>OW679195.1:29836656-29932762 GCA_940337035.1 Agriotes lineatus | reverse complement strand
ATAGCATAACAATGTAATGACTGAGTAAATCTTTAAACAGTGATTGATCTATGACTTGCTCCGACTTGTGCTTGACCGTAACAACTTGGGTAATCAAGAATAATACTGCAGGTATGTGGTCTTCTCTAAGTTTTGTTCATTTTAACAGGAGTGTTTTACTCGTATAACACTAACAAACACAAACATGTCGCAAAGAACATCAGTGCTAACGAAAGTGGTTGTATGGATATAGGTAGGCCTACCCATGATTTTGGGTGATGAATTGTGTAAAATAACGTGGAGTTGTCAGAGCGCAGTGCCAGACCTGCCCTTCAAAAATTCAGGGAAATGTAATACCCACTAGAAATTTTGGGAAGCATTTAAAGATACATGCGTGTCGCTTTTATAAAATAATGTAAGTTTTCACGATTATATGAAGAATAAAATATTCTTTTTTCTATTTACTTATTTATATATTTCAACGTTCGTTATTCTAGCGCTCGTGTAACTGCAGTCTTGGAGGCTGAATACTGGTTTTGCGATATTTTCGTTAATATTTAGGAAACATTATTTTAGAATGTATTATCGCGAGACGCCTAAAGTCGGGGTAACTGGCAATCCTTTTAGTTGAAACACACTCGGACACGAAGACCAAAGCTACTGAGATTAATAAGAACACTTAAGTAGATACAAATACTTGCATTTATTTTTCTGCCGTTTACAGAACCCTTAAGTTTACGTATTTACATCTTCTTATTAACTAACTTAATTCTAAGTCCATTCTGACCAAGAAAGCTCGGTGGGCGTTTACAAAGTTCCCAATAACCTATCAGAGCTGATCTAAATTTTGGACATTTGGCATTACATGCGGACGTGACCGTTCATAATAGTTCTATGAATTTTTACAAGCTTGAGGATTTCCCACAGTGAAATGTGGCCTGTTCGGACCCTTAGTAAATTACCGCTATAAAGATTTAAATTTCTACTAAAAGCATTTGGTCCCAGCTGCAAATAGTTTTTATGATCGAGTTGCAACCGTTGCTTCTTCTAATCACGTACCGGTCATATACATCACTCAATATTTCGGTTTATGAAGTAAACGCTGCATAAACTTACTCAAATCTTATTCGTGAGATTGGAATATCTCCAGCTTCCCAAGCGAAAGGCACGTTTCTGAACATCCGCTTGTTGTAATTTAAATATGACATTTTCCTACGAATTTTACCTTAAAATATTATACAGATGGCTTATAGCTAACTAAAGTACAGTATATTCCTACATAGTTCATTAAATTAAAGAACGCAAATCGTAACAGTTGCCCCCGGATTAAGATAGTCTTTGGGGTTTAAATCTATCGATTTTTACACCACAAGACGTTCTTCTTTCGCACTTAAGCAATACCAGTCATAAATCTCAGAACTCTATGGTCTCATTATGCTTACCCTAATTTAACTAACCTACGTGAATTAACATCAGTTATCTGGTGTAATTGTCAGTACTACTTTGGTTCTCGGTGACTTAACTAAACAAAATACCTAGATAAGGAATCCACGTTTCCGCATTTCTTTCCCGGTTTATAGAGAACAGTGAAATTTAACATTTGTAAAATTAATGACCACCGCAGTAATCTGCCATTCTTATTGCTCATCTGCCGTAACCAGGTCAAAGGACAATGATCCGTTTCTACGGTAAAATGGCTCAGAAACAAATAAGGCTTTAATTTTCCGACTGCCCAGACTAAAGCTGCACATTCGAGTTCACTTGCGCTATAAGCTTGCTCCCTATCCGTGAGTTTTTTGCTCAGATACAGCACCGGATGCTCTTCTTGATTAGCATCTCGTTGCGATAAAGTCACCCCCATTCCTCGCTTCGAACAATCGGTTTGTACTATAAATTCGCGGGAATAATCTGGAGCTCTCAACACCTTACCGCTCATTAATTCGTCCTTCAATCTTTGGAATGCAACTTCTTTCTGATCATCCCATTCTACTCTGGTTTTCGCATTTTTCCGTAATGCGTCTGTAAGTGGACTAGCTATGTCTGCATAGTTCGGGACGTAATGATTATAATACCCAGTGATCCCGAGAAATGATCGAATATCCCGTTTGGTTTGGGGACGTTGAAACTCCTGTATGGCCGCTACCTTTACCTCCGACGGTTGTCTAAATCCCTGACCTATTTTATGTCCCAGATATATCACCTCGGCTTTTCCCCACTCACACTTCTTAGCCTTTATCGTTAGACCTGCTTGATGCATTGCCTTGAATACCGCATGTAGATGTTCTAAATGCTCCTCCCAAGTCATCGAATGTACCGCCACATCGTCCAAAAATGGTTCTGCGAAATCGTCCATTCCCTCCAATATGGTGTCCATTAGCCGCTGAAACGAAAATGGAGCAGATTGCAGCCCGAACGCTAACGTCACTGGTTCGAAAACTCCACGATGAGTTATGAAAGCAGCATATTTACTTGCTCTTTCAGTCATCCCTATTTGCCAGTAGGCTCTTACTACATCGATTAGACTCAGGTATCTGGCCTTGCTGCATTTTTCCACACATGCTTCTATATTAGGAACAGGATGTTTGTTACGCTCATTTTGACATTTTCCTACTTGTTAATTGAAATAATTAGTCAGATTTGGCAATTTACTTTTATTCTCTAAATATACAGTACTTTATCCATAGTTAGGCAACCCAAATACCTTCAGCCTCAATTTTGAATTAAAAGGAACACTTTGTTATCAGTTCTGCACATACAACCTGCACCTATAGTTTTTCTTCCTTTTTTCGAATTTAACTTTGACATTGATAACCTGGGATCGTGAATTGCTCTGGCCAATTTGCATTCCATTCTTTTCCATTGCTTCGATCGTTGAAGTTTGTGCCCTGGGAACCTTTTGCTTCTCTGGCTTTGGTTATAGCCGTCCTCGTCGTTTTGAGGGATTTTTGGAGGCAAGGGCGCCCTTTGGAACGTTCTGGAAGCCGTTGGAGTTGCTGCCAGCGTTCGTTCGCTTTTGTTGCGGTTTTGGAATGGGCTCTTCTTGATCAAATGGAGCGTTAGGCTGTTCGTCACCATTCGCAGCTAACTATTCTATGCCAAGGAAATGCGTTAACTATTCTACGCCTTGGAAATGCGTTAACTATTCTATGCCATGAAAATGGGCTTTATTTGTACGCCATGGAAATTGGATTTTACCTCTGCGTCCTGCGAACTGGGTGTAATCGCTTGGAGTTTTGGTTGTGGTCTATTCTACCTGGGACTGCTGGAGCCACGCCGAACCGGCGTGCCGCTCATCCCCTGCGGTCGCCTCATTGCAACTATCGAAGCTCGTCTGCTGCCCGTTGAGAGGCCACCTCCTGGTTGCTTCGTCCGCCAGCTCTGCACCACGTGCCGTGGGTACCTGAGAGGTTTTTAGAGCAATTTAGTTACTTATGTATTGTTTGTCGATTTGGTTTGTAGATATGCCTTTTTAGAATTTCGATTATGGTATTTTGTGTATTATGCTCTGTGTGCTTTATTTGCGTAATTAGCTATTTGTTTAGATTGATTTACTTACCCGGTAGTACGTTCTTGACGTGTTAGCCGGCCGGGGCTGCGGTAAACTCACCCTTAAATTACGTAGTTTAGTATCTGCTATTTGCTTGTACGTCAACTTAATCTTAATAGTATTAAATTAACGGCTGTGTCTAGGGAACCGAACGCGGTACCCTTTTGTTCAATTTCAAGCTTCCGTGATTTGTTTGCGCGATTTTAAATATGTTTAACAATGTAAAGGGGCATATTCAAGTAGATTTTGGAGCTTTCATTGACTTACTTGATGTCTTTGCAATAGAAAACTACCTAGAATTTTATATGGCCATATATACTCGTCAGTGTTTTCGCTTCGTAGAAATTTTGAGTACTAATATAGTCATTTTGAGCTGGCACTCGGGGTTAGACGTCAGCTGATTGCTTGGATAGCTCTCTCCTGCCACGCCCTGCCTCACGGGATGCGTGCAGACGATTTATTTATTTAGCTAGATTATTGTTAATGTTTTTTTTTATTCGCGAAACGCCGTTACAGGGTGATACAATTTTAATTACTTATGCCGCACCCAACTAATTATTTTAAAGTGTTTGTTTTGTCGTAGCTTGCCTTGATATATATTTATTGTTGTACTTGCTTTTGTGTGTGGGTATTTCTGGCACTATAGTACGTACCAATATATTTAGAATAAAGCTGTGATCTATTCATTGGTTGATTTGTTTATTTTTGACTTGCTGGTTTTTATCTTCGACCTTGTGTAAGGTCCGGCACGAGGAATTGGATCTGAGACTAGGACCTGGCGCCCACTCCTTTTTTTTTGTATTCTCTTTTAGCATAGCTGGAACCCTGCGACCCTCGCGGCGAGCTAGCCCAATTAGGCCGATAGTTACCAGCCGGCAAAATAACTAATATAACTTTCGCCAAAAGGTAAGGCCGACCCGTCTATCTTCCCTGACAAGAAGATTTTGACGCCCAACGTCTGGGGCTTGATAGGGCTTTTGTAGTACTCTGTCTACGTTGTGGTTAGGTGGTACTATAGTGCATTGTTAGTAGGTTGGGATGTATTGATTTTGGATGTTGTTTCATGATTGACTTTTAGTTATAGAATTGGTTATTGGTGTGTTTTGATGAGTGAATCTTTTTGATGATTTGGATTTGTATTAGTTGCGAATTTTATTGAGTATTTGTTGACTCAGTTTGCTTGAGTTTTTTTTGTGTTTTCTCTGTGTAGTTTGTTTTCTTGCTTTTTCCTTTGGAGTGATGATTAGTATTTTGGAGTGTGATTGGTGCGTTTGAGGGGTACACTTTTGTGGATTTTTAGGCTCTTCAAACCATCTTTCTAGTGTGGATTGGTTTAGCTCTTCTTTGATTGGTTCTTCTCTTTATTCTTCGGATTGTTTGCTAGTTGTTCGGTGGCGATGCGTTTTGGGAGATTTGCTGCGGCACATTTGGATAATCTCCCGAACCTCTTTGGATTGTTTTAGAGTAGTTCTTCTTTGATTAGTTTTCTTCTTTGTGTGGATTGATGATAGGTTAGTTATTCGGTGGCGATGTGTCTGGGAGATTTGCTTCGGCGATTTGGATAATCTCTCCAGCCATCTTTTGGATAGATTGGTAAAGTGATTGGATGGCTCGATTTTATTTCTTTTCGGATTTCTTTTGTCCTCTTTCTTGGTGAGGTTTGAGTCAGCTCGCTGGATGCTTGTAGGGTGCCCTTTTGGATTTTTGGAATTTTTGAGGTATAGCTGATGATGCCTATTGCCGTCAGCTATACGTTCTGTGTGTTTGGTTGGTTGATAGGGTATCCCCTCGCTTAGGCGGATTTCAATCCTCAAGTGAAACTTATTCCTTGCCTTGGGCATGCTTGATGTTTGAGAACGGTTTCTTTTGCCCTCTTTTAGGGCCTCAGCGTTGTCTGGATTCGTGGAACCCGACTCTTTTGTTGAGCTTCTGTCCTCTTTGGTTGTGCGTTTGTGTGTGCCTGGTGATTGAGGACGGTTTCGTTCGCTCTTTTAGGGCATTGACTTTGTCGGATTTATTGGGACCTGAATCTTTCTCCAAGGCATTATGCTCTCGCCAACCCTTGTTGTCTTTGTTTGTGTGGTCTCGTCTACGTCTTTTTGGGTAGGATGGCTGGGTGACGTCGGTCGGTTCACTAGGATTCAATTCCTCTTTTCTTTTTCTAGAATTGGAATCCTGACATTAACAACTAGTCCCTTCTTTTCTCTCATCTTTCTTCTTCTCTATTGTTTTTTTGTTCATTGGAAAGGGATGTTCCCTCATATAGTTGTGTTCGTCTTCTTTGATATTTTGAATTTTTGGATATTTTGCTCTGTCTTTGGTAATTTGGAGATAGTTTCAGTGTTGTAGGTCGATCCTGGGCCTAAGCACTTATCCCTGGCTGAGTTTGGTTTTCCTTTCCCTTCCTTCTTCTGTGTCGTTCGCTTTCCTTTCTCCCACTCCACATTTTTCTGAGGTGTTTGCGTTTTAGGTGGATTATCGTTGCAATCTGACGTAACCTTCCCTTCCACCGGCGCAGCTCACGTCATCTTGCAGCGACGGAAGAGGTTGGTGTTTTGTTGTCTTCGATGGTGTGCTTGGACTCTTACATCCTCTCTTCTTAGCTAACTTCTTTAAGTCCTCTGTTTCATTTCCCTGTATTTTCTCTTGGCAGGCATCGTTTTTTTTTTGGACGTTTTGTTTGGATGGTCGTTGTATGGTCAGGTAAATCCGAAGGGATTTACCCTCCCTTTTGTGGGGGGAGAATTTGTTACGCTCATTTTGACATTTTCCTACTTGTTAATTGAAATAATTAGTCAGATTTGGCAATTTACTTTTATTCTCTAAATATACAGTACTTTATCCATAGTTAGGCAACCCAAATACCTTCAGCCTCAATTTTGAATTAAAAGGAACACTTTGTTATCAGTTCTGCACATACAACCTGCACCTATAGTTTTTCTTCCTTTTTTCGAATTTAACTTTGACATTGATAACCTGGGATCGTGAATTGCTCTGGCCAATTTGCATTCCATTCTTTTCCATTGCTTCGATCGTTGAAGTTTGTGCCCTGGGAACCTTTTGCTTCTCTGGCTTTGGTTATAGCCGTCCTCGTCGTTTTGAGGGATTTTTGGAGGCAAGGCGCCCTTTGGAACGTTCTGGAAGCCGTTGAGAGTTGCTGCCAGCGTTCGTTCGCTTTTGTTGCGGTTTTGGAATGGGCTCTTCTTGATCAAATGGAGCGTTAGGCTGTTCGTCACCATTCGCAGCTAACTATTCTATGCCAAGGAAATGCGTTAACTATTCTATGCCATGAAAATGGGCTTTATTTGTACGCCATGGAAATTGGATTTTACCTCTGCGTCCTGCGAACTGGGTGTAATCGCTTGGAGTTTTGGTGTGGTTTATTCTACCTGGGACTGCTGGAGCCACGCCGAACCGGCGTGCCGCTCATCCCCTGCGGTCGCCTCATTGCAACTATCGAAGCTCGTCTGCTGCCCGTTGAGAGGCCACCTCCTGGTTGCTTCGTCCACCAGCTCTGCACCACGTGCCGTGGGTACCTGAGAGGTTTTTAGAGCAATTTAGTTACTTATGTATTGTTTGTCGATTTGGTTTGTAGATATGCCTTTTTAGAATTTCGATTATGGTATTTTGTGTATTATGCTCTGTGTGCTTTATTTGCGTAATTAGCTATTTGTTTAGATTGATTTACTTACCCGGTAGTACGTTCTTGACGTGTTAGCCGGCCGGGGCTGCGGTAAACTCACCCTTAAATTACGTAGTTTAGTATCTGCTATTTGCTTGTACGTCAACTTAATCTTAATAGTATTAAATTAACGGCTGTGTCTAGGGAACCGAACGCGGTACCCTTTTGTTCAATTTCAAGCTTCCGTGATTTGTTTGCGCGATTTTAAATATGTTTAACAATGTAAAGGGGCATATTCAAGTAGATTTTGGAGCGTTCATTGACTTACTTGATGTCTTTGCAATAGAAAACTACCTAGAATTTTATATGGCCATATATACTCGTCAGTGTTTTCGCTTCGTAGAAATTTTGAGTACTAATATAGTCATTTTGAGCTGGCACTCGGGGTTAGACGTCAGCTGATTGCTTGGATAGCTCTCTCCTGCCACGCCCTGCCTCACGGGATGCGTGCAGACGATTTATTTATTTAGCTAGATTATTGTTAATGTTTTTTTTTATTCGCGAAACGCCGTTACAGGGTGATACAATTTTAATTACTTATGCCGCACCCAACTAATTATTTTAAAGTGTTTGTTTTGTCGTAGCTTGCCTTGATATATATTTATTGTTGTACTTGCTTTTGTGTGTGGGTATTTCTGGCACTATAGTACGTACCAATATATTTAGAATAAAGCTGTGATCTATTCATTGGTTGATTTGTTTATTTTTGACTTGCTGGTTTTTATCTTCGACCTTGTGTAAGGTCCGGCACAAGGAATTGGATCTGAGACTAGGACCTGGCGCCCACTCCTTTTTTTTTGTATTCTCTTTTAGCATAGCTGGAACCCTGCGACCCTCGCGGCGAGCTAGCCCAATTAGGCCGATAGTTACCAGCCGGCAAAATAACTAATATAACTTTCGCCAAAAGGTAAGGCCGACCGTCTATCTTCCCTGACATGTTGCTGTGGCACCGTAATAGCATTTAACGCTCTGTAGTCGATTACAGGCCTTGGATCTTTCCCTTCAGCCTCCACAATCATCATAGGCGATGAATACTCGCTGTTACTGGACCTAATTACTCCCAATTTTAACATTTTATCGATTTCTCTGTCGATAATCTCGCGTACCCTCGGTGAGTGTGAATACGCTCGAGTTCGGATAATTTTTTCCTCCTTGAGAGCAATATCGTGTTCCACTAAGTTGGTTCTTACGGGTCGATTTGAAAATAACCCTGGAAACTCTTGGATGAATTTCTCCAAGCTTTTCATTTGGATTTCCGTGAGTTTTCCTACCCCTTTGGGTTTCAACAAATTGACGTGGACAAGAGTTTGTTTACGTTTTCTCGAAATTTCTTTAATTATATAATTCGTATCGGAACTTTTCTCCACAATTTCTTTGGGTCCAGTCCATTGCATCTGCAATTTGTTGGTCCTGGCTTGCTGATACAACATAACCTTCTCGCCAACCTCGTAATATGAAGCCTTCGCCTTCAGATCATAATAACCTTTTGCTTTGGTTTGTGCTTCCAAAGTCGCAGTTTTCGCGATTTCCTGCATTTGCCTTAGCCTATCGAGTAACTTTAATATGTACACTACTACCGGTTCGTTGGTTTCCTTTTCAACCCACAACTCCTTGATCATGTTTAATGGAGATCTAATCTGACGTCCATACACCAATTCTGCGGGACTAAATCCGTGTGCCGCGTGCGGTGCACATCTCAAAGCGAAAAGCGCTTGATCGATATATTCAGCCCACTCATTTCCGTTTTCGTAACACAACGCTCTTAGGATTCGCTTGTATACGCCGTGGAATCGTTCTACTGCATTTGATTGCGGATGATATGCTGAACTGTGTATGATTTTTATACCACATCGGTCAAGAAATTTGGTCGTTAGATTGCTGGTAAATACAGTGCCCAAATCCATCTGGATTTCGGATGGAAATCCTACTCGCGAAAATATATTTAATAACCCTTTTACCACCGCTTCAGAATCTGCTACTTTCAATGGGATCGCGTCAGGAAATTATGTGGCACTACAAATTAGCGTTAGAAGATATCTGTTTCCCTTCTCGGTTTTCGCTCAAGGTCCTACAATATCCACATTTACTCGCTTATACGGTTCGGTGATTACTGGCACTCTACACATTGGAGCTTTTTTTTTATCAGTGGACTTCCCTACGCGCATGCAAACGTCACAGCACTTGATCTTGTTTTTCACGTCTCGTCCCATCTGATTCCACCAATAATTCTGCTTGATCCTGTCAATGGTTTTGTTACAACCCAAGTGTCCCATCCACATGTTATCATGTGCGATATCTAGCAACTTGCTTTGTAATTTTTCTGGCACCATCACTTGCTCAAAGCTCCGACCCAATTTGTCAGTAATTCTCCTGTGCAGTATTCCATAAGCAATGTAGAATTTTGCTCCATTGTTCTCCTTCTTTGATTCTGCCATCTCAAAATACTCCTTTAATTTTGGGTCTTCTAATTGCAGCATTCTTAAGGTTGTCGGTGTAAGTTGTGTTATGTCCGAGTAGTCGATATCTGATTTAGGGATTGAAAATTGTTCGTCCTTTTCCAGGCTCGGTGATTTATACCCAATCTCCTTTTCCGCTTCTTCTCCCTGTTCGTCGGAATCTTTTCCGTCTTCTGAACTCTTTACTTCGGCATTCGTTTCTTTATTTTCATCGTTGAACCTTTTCCTTTTCCATTATAGCCTTCGCCTGCGCTCTCGTTAATGCGAGCACTTGTTGAATTACCACATCATTTTCCTTCGGCAGCATCTCCCACGTTCTATTCGATAGCAGATACGTATAATCTCGAGGCAAACGATTCGCTACAGCTGCTTCAGTTTCCACCTGAATTTCTGGCAAACTTAATTCTACCTTCGCAACTGGTAACGCCACACATTCTTCATTCAGGAGTCCTTGCACATATACATATTTCCCTGTATAATCGGCTCCTTTGATTAAATTTGTGTGCACGATATCATAGCTGGCTCCGCTATCTCGCAGTAATTTTGCTTCCACTCCATTTACTTTCGCTATTATGGTATAAGGTTCTAGCAGACCTTCCTCGTTCTTGCTCTGGCCTATCGTTGCTAAAACGACTTGTGTTTTGGGACATTCCGGTGAACCTTTATAGTGACCTACTGCACCACATCCAAAGCACTTCCCCGGCCTTCGTCTGTCGAAACTGCGTTTGTCCAAGTTTTCCTTGACAACACTTTCCGTTTGCACCTGACTTTTCCCTAAGTCATTTTTCAAGTTCGACGTCGTTGGCTTAGTTTCGAACTTATTTTTCGATGTCTTGAAGTTTCCATTATATTGCCGTTCCGTACCTGGTCCTCTTTTGGTGACGTATGTGTCTGCATGCTCTGCAGCTTCCTCCATCGTCTTGGACTTGTTTCGGTCCTCCACCCAAAATTTCATCTCCCCTGGCAACGAACTATAAAATTTCTCCAAGCACATCAGTTGAGTTAGCTTGTCGAAGTTTCCTTCCGCTTCTTCGCTCTTGATCCATTCCTGGAAATTGGTTTTTAGTTGGTATGCAAATTCCGCATAACTCTGGTCAGTCTTCCGTTTCCCGTACCGAAATTTCGTTCGAAAAACTTCTGCTGTTAGCTGATATTTCTTGAGCAGACTAGCCCTGACTTTGTCATAATCTTTGCTGTCCTCTTCTGTTAATCGAGCCACGACCTCATTCGCTGTTGGTGACAACACACTCGTCAATCGAATTGGCCACGATTCCTTGGAGAAGTTCAATTGCACACAAACCCGCTCGAAATTCGTTAAATACAATACCATGTCACCGTCATCCTTGAAAGGTTGCAATTGTTTTGTCATATTCAAGGACATATTCCTAATTACACTGACATCATGTACATTATTTTCATTTGTCGTTTGAGCTTGGGCCTGAGCAATTTTCACTTGAGCATCTAATCGAGCTACCTCCAATCTTTCTTCTCGCTCTCTTTCAGCTAATTCTAACCTTTCTCTCTCCTTTCAGCTAATTCTAACCTTTCTCTCCGCTCCGTTTCAGCTAATTCTTTCCACTTGTCCTTCCGAGGGTTTTCCTCCCAGGCACCTAATTCTACTTTAATGTCCTATACCGAATGTTGAGCCTTAATCAATTCTTCTATGATCTCTGCCTTTTTCTTTTTCTCCCGTAATTCCAACAGATTAGCAACGTATTTTAATTCGTTCACCGAAAAAATACTGTATTCGGAAACCATTGTTTCTTTTAAATGAAACACTTGATAAAATTTAAATTCTGTAAACCAGGAATTTTGCGTAACCCGTAAATTACCTATCGCTGCTGTAAAAACTTAACTAGTTCACAACCCGTCGAAAATTTACTATTACTGACAACTACGAGCAATACCTGATCCTATTATTTCAAAAAAATATATACACAACCTTACTAAATCGCATAATAAGACCATATAATTCCGAAACAAACAACAAGTATTACTTACCCACAACTGCAATTTTCTGCTTTCCCCGCTGTGCTGTCGTCTTATTCCCACAGATCTGGACGCGCCGCCTCCCTGTCCTGAAGCCGCTTTCCTGTCTTGTTTCCTGGAGTTTCCGCCGTCACTCACTTCGACACATTTACTGGCTTTTACTGCACTACACCGGTTTTTCTTCGTTGTCAGTTTTACTGACGTTGTTCCCAGAATGCTGCCTCGCCGCCCCTTCGAATGACCGCCCTCCTGTTGTCTGGCCACCTCCACGGATTCCTTGCCGTCACCTCCACGCCGCTTGCTGGTTTTCCAACGTTTCCACTCTTACGTGACGCCGTCCCCAGTCCTCTACACCGTTCCCGGATTGACCGCTCCCGTTGGACCACGGAATTTCCTGCATTCACTCCTCGGCGCTCCTGGATTTTACCTACGCCGCTCCCCGAAATGACCGCTCCCGGTTTACCGCCTCAATTTATTAGATGCTTTTTCTGTCCTGTTCACGTGCTTCCCCTTGTATACTTCAACGCTTGCACTTGGACCGACTTCGAAACAAAAGAAATCTTCTGTCGTGCGATTTAAATAAGTTATAAATCACACCGCTTGATCACCACTATTGCGAGACGCCTAAAGTCGGGGTGACTGGCAATCCTTTTAGTTAAAACACACTCGGACACGAAGACCAAAGCTACTGTTGCGAGATTAATAAGAACACTTAAGTACAAACACTTGCATTTATTTTTCTGCCGTTTACAGAACACTTAAGTTTAACAGCGTTGTTTCTTAACTTTACGTATTTACATCTTCTTATTAACTAACTAAATTCTAAGTCCATTTTCACCAAGAAAGCTCGGTGGGCGTTTACAAAGTTCCCAATAACCTATCAGAGCTGGTCTAAATTTTGAACTTTTGGCACGTACATACGGACGTGACAGTTCATAATAGTTCTATGAATTTTATAAGTTTGAGGCTTTCCCACGGTGAAATGTGGCCTGCTCGAACTCTTCGTAAATTACCGCTATAAAGGATTACAATTCTACTAAAAGCATTTGGTCCCAGCTGCAAATAATTTTTATGATCGAGTTGCCACCGTTGCTTCTTCTAATTACGTACCGGTCATATACATCACTCAATATTTCGGTTTATGAAGTAAACCCTGCATAAACTTACTCTAATCTATTCGTGAGATTGGAATATCTCCAGCTTCCCAAACGAAACGCACGTTTCTAAACATCCGCTTGTTGTAATTTAAATATGACATTTTTCCTACGAATTTTACCTTAAAATATTATACAGATGGCTTACAGCTAACTAAAGTACAGTATATTCCTACATAGTTCATTTCATTAAAGAACGCAAATCGTAACAATGTATACATGGAAAAAAGAAGTACATTTCGAAATTCAACCCCTAAAGGAGCAAAATGAGGGTTCCAATTTTGTAAGGAAAAATAATATTTAATAGATATTTCGACTTGAAATTTCGGAGGAGTACTCCTAAAAACAAATAAGCAAACACATATTATGTGATTTTCCGAAAATCAACTCCTTAGAGGGTGAAATGGGGTAAATAAGCCTAAAAATCGATGTTGGTGTCGTTAATGAAGTTTTTTGGGTCGTTGATTGCGAAAATGGCATTTATTTTTATGTCCAAGACGGTGGACATGGCATAAAATTAAAACTCTATAGTGGTGACACGGGGTTTCAGAGACAAATTATTTTTGGGCAGAACTACGTTTGCCGGGTCAGCTAGTTTAATATAATTATTCAATTAATGCAGTCCCTGAAGCAAAGAACCGTTGCAGTATGCATCATGCAAGACGTACAGCATAAAGTCTTAAAGGTTAATCCTGAAAATAACGATATTTTAGAAGCAACTTATTTTTTGACAGCATGCTAACCAACGACCAGTATCAGTCAAAGTGATGTAACAGGCTGTGTATGTGTAATTAACTGCATTTTAAAGAATTCTGTTGCACGCCGTAAACACACAATTTGAACAACTGTTTTTTGCAGTGCAGTGCATATTTAGAAAGCACAAATACAAAGTCTTCTGTACAGAATATTATTAAAATTTAATAAAGCCACACTCACCACACTCTTCTCTTCCTGAAATATCTCCTTTTTATTGTATTTTAAATTTATGAATAGTAGCGGGACCGAACAGTGACGAAAGTTGGCAGCAGCAAAACTGGCGAAAATGGAGTTGATTGTAGTTCCGCAATCTCATCTCGGTAAGTCACTAGAAAGCAATTCGGCAGCGAACAAGAATAAGCATCTAAAACAGTATATTAACATAGTTGGATAACACACAAAGCTAATAGTTCCACTCATGGGTTAGGAATATTTGTGCCGCAAGCCCGGGGCGCTTTGAACGCAAAGCAATGAGATTCGCTATATATGTTACATAATTCACATTTATTAACTTCATAAAGGCACACGCACATCTCACCTATAAGCCGTTAAGCTATAACCCTGTATAACCAGACACTGCTTCGCATATTAATTAAGCCAGGCGATTATCACGGCAGTAACCGGCACAATCAGGAGTATCTATCGGTTTTAGATTACACCTAGAGTTTCTTGTAGCGGCTTCTCATACATCTCAAGCGTGCGTTTGATTATACTTGGATGTAGTTGCAGAGGATGAATCATGGATGAGCTGCTATGGAAAAGCGGAAGTGTACTGTTTGCCGAGGAAAAGATCTTTGGCGGCGGACCTTTGATAACAGCGTTTTAACGTAGTGCCGGGGTAACCTCGTCACCTGCCAGCGTAAGCGAAGATATATGAGAAAGTATAGCAGATCAATGGATTTTTCATTATTATTAATTGCTTAATTCGGATAAATTAACATCTGATCTAGCAGTAGAAGCAATAAATGCTTCTATGTCCTTTAAGTTGTTTGAATACATCAATCAGTTAGATATTCTAAATATTTTTAGAAGCGAACTGAGCCCTAAGATATTTTAAGGGGCCGGGGGTGGCTTTAAAATCTATGGGGCTTGGCAGTTGGGAACGTGCATGTGGGGGTGTGAAAGCTGATACCACAAAGGGTGGCATTTTCCAGTGCGAGAACACTGTTGTGATTTTTAAAGTTACTTGTGGTAATTACGTGGATTAGCCAAAATATTTTCTTCTTCTTCTTCTTCTTTCCGCAAGTATTAGGTATCATTGTTTGGTACGTCCCTTAATCATGATCTTTCCATCTCTTGCGAGCTCGTGCTAAAAATCTTGTCATTTGCTCTATATATCCATATTTTCTTGGGTTTTCTTTGTTCTTCCATTCTTTCAACGTATTCTCTCCAGTTCGTTCCATATTGTTTCATTAACACTGAATTTCTTCTTATATCTGTGTTTATTTACCGGTCTAGTAGCGTGTCATCTGCCTGCCGCTCCTTTCAATATCGCAACTCCGAGGTTTGTATACTTTGTTCATTGGATTTCGTTATTGTCCAGCTTTCACTACGATATATACCGCATGGAATTGCCATTGTTTTATAAAATTTAATTAAAGTGTTTTTCGAACTTTATTTCTTAACATTCTATATATTCTACAATTTATATGTTTTATTAAACTTAGTCATCTCTATGTGTGTCTGTTTCTTGTTGGTATGAAATTGTAGATCCAAGGTAGTTAAATGTTGATACTTGTTCTATAATGGTGTTGTTAATAATTATTTTCGATCTGATCGGTTCATTTCCTCTGAATGATATCAGTTTTGTTTTTTGTGTAGATATTATTAAATTAGAAGCTACTGCTATTTTTTTTAATTCATATGCAGCTTTCTGGAGTGCGTCCTCGCTGCTAGCGATTAGTGCTTGATCATAAAAAAAAGAAAAATTTGCAAATACTTTTGTTTGTTTAGGTTCTGTGTATAGAAGGCAATGTTCTCTATCCATTGCCACATCACGTCGTTCATGTGTAGGTATAATAAAACATATAGAAAACAAACTACATCCTTGTCCATTTTCGGCAATGGCGGTTTGCGCTGCGTTATAACCTTAATTATATATTATTGTGGTACCTTATCCCTCTATTCGGCTATTGTAGTATTATTAATTTTGTATAAAATGATTGATTCTATCTCATATGGGCCGGGTTTCTATACCCTAGCAAGTGTTATCTTGATTTAGTATAAATTAAAGGAATACATTTGCTACCAACTTAAATATAGCGGTATCTTTTATTTATAAATTAATTGTAAATGTTTTGGAAAATGCTCATTTAACCACTGGGATCGCTACAACACTGAATACTTTAACTAATGGGAAACAAATTCAAATATGGCAATCCACCCTCACTATTTTACAAAACAAATTCGCTATTATTCTAAAATTAATTGTGACTACGTAGTTAAAGCGTTGCCTACGTGATAACAATAGTAGTAAGTCACAAGCAAAAAACATTCAGATAGCGTGTCTGCCGTAACTTCACAAAAAAACCGAAGCCACTTGCAAATCATTAAATTAAATCCTATGTTGCCTTTCCAATAGAAACTAGAGCTTAACTCTAACCCCCAGCAAGTCCCACAATGGCTTCTTTCTCTGTTGCCCTGCAAATATAAGCCGCTGATGGCTTGCAGAGCAACCCCTGCAGCTCGATCGCTTCTAAAACGCCTCCAATCCAGCCGTTGTTTCACACCTAGGGCTCCAACTGCTTCCCACGAAGATCGCTGCCTACCCATAGCTCACAGGGCTCCAATTACACTGCTCGAACTTCGTGCAAAATCTTGACAAACCAGCTAACACTCGATGCACAACTTAAACACTTTTTATAAACCTCTGCCGAGGTGCCACGAATTACTGCAACCTACTACACCGTACCCAAAAGATATAGTATTAATTTCAAACACACAGAATTGGGAAAAGGGTATTTATTCACGTATTAATAATTATTTATTGGGGAAGCCAAAATTAACACCACTTCACAGCTTGGCTTCCTTTCCTCAATTATATGTCTTCGATCTTACATTGTTTTATATTATTTTCATGTCTGCTATGATTACATTTTGTTGTTCAAATCAAGGCTAACACTATTTTTAATATTGTTTTACAGATTACTATCGAAGCTAATGCTATTTTAAACAATTTGCAAAAATTAAACCAGCACATTTGTGGAACACTTTATAAAATAATATTTGATGTGCTTGACGTATTATTAATTGTTATTATAATAATAAAGGTTTAAAATGTGTTCATGGCCAATATATTATATACAAATTTTCCGCACTTTTCCTAGTAATTGCTCGAACGTTTTTGTTGTAATCTACAAACAGTGTGTCTCTCAGTTATACTCGCTGTGTTTTTCTATACTTTATTTTATCGTAAACCTGTTGTACGTAAATGATCGTCCTTTCCTAAAACAAGGCTATTCGTCTAACTGTATGTTCTCTGTTATTTTATTTAATCGGTTTGTTATTATTTTGGAGTGTATTTTATAGGCGGTGTTCAAAAGTGATGTGCCCTGATCATTTTCGCAATCTGTTCTTTCCCTATTTTTGAAATATTGATGTTATGGTCGCTAACCTCCAGCTGTCACCTATTTTCTTCGTTCTCCAAAATCTATTTACCAATTCAAGAAATCTGGTTTTGATATTTTTGGTAACGTACTTTATGAGTTCAGCATTTATTCCTTTTTATTGTTCTTTTTTGCTAATGCATATTTCAGTTTGGTTAGCTCTACCTGGTCTATAGTTAGATTTTTCGTCCTAGATCAGACCAAGCTCCTTCATGGGGTGTTAGTGCCTCACCATTAATATTATTAGATTAAATTCAATCATTTCTTCTTATAACCGATTATTAATTAGTTTTTATAAGGCATCAAATTGGTGAAAGTGTTAAGCTACTGATGATTAATTACTTGTTGCCAAAATGTGAATTAATTTAAAATTTAAGATTTTCGAACACAGCGGTAAGCGCAGTAATGGCAATTGCGCCACTGGTAACCAAATGCTAAAATGTTTTTAAAAATCCTGACCTATAAATAACGTAGAAATCACAAAGCTATGAAGGATCTGTGTCCACCAGGTATTGTGACTTTTGTTTCCCAAAACAGATGGTATTTGAAAAGTCCCCCAGAGGACATGAAGAACATCGGATTTGCTTGGAAAACCAAGAGAGTAAAGAAAGGGGCCTGAAAATAGGTTCGACAAACGTCAGTCTATATCTAGGTGTGAAATTAAATGCTTGGTCGCAAACAGTCCGCAGATGTTTCACTTCTAAAAATTTTATCGGCTCCTAATTTAAGAGATAGGTGCGGTACAAGTGAAACCAAATCCGCACCAGATTGCTGCAATTTTTCGGGATAAATCCACCTCCAAAGTGTCACCAAAAGCAGCCACGAAAATGCACCTTTCAAAATCGTAAGTCAAACTCAAGCTCAAAAATTAAGAAAAGGCCAACCGGAAAATGGGTTTGCACTGAAATTGCATGCCAAGAATCCTCATACGAAAAGAAATGTCAATTTAGAATTCCAAATGATATCAAAAACTATATAGGCAATCTGACATACACTACAAGAGAAAAATTGCAGGACAATCAGAGAAAAAATATTGAAAAAGATATCTAAGGACCCGTACGTGTGCTCATATTAGGCACTAACGAATTTAGAGCGAATGAAGAAGATTAGCTTTAAAGTAAAGCTAGGATTACGGCGCCATTAAAGTAATTTATGGCGCTAAAGTTCATTTCCCTCCAGAGGTAGCAGTTAAATAAAGAAATCCGAAGCCACAGTCTCAATGCCGAGCCCTCGCCACAGGTTCGCCCGACAGCTGACATAAACCCCGGAGTCGTCGCCCATCAAAAGGTAAAATTGCGTGATAATTTATGGATGTGCAAATTTTAGTTCAGTAGTTCCAGCCAGCTTCGACTCAATCAGGTAGAATTTAGCAGCTGCTCTACTATTTATACCTTGGACGCCCTTGGCGGCTTTAAAAAATTCAGGCAGGCATATAATTCACAGCGAAATGAAGTTTGAATTACTTTGATACTGGCGCGGGTGGATATTGTAATGTCGTGTTTTACATCCGTTTTAATAATGCATTCATCCGCTTTGATGCAAAACAACCTTATGTACGAAGCTAATGGGAAAAATAACGCGATGGCAGTTCTGCAGATCCCTGAAAGGAAAATTTTTATGAAGCACAATTTGTAGTAAAGGTTAGTCCTTTTCAAAATATATATTTAAGTAGACTTGGCTAGTAAAGGGAAGATGCCCTAATGAACTCCTGTACTGGAACTTTTATATAGCTCAGACCCTGTGCTATGCTAAAATGTTTATGCCAAAATAAAACTCATACATCTTATTACAAGAGCTCTAACTGCCTTTTCAAGTCCGCATTATGCAAGCATGAAAGTTCGCTAATAGCATATTAGAGATACTTACTCACTGAAAATGTTATGGTATTTTATGTGCATTTTGCATAGTACCTTTATATAATTAATAAGGAAATCTAGAGGGGAAACTAACCAAACTGACGATGACATTGGCACACAATAATCTTTATAAAAATCCTATCTGCAGCTGCTTATTAATTAGTCTTTAAAATTGTCTTCACTTCAGACACTCAACATTAGCTTGACCATTTTGTGAGATGCTTGCAATATAAATTTGAAATAAGTGTTCGTGTTAACCGATTGATTATAATATTGTTTACTGCAGAGCGTATGGAACAGGCTTTAAAGAAAAATGGCAAATAATGATGCTGAAATGTTAACTAGGGAATGGTATAACTTTTTAGAAATCAAGATATTATATGCAATTATTGCCTCGTCACATCTGAAGAAAATTCAACAAAAAAATGAGTTATTTATTTCCCTTATAAATTGTAACTCAGATAAGCTAGTGCAAGAAAATGCTTTTATACTGTAATAACCCTCCTCCTAATAATAATAAGGGCTTTAAATATAATATGATTAATTAATAGCAAGGCAAACTACACTTTATCAAATGTATTGGATTCACCTGACAAGCTTAAGGTAAATTAAAACAGTGTAACAAAATTACGACAAATAAATGGTTTATCACCCTTTTCTTATTTTATCTATTTGCAATATTCAGGGCTAGCTCCGTAGAACATGAAACAATCTTGGTTCAGAGGTGTGGATTCATAAATTTGAGGTAAACTTGTTATGACAAATAACCCGTTGTATGACAAATACTCTCAAATATTTAGGGCAAATGCACAATTTCATCTGAAATTTTATTCAACAACAAAATAATATGTGGTCACAAGAACCAGCGTAAATTGATTTTAGAAACACCACAGTGACAAAGACGCGTCAGGTAAATATTAATACTGTGACGTAGCAACTGCTAAGCTCGTTTTGGTTTTAGTGTGACGTCGCAACAGACGCCCGACAACATTTTGTTTTATATCCGACCAAAACTGAAAAATGCCGCGTCATTTCGCATTTCCAAGGGACGCTATCTAAATGTCTGAAAACTGGACGGCTCTGGACCACTCGCCACCTCATAGACAGTCTTATCTTGCTGAAGTCCAATAAATGGACCTACGGCAAACGCTTTCCCTGCGAATTTCTACCTTAGTCGGAGGCTTCTCCGACGCTGGTTACGCTTCCAAATGACGCCAAGGGAATTATGGACTGGGGAATTGCTTGTTGGTTGGGATACACTTAAAAGGCGCTATTCTTGCTGGGCGAAGCTGATTGCTTAAGGAAATGGGCCCCGAAGTCAATCGCACTTGGACGAATTTCTCTGCTGGCTTATTTGCTTCACCTGATCGTCTTAGCACCTGGCAAACTATTCCCACAGATGCACTGGACACTTGTGAATAACTATTGCCACAATTGGTATAACTAAGAACTTTTAGAACGAAAAATATTGGGTATTACTCTGAGAGACCAAAAGACCAATATTTGGATACGTGAAAAAACAAAAGTAGAAGATGTAACTAGGAGAGTAGCCGCATTGAAGTGGAGCTGGGCTTGCCATGTCGCTAGAAACGAGAATGATTGTAGTAGCAGACTGCTCAGATGGAAGCCATGGACACAGAAACGAAGCGCAGGGAGACCACAAGCAAGATGGTCTGACGATTTGAAAAGGACAGCTAGTTTCAATTGGTATCGAGTAGCACAACACCGACAAAATTGGAAAAGCATAGTGGAGGCTTATATTCAACGAGCAGAGAACGGCTTAGAGAAGAAGAAGAACAAAAATAACTTTTTATTTATTATTTTAAATGTTTAATTGAGGAGCTCTCAATGTCGCCCCAACACACAATTTTCAAGCTTGTTTAGTTATTAAAAACAAACGACAGTCAGGTCCCCTAGCAACCAGACTTTCAAACTTTTACAAATGAAATTAGGATTGATAACATGTTTAACCTTATGGACTATAGTTTTGATGTTATGTCTTTGCCTAACCACGAATATTGTCTTTTTCTTGGAATAATTGTTACTACACTTGTTCTGCTTTTAATTCACTTTTGTTTATAATGCTCTGATACACTTATAGTTCATTCAACGTCTCACTCATTATCTTTCGATCGGTTGCTTTCCATTTTCATGGCTCTTTGCAATATTTGTTTTGTTAGCACGGTTTCGTTTACCTTTCAGCTAATCTACCTTTTGCTAGCTTATACAGTTTTACTACATAACGCTCATATTCTTTCTGCATTTAACAAATCATTTTGTATTATTCTATTCTCATTATCTGACATTAATAAGCTCAATTCCGTCAGTTACAAATTAAATTGCATTAGCCCTTTCGAACATTTATCATATTTGAAACTCTGAAAGGAACTCTTCTAAAACCTGCTTTGTTTCATGCTAACTTCTATCGCTCAAATGATTAGTTATTGCTGCTCACATCAAGTGCACTTATTAATGTAAAGCATTGATTATTTTGCAATAGATAAAACAGTTAATTCTGTGCTCATGTTGACCTTATTCATTTAGTTAATTTGGTAATGAGAACTTCTATGGGCAGTAAACTATTACAATATATTGCTATGTTATGCTAGCCGATAAATTTATTTAAATTATCGTATTACTATTTTGCCCTTTATTTTTAACTTTCAATTCAAATCCGTATTTTACAATATTTTTAATGAAACTTTCTCAGGTGGTTCGCAATATCTAGTAACCCAATGATTGATTTGTCAAATTTTCTTTGTTTAATTGCAAGTTGATTGACTTTCAAAAAAATTTACAACTAACGTCAAATTAATCAAAATTCAGAACGAATATCAAGGTTTTTACAATAAGATCTAATATGTAATTCTTTCACCAATCTATTTTGTAAGTATGAAATTCAATTATATTTTTTTTATACCTTCTTACTGGTTATAGCCTTTTAAATGTTTCATTTAACCTTTTAAAACACAAACCTGATTTAACACTTTGCTTGTTAATACGCCAAAATCCTTCTAAGCTGGATCCTCACTCCGACTGCACTCAAACACCTGCTGAGTCCTTATCCAAACTGCATCACCTACGATGAATGTAAACTCCCAGCCTCACCTTATTGCCATCCACTTCAAACTTCCACATCCTATACTGGATTCCTGTCGTTGTCCCCTGCTGCTGTTAACTTCAAGTCTCCTAGCTCCTGTACTGGATTACTGCGGCTCCGATCCCTCTCTGGTAAATGTCAGCATAAATCTTGTTCCAAATATGAATTTGTCTCTTTTTTTAGATGGTCCTACGTCTTCAATGATACCCACAGGTTTCCCAAAAAACAATTCGCTGCACGTACTAACCTCTTGTTTGTGTCTTGTATTCCATTTCCAATGTAGTATCAATAAATCCAATTCTCTTCATATAATGTAATCTTCTGTATTGATTATTTATAATTTACTGCATTGGTTCAATCTCTTCACCGATTGTATTCCTTTATAAGTTCCAATTTATAATATTATACCTCCAACAAGTATATTTGTTTACAGCCTTTTTAAATGGTATTTGATCAAATAATTACATAAAGTAAGGCATAAATTCTGGTTTTTTATTTTCCAAATTCGTTATATTCAAAAATTACATGTCTGTTTTTTATGAGTTGTTTCAGTAACTAATTAAACAAATTACAAATTATTACTATTAGACACGATTCTTGTTGCCTCCTATCTACACTTTTTTATATAATCAAAACAGATATTTTATTTTAATTATCATAACAGATACATTTTAGTAGTAACCTTGGTATTTATTCCTATTCAGAATTTTCTTATTACAGATTAAGTTTGAGTAATTAATCATTATGCTATTATTTGACTAACCAATATAAGAAAGTTAATTTCATTATACTTTAACATGTATTTAGATCCATTAATTTGCTTATATCTGACTTCCAAATTTATTTGACTAAACTGTTTCTTTAGTATTCATATTTAAATTATCAAAGAATATAGTGTATCATAACATAATTCCTCAATTAAGAAAAACATTTTAATAAACTCGTTTTATTTCAAATGTATTTTCTTAATTCGTTATTTAATTAATAAATTTTGTAGAACCCAACCAAATATCCTATTATCTAAATTAATAACAATCAACACCTATTTACATCTATCTATTTTAAAATTACTATAGAAACGAAATAATTAACTTTACCAACCAACAACATTTAATGCAATATTTACAGATTTTCATGTTTTCTAAGTTTTCGATATATAGGGGTAAATCATTGTAATATGAAATCTTCCTCTAATTCGTCCATCTGTATCATTTATTAATTCATATGTATTGTTATTAAAAGTTTTCTGTATCCTATATGGTCCCTCATATGTGTATAATAACTTTGCACATATTTTTCCTTTCGGTTAGCTACTTTAAGTTTTTTAACAATTACTAAGTCCCCTATATTAAATTGTACTCGTTTCTTAATTTTCTTATTCTGTTTATTTTCGTACCTATCATGAATTATTTTCAATCTGCTTTTAGCTTTATCTAACAATTACATTATCTCAACATCACATTGTTCTCTTCTCCATGGTCTAGCTGGAATTATTTGTTGACACAAAGTAATTGGACTAATCTCGGTCGTTGTATTTGGAACATTGTTTATGAAATTCTCCACATCAATACTAAAACCAGTATATTTTCTCGATTCTTCATGTAGCGGAATCAGCCAAAACGAATTTTTCAAATCTAATTTTGTAAAAACTTTCTTATCCCAAATTCTGCTTAACAATCCATCAATCGTTTGTGGAGATTCGTATTGTGGCTTTGTTATTTGATTAATTCTGCGTGCATCCAAACATAAACGTAAAGAACCGTCACGTTTTTTAACTACAACTAAAGGATTGATAAAATTACTCTTTGAAGATTCTATTACTCCATCTTTTACCATTTTTTTAATTTCATTTCTAACTTGTCCTCTTAATGTAAATGGAATAGGGTAAGATTTACTATTAAAACTTTTTGATTCATCAACCTGCAATTTATGAATATATTTTTGTGCTTGTCCTACCTTTTCATTAATAACCTCCTTATTTCTATAAATTATTTCTAATATTAGGCCTTCAAATTGTTTATTCTTTTCAGCTATTTTCAAATCATTCAGCAAAACCCCCTTATAATTATTATCACTCTGTATATCACATATTACATTATTATTAATTATTATACCTTCCTTATACTTCATTGTATCTCCAATTCTATCTAATTGAACACACTTATTTTCTCGGCTGACACTATTGGTACAGTTCCAAGATTTTTTTACCCTTTTAAATGAATACACTTTTGTGTTCCATCAATATGAATCCCTAATTGCTGAATTACATCAATTCCTAACACCATATCGACAGTGAGACCTTTTATTATAAACAATCTAACAAAATCTTCCCATTGATTTATACTTATCTTTACATTTAACACTCGGTTTGTGGTTGATATCTTTCTTTTGGTTGCTGATAGCAAATCTATTTTATTTACTTTAATTATATTCTTGTACAGGACATCTAAATTATTTAAAATTACTTCCTCATTTATTAAAGATGTGATCATATTTCATAATAGAATACTGTCTTCTTTTTAGTAGTACAATGGCATCATCTATCTTTTAATATTTAATATTCATAACTATTTAAATGCTAAAATACGTGTGGTTCTTCATAAATTTTTTTTTAAAATTACTATTTACATATTTACAAGTTCCGAGTTTCCTTTGTTATCTTAATACTCTTTTAAAAGTATTTTCAGTAGTCTTTTGAACATCCTTGTCTTCTTTAGCTGCTTGTTTTAATTTTCTTAATTCATCTTCTAACCTTGGTACTTCATTTTGTCTCAGCTTTTCTTTTAACTTCTTTGCTTCCTCCTTTAGTCGTCGTTTAACTGTTTCCTTCTTTGTTTTCTTCTTATTTTTATTGACATTAACTATATAACCTCCTGTAATTCTTCTTATTTTATAATATCTATTACATCTTCTTAAATATTTGTTATTTTTGTTCCTCATAATATTACTCAATATACCTCTTGTTACCACGTTTACTTCTGTATTACTTACCACTTCATTGCATTTTACCTGTTTACCATTTTCCATATCTTCACAAGTCTCTAACATTTGATTTATTTCATTAGTTCCAAATAATAATTCTTGTTTTTTATCCAAAATTCTGTTTTCATAAGTGTTGTATCGAAATCTAACTTCTAATTTTTCTTTATCCTGTACTGACTTAGTTTCCATATTCTTTGTAAATTTTCTTCTATCTCTTTGCGTTCCTCCTGTCTTTCTTTTCTCACCTCATTCTTGAGTTCCTCCTTATAACTTCCTAATGTTTCACTCATCTTATTAATTTGTGCTTGCAATTCTTGCTTATTCTCGATTTGCACCTTATTAAATTCTTCTCTTAATCCCAATATCGATTCTTCCATCCTTTTTGCCTGTTCTTTTTGCTCCTCAATTGCCTGTTGCAAATCCTTTTTCAACTCTTCCGCATTCTTCGCAAAATCCTTCCTCAGCTCTGCTGTATCCTTCTGTATTGACTGTAATAGTTCTTTCTTCGAACTGTTTTCCCTTTCCTCAGCTTCCCTATTACTTTGCTGCATCATTCTTTCCATGACTGTAATGATTGCATTTGCATTGCTGCATCATTCCCATTATTTGTTTCATCCTGTCATCTTTTTCTGTATGTTCTTCCTGTAACCTTACCTGGTCTCCTTGTACTTCCATTTCTAGCTGTCCTTCTTCACCTTCTACTCCTGCGCTACTCGCCACTACTTCCATCTGTTCTGGTCCTTCTTCTTTCTCTTCTTCCACCTTCTTGCCTTTCCTTGTAACCCTTTTATCTGCCATCTTTCAGTTTAAATTGTTAAATGTACCTATTTTTTATTATAACCCTTTATAATGAATCGTATATCTTTATATTGATTTACCAATTGAATGCGTTATCCAATACTTTAGTTACTCAAATTAAATGTCCTATTCTGTTACTCTATTTTTGCTCAAAGAACTTAGTTATGATACCCTTTTACCTTTTTACAATTCTGTTCTTTTATTCCGTGATTGTTAATTACAAATTAACCATAAACCTGGTTTATCAAGCTATATTCAAATAAACGGGTTTGATTGTATTTTCTAATCTTACGTTTGACTTTCAATTACCTGACATTGGCAAGCTACATCAATTTGCTATGCCCTCTCGTTGCGGCGCCATAAAATTTGCTATGTTATGCTAGCTGATAATTTATTTAAATTATCGTATTACTATTTTGCCCTTTATTTTTACTTTCAATTCAAATCCGTATTTTACAATATTTTTAATGAAACTCTCTCAGGTGGTTCGCAATATCTAGTAACCCAATGATTGATTGTCAAATTCTCTTTGTTTAATTGCAAGTTGATTGACTTTCAAAAAATTTACAACTAACGTCAAATTAATCAAAATTCAGAACGAATATCAAGGTTTTTACAATAAGATCTAATATGTAAATTCTTTCACCAATCTATTTTGTAAGTATGAAATTCAATATATTTTTTTTATATCTCTTACTGGTTATAGCCTTTTAAATGTTTCATTTAACCTTTTAAAACACAAACCTGATTTAACACTTTGCTTGTTAATACTGCCAAAATCCTTCTAAGCTGGATCCTCACTCCGACTGCACTCAAACACCTGCTGAGTCCTTATCCAAACTGCATCACCTACGATGAATGTAAACTCCCAGCCTCACCTTATTGCCATCCACTTCAAAACTTCCACATCCTATACTGGATTCTGTCGTTGTCCCCTGCTGCTGTTAACTTCAAGTCTCCTAGCTCCTGTACTGGATTACTGCGGCTCCGATCCCTCTCTGGTAAATGTCAGCATAAATCTTGTTCCAAATATGAATTTGTCTCTTTTTTTAGATGGTCCTACGTCTTCAATGATACCCACAGGTTCCCAAAAAACAATTCGCTGCACGTACTAACCTCTTGTTTTGTGTCTTGTATTCCATTTCCAATGTAGTATCAATAAATCCAATTCTCTTCATATAATGTAATCTTCTGTATTGATTATTTATAATTTACTGCATTGGTTCAATCTCTTCACCGATTGTATTCCTTTATAAGTTCCAATTATAATATTATACCTCCACCAAGTATATTTGTTTACAGCCTTTTTAAATGGTATTTGATCAATAATTACATAAAGTAAGGCATAAATTCTGGTTTTTTATTTTCCAAATTCGTTATATTCAAAATTACATGTCTGTTTTTTATGAGTTGTTTCAGTAACTAATTAAACAAATTACAAATTATTACTATTAGACACGATTCTTGTTGCCTCCTATCTACACTTTTTTATATAATCAAAACAGATATTTTATTTTAATTATCATAACAGATACATTTTAGTAGTAACCTTGGTATTTATTCCTATTCAGAATTTTCTTATTACAGATTAAGTTTGAGTAATTAATCATTATGCTATTATTTGACTAACCAATAATAAGAAATTTAATTTCATTATACTTTAACATGTATTTTAGATCCATTAATTTGCTTATATCTGACTTCAAATTTATTTGACTAAACTGTTTCTTTAGTATTCATATTTAAATTATCAAAGAATATAGTGTATCATAACAATATATACTTAGGAAATTTAATATATGTGTAGAACTCTCTTTCTCAGAAGAATTACGCTGTCTAAATCAGGGCTAGCTGTAACTGTCATTATAATTACATTTTATAATCATGTTTCATGGCACGTTGCGTTTGTTACTTACGTGAATGACCTGTCACTTTTTAATTAGTCTGTTATTGTAAGAATCGATGTCGTGTGATTAAGAGACGTTAGAAAGCCAAATGGATACAAAAATCCCCTGACTTCCCAGAAATCAGCAATCCGGCTTGTAGCAATTGTAAATCGATACCCCTGCAGTAGTACTGCTCCCAACGAAGCTTTTTTTAAATCCTCCAAGGTAATTTCCCGGGCTAACATGTTTTTTAATGTCAAACTGAAATTAACAATTTAGTATAAAGTTGACGCTTTCATATACGAATACTTATTGTAATTATTGTTTCACCCGTATCAAGACAAGGCGCCCAACGTGGGGCCCAACAGACTGCGGAGACGATTCAGGTTGAAACCCTGGGAAGTTTACAGACCACGGAAATCATTAACAGTGAAATCTTGGTAGGTTGCAGGCGACGGAGACGATTAAGTGCGGGATAACTGAGCTTAACTGGTGGTACGGCACTTTTCACAAATACCTGTGCAGCTTGAGGATGCTTTAGTCTACTGGGGACAGTAAATAAGCGTACGCACGCAATTCCCGTCTGAGGATTTCAAAACCCTTTATGAAGAATGTCTATTTGTATGTATGTGGATGGATCCACGCTATACCACAACAGAATTCAAAATATTTGTTAAATTTAGCAGCTTTATAAAGCTATCAGGCTACTGTTGCTTAATATACTACAAGTATTTCAACGAACGTGAGTTGCAATATTCCTTAAAAATTGTTAATTTGTAAATTTTATACGTATGTTAATTCGGTTAGGATGGACGGTACTAAGTATCATGACATGTGTATAGACTACTAACTACTAACTGCGTTAGCGTTATAGATATGATACATATATTGATATATGACTTAATAAAGAAACTCTATACGATTTAATTTAACTGCGACGTAAGCTTTATTTTCTGTTAAAATATGTTTGTATAGGTACAAATCCTCTGAACCAACCTCTAGATTTTGCGGTATGGCCAAATAGTATTAAATTCAAGGCTCCTCAAGTCATCACTGCTTGTGAAGCTTCGTTTGAATACAATTGGACAAACTATAAATAACTCATCGGCTTGCGATAGTGGTAACCATTTTAATTATTTGTAGCAAAGTATGGTCTTTAACGGTCTTCTTGGCATGAGAAAGTTCGGGCAAGCTGTGTAATCATAGTGTGATTCATATTATAGTACGTCTATAAAGTATCCGGATTTTATAGTTTTAAGAAATGTCATGAAATTTTGTGTGAATATTGTGAGGGTAGTAGGCCATAGATAAAACAAACGCCAACCCCTATATGTGAAGTATGTTTATTTTCGAAGCTAAAAAGAAATTACTTTTCTCGGATACTTTCTAGTCGTACTATATATCCATTTGAGAAGTCATCTTTTTAAACTGTATAATTCTCTGTAAGAGGTCGACAATAAAACTATGACGGGTGCGACTGACTGAAGGCATCGAGGTTTTGGCGCATTGGCGATCGGGCTGCAGCAGTGGGTGTTTCGCAAATCCGCTATCCCAGTTAAACATCTGATATCAGTGCGATAATATTGCAGATTTGGTTCGGCGGGCAAGTTACGCATACTTGAGCAAGCGGTAGCTATGCAAGTTCCTCGCAGTTCGATCTTGGGAGTTGCGGTCCCTTCGTTAGAATGCGGTTGCTCGTGCAACTTAGGGACTAGTAATTATAATTACTAAAGTAAACTTTAACAGCGTTCTACTCACCACTTTCCGTAACCCACGATATTAGGTTAATAATATATGCCCTCCGCAATTTGTTGACCTTCTTTTTTGCGCCTCCACCCTACGCAGGAAATGTAATTTGCACAGGATTTCTACCACGCGGAAAGCGGTGCGAACTGTACAGGGTGTCCCATTTCCTATAGGATTAAGTGGATATCGACACTATTCTTACGGTTGCAAGGAACTCTGAATGCTTCAATTCCGCACCACAGCTCGTTTATTCAAATATCGAACAATCTTGTAGGAATCCGTAATGCATATCTTACGTAGATCTCTTATTTTTGGAGTTGCAATATAAATGCTTCTTTTGCAACGTGTTGCACTGAACGGAAGAACCATCATGTATTTCTGTTTAGTCACACGGCATACGCAAAGTTTGAAAGGGCAATACGAAATTGAAATGATCACCACCCTCCTGATAGTAGAAATGAATATTTTGGCATGAGTAATCCCGTGTTCGAAGTGCGATTAAGTCGCTTTGCTATTAATGCTATTGATAAGGTTTTATCGAACGCAACGATTTTCTTTAAAAATTAACAACCATATAGGTAAAATTGAAACGTCGACTATCAGGGCCAGCCTGTATTGTTTTCCCTTTACAGCTGATAATGTTACATACCGGGTGTCTTAAATGAATTACATCTAGAGATGTGTTTAAGGATCTCGACTGGAGAAAAAAGGAATTAAAATAGACGGCACGCACCTACACCATTTAGGTTCGCAGACGATATCGTACTGATCAGCAAAGATCCAGAAGAACTCAAAACCATGATTAAACAACTTAACCAAGCCTCACTAAGAATCGGACTTGAATGAACATCAAAAAAGCAAAACTCCTTAGCTCACAAAACATAAAAATAAGATAGAAAATGAGGAAATTGTACAAGTGAAGGAATATATATATTTATTAGGGCACAAAATAAGACTAGACAAGGAAAATCAAAGAGCGGAAATACGAGACGAATCGGACTGAGTTGGGCCGCATTTAAAAAACTGGGATTTATACTAAAAAATAGAGAGATTCCAATGAACCTGAAAAGAAAAGTTATGACGCTTGTATACTCCCAGTCAACACATATGACTAGAAACCATGACCCTTACGAAAAATAGCCTTCATCGACTTCAGTGTACTCAGCGGGCCATGGAAAGACAAATGCTGGGTATCAGCCTGAGAGAACACGTTCGAAACGAGGACATAAGACAAAAAACAAAAATAACAGGACGTAACAGAAAGAGTGGCAAAACTAAAGTGGCAATGGGTTGGGCATGTGGCCAGAAGAAATGACGATAGGTGGACAACAAAACTGCTTAAGTGGAGACGAAGTGTTGGGAGACCCATGAAGAGATGGACTGATGATATTAAATCAACGGTAGGCAGAAGATGGCTGAATCTCGCACAGAATAAAGACAACTGGAAAAAACTTGAAGAGGCATATCTTCAGCAGTGGAGGAATTAAGGCTTGTGAGAGAAGAAGAAGAAGAAGATGCTTTGAATTCCCCATAATGCAATCTAAAATTTTACTTGAAATTGGCAAGACTGTAAGTCTATGTCAAATTCAAGGTTAGTAGGTTAGGTTTTGCGTCACTTTTGACACAGACTGGCGCAAAACCTAACCTACTTACCTCGATTTGACATAGACTTACAGTCTTGCAAATTTCAAGTAAAATTTTAGATTGCATTATGGGAAATTCAAAGCATACTAGATGTAATTCATTTTAAGACACCCGGTAGAATTCAACAGTACACAAAAAGGTAGCTATAAACAGTAGGCGACAAACAGCCGCCTGCCAACAACAAAATTTATTCGAACTCAAAAAGAAGAAATGTTCGCATTCTGCAGTTTTCTGATGGGCGTAAATCGACATACTCAGGAATTTCCCATCGGGGAAGCGCAAATAACGTCACTGCTTTGCCAGATTCGGAAGAACCTAAGCTGGACATAGGTGAACAACCAGAACATTACGTAGCAAACGAAAAGAATGGAAATAGTATATTACATACCGAGGTGGAAAGTGTTTCATTCCTGTCGAGATATTAAGTAGTGAACCGAGACGCGTAGCGTCGAGGTTAACTTTATCTCGAGAGAGTAATGAAACTTTTCACCGTGGTATGTATACTATTTTACTCACAATCGGTTTTTCTCATTATTTATTTAATTAGGTAAGTTTCAAGTAATACGTACCTATTTTTATCGCAGTTTAACAAGTCACTCCAACAAAGGAAACTGCGACGCTGTTGCTAGGTAATATGACAAGTTCATTGAAAGTGACGTTTCGCTATCCGGGAAAATCTTTCCCGGCTAGCTGGGAAACTAAAGTAAACAATGACTCGCTTCCTTACTGTTATGAAGGTTAGAAACGTACCTATTATTAACTAATTGTGAGTAAACAAACGTAACTGCACATTAGTCCACGCTCAAATAATCGCGAAAATAACTTACCTGAGTTACTAGGCGACCAGTGAACATTTTGCTTTGCAACGGAAACCATCACATTCCAAAAGGAACGATAGGACCATAATAGTACCTGAGGGAGCGATTCCGATGGATGAAGTTCGCACATGGCATGGGCTAGTCAATCGGCTCAAGATGAAAAAGTTGGAAGAACGGCGATTTCCGCAAAAGCGGCCATCGCGACCGAAATCTTCCATCTCCTAATTAATCAAATGAACGCAAGAGGCTATAGAAACGTGGAATCCGCACTAGTCGCTAAAGTCACGTAATAATGTGGCAGTAATAGCAGCATTCTGAAGACAGTTGCACAAGAGTATATAAATGGAGAACCAGTGATTTAAGGATGGAAATAAGCGGAGCGAATACTGTGGTAATGGTTATATCACAAAAAAAGAAAAAGACCTGAATTACAACGGTGGAAAGCTTTAAATATTAGGGGACAACAATAAGTATTAATAAATATATGGAGAATGAGATTAATAATAGAATACAGCCGGTAACCAAACTATATTACTCTGTAAATCACACACTTAGTGGCAAATAAGGAAGGAATTTTGAAAAAATACAAAAATAGGACATTTAATGCAATATTTGTGCGTTGATTTACATGAACAGTAACTAGAAGAGCGAAGAAGAGGATATAAGCGGGTGAGATGAGATTGCTAAGGAAAATAACAAAAGTAGGCAGGAGGGATAAAAACTGCAGCAATTACAAAAAGAATAGAAGTTATACCAGTAAAAGGCAGAATGGACAAAATAGAAGTGTAAAAAATATAGGATATATGTATGTAAAACAACGAACCTACAAATTGAATTCTATATTAATATAGCATTAATTCTAAATCAAAAATTATTGCAAATAGTTTTCAGTATCCTTGGAAAAAGTCATAAAATCAATGCCCTAATCAGAGAAACGGCTCAACAGTAAGCACAAAAAAGAACTCAACGGCTAAAATCAACACCTTTACCGTTCTAGTGGTAATATTTTTGAAATTTACATATTTAGTAGTTCATGAAATTGGTTACATACGCAGTTACAAAATTAGCGACCAACAACGCTAACTAAATATGTCATTTGGAAATAAAAGTTACAATGTTCAAAAAGTTTATATGATTTGACTCTAAATATTTGTCACTATAAATAACGAAATATCACACTGTTCTACACTTAAAACTGCATTAGTAACAATAGGAATCTCTTCCGACTTGTTTTTATACCGGGTGTCCATTTTGTATTAGTGCTTTTATTTAGCCCTAGCGGTGGATAGCATACACTGTAATGCGGTGTATTCCCGTGCCCTATACTCTACTTTACTATGAATTTAAATTGCCCTTTGTTTTGATAGTTAACCAAATCGTAGAAGCACAAGATCCGCTCTTACCTCAGGATAGCTAAAGCCAATATCAATATAGCTCGTTCTGGATTGTTTTATATCACCTATAATGCTGTAATCATACGTGCAAGTCCAGCTAGAAAAAAAAACAAACAGTTTACATGAAAATACATATACTCTGAAGAATATCATACATGTATGAAAATACGTAAAAAAGATACACAATTGCAATATAGAAATGTTATACTATACAACTATATCTAAGAAATATTCACGAGCTTAATGCTGAAACTACCTGCTTAGATACACATTAAATAGGGGTGTGATTGTCAATGCGCAACGCTAAGTCAAAAAACAAATCGTGCGAACACGGCGTATTCCCGTGCACAAATTCACTTAATACGGCTCTGCCTTCGGTAGCTTGAAATCAGGTTGACGCGATGTGTCAGCAGAGTGATCTCATCGCTACGTACTGACGCGCACCAAGGGTGATGCAACTTGGAATAAGTTACTAATTACGCTTCTAGTTTTCGCAGTTTCTCGGACCAGGGGCGTGGGTTTTATTTCTAGGAACTAACCTTGCTCTATAGTTGACCAAATGGTCTCGTACAGTGACAAGATGGACTGCTTTTTTGAAGCTAGAATAGCGGCTTTCGGCTGTGAAGAATTATCGGTACCTCGGTGTTGATTCCAAGGTAGTTCTAGGTTCTCGAGATTGTATTTCGGCTCAAGAATGACGAAGCGTCGACTGCTCTTAACGTAGGCCAACACAAAACTCTCAATCGCACGCGTGGTATTACTTTTGTTTGGACGAAACACACCAGCCACATGCTAGCGAGGGAATGCTCCACCCGCTGCTTCAAAAGCGCGAAGTTGCACCAACTCGGTACTCTGTCCCATGCAGTTCTAGTAATAGCACACTTGGTCAGCATTTAGCTTGATTGCACTTTAAATCTGCATTTGACGTAATCTAAACAGTACAATATGTAGGATACAATATAGTTTCACTCTAGCAGGATAATTGTTAAATACCAAGGTGACACGAACTCGCCCGTTACAATGCTCAAACTTGAACATAGGAATTTTAACGTTTTTTCCTTCCCTCCAGTACAACTTACAGTAAAGTAATGGTATGTATAGGTATGTATTGCAATGACCTGCCCATCTCTTTGTTATTATTTTGGTACAAAATTAATAAGTTAAGTTAGGGCAAATTACCACACAATTCTCAGGTTGATTTTTATACTGTGCTCGCTTTGCCTGTCAGTAATTTAAGGCTAGTTAAAATGAAATGTATTAGCTTATGTTCAAAATAAAATGGTTGAATGCTCCTTTCCTACTATTTTATGTAGCTGCAATATTATTTGAGCTAGCTCTCGGCCAACACAAAACTGCTTATCTCAGGTTGGGCTCAGAATTTCACTATATTCACAAATTAGTAGTTCATTTTAGATTATTCGTCCTTGAGTAGCTCATATACGCGGTTCTGGTAGACAAAATTTACAATCTATCAGATGACACAAAAACTTCGCCAGTGCAACAGCGATTACTTGAATGTTAAAAAAATCGTGAAGTTAACAAGGAATTGTCAGGTAATTTGATTCAATTATCGCTTGGCAACAAAAACTTCACTTTATTCTTACAAGAATGACGTAGATAGGACGCCATCCATTCACTTCTTTTTGCTGATTGGAAATCCGCCAATTTCACTAAATTTGATGACGCTATGCAATTTTTGGATTATTACGGCGGAGCTGAATCCTTGGATATGCGATAGGCTTCTTCAACAAGGTTTATTCTTGTATTTTAATAAGTTTCTCGAACGCTCAAATTTATAGATAGTTTCTACCTCGTACAGATGTCCAAACTTGACACGAAGATGATCGGAGATGACGCTGCTGACATTTCTCTGCTGGAAACGCTCCCCTGGCTGCAACTCTCACTCAGGATGCTCCTGCAGACCCCGCTGGAAAATTTCAGTTGTCGACTGCCGATACTCCCTCGGAGGCAAATTGGAAAAACTTAAATTTTACCTCGTGGAACTAGCTACAAACGCTCCCACTGGTGCACGGTGATCTGTACAATAAAATCCATCACTTTTTATATGGGTAAATCACTTATTATTGTAAAAATATTAATTTTAAGAGAGCAGAATTTCGCCCAACTGTCGTTAATTTATATTTCAATTGTTCTCCTTCTTTATTTTACAAAAACGCATCGCGTTGCTATGTTACCGCAATAATTTTTGTTAATTAGAAATTAGTTTAGATAGGAAAATACACAAATGGAGTAAAGTTTGATTACATAAATCTTAAACTAACATTTTCTTAAATCTAAAAAAAAATTGTCATTTGCTTATAACTATCATTGTTCCTCCCGTTACGCACACAAATGCTGTAAAATCACTGCTCTGCTTTTTCACTTTGTCTCATTAATGCACTGGAAACTGAGTTCAAATTTACACACATTGCTCGCTTTTTTTCTTTTCCTTCGACTAATTTCGGGATTGCTCTTTGCAATTTGTTATTATCCTTTATTTCGATCTAATTTACCTTTCAGATTGCTTGCCATTCACTAGCCCTGTACTTTTATTAATAATTCCGCTCATTTAGTCTGCACATAACAAACCTTTTGTGTTAATTAATTTTGTTTGGCCTGGCGTTAAATATGCACAAACCTATTTTATTTAATTATACGACTTTATTCAAACTCTCTGAAGTAGGCTTTGCTTATGCGTGCCTTTATCCGTTTAATTACTACTTCTCGCATCTCATTACCAATGCATTTAATACTTTTATTATTGTTTTAAATTGCAATTTCATAAAATATCTTAACTCTGTGCTTTATTGACTTGTTTAAATATTTTGCACTGCAAACAGAGCCAAGTAGTAGGCTTAAAACCATCTCAGTATGTATTATCGATAACCTCATTTTACCTTGCAGTGTAAAGTAATGGTATCAATAGAAAAATGAAATTATTTCGCATCAACTGACACTAATAATAATAATAAGCGTCGGCTGTAGACCCCACACATCTTCTTATTACTTCCTTTTACAATAAAGGAAGTATTGGATTCACCCCAAAAATTCGAAATTGAGTTTTCAACAGATCTTCACGTTTTAGACTCCCCTGATCCCCAAAAACATATTTTTTTTCATTGGTCTGTGTGTCTGTCTGTCTGTCTGTGAACAGAATATCTCAAAAACGAAAAGAGGTATGGCATTGAAACTTCATATATAAGTTTTGTGTACTATGTAGATGTGACAGCAAGCTTTTGAAGAAAATCGCATAACCGGAAGTAGGTGTTTCCTCTTGTGATTTTTCAGTTTTTTTTTATTTTTTCAAAAACGGCTTTAACGATTTTTTTCAAACTTCACGTTTTTATTACATTTTGAATGTGTATTGATGTGAGATAGGTGATTTTCCAGTTGAATACTTTTAAAATGGGTTTCTTTTGATTTTTTCTATTTTTTTTTATTAACTCCTATTTTAAATAGAATACCCGGTATATTATTACATTTTTGAATTCAGCTTAAAATTCTAGAGAAAATTTGTCTCTTCAACTAACGCTCTATTTTGTACCGTTTTTTTCAGAATTTGTAATTTTTGAAAAGTTTTGCCAAATGCTTAAAAATTAAAAATCAAATTTTTGGCTAATATAAGATCACTGTAAAAGGAAGTTGTGTGCGTGTATCACACCAGATTTTTTTTAGTTCCTCTTAGTCACGAGCTTAGCCGGGCTCCATAGCTTAGTGGTTAAGCATTCTGGCTACTGATCTAAGGATCGAGAGTTTGATCTCCGATCCCAGTGAGATTTTTAATAAATAAAAAATGTGGATGGAAACCTCTACAGAATTCCATCATTCGGAAGTGATGTACAGCCGTGGGTCCCATGTTACTACGATATGTAGCATGTAAAAGATCCTTTGCTAGGGTTGAAACTTCTTAGTCACGGCAAAATTCTAAGTAGGACTAAGGTATCTGGTACTCTGCATGCCTAGACCTTGTCCACGGGGTTGGCAAAAAGGGCATATCTAGGCCTACTTGCTTGACATCAGTCTCCCCACAACTAATGCTAACTAACTAACAAGCCACAAGCTTTTAATCTTAATTTGTTTATAGCCTCCTGGACTTTTTCACTATTTAGCTGTTTTAGTTGATGTATTTTCTCGCACTGGGTTTTCCTCCTTTCTCCTTTATATTTTCTTCTTTTTCATCATTCGTGAGTTTCTTCTTCATATTAGATTTGTCATTAACTATCAATTTTCTTTATGTTTCTACCTGCCTTGTTTGTACTTGAATTTATGCTTATGCTTTTCGCTTTGGTCCCTTTTATAACTTCTTTTAATTCGTTTTATTTTCCATTGTTTTCTCTTCTTATAGGCGGCTACTCGTATTTCTTGTAGGTCTTATTTGTTTTATCAATTTTCCTTCTCCTGCTGCGGATCTTTCGCCCCTTTCCGTTCTCATAATTTGTCTTACTTTCATCCTGATTTTTTATTTGAATTGCTTGGATCTCTTCTTCTTTTTTATTTTCTTACTCATATCCTTTCCGTGTTCGAATTAAAACTAACTAGCTTCTTTTAAATATAACTTTGACATTTACTTCTTTCTCTTCTCATTTCACGCTCTCTATGGTAGGTGCTCATGAATTTAGTTCTGTCACACGTTAAGAATAGCTGTCACTACGGGGCACTGCTTGGACCTATTTCTAATTACGTATTCATTGTTGTTCTATTGTTTTTTTATTTGTTTATTGTTATTTACAACGCACCACTGAATATTCTTTATTTTAATTTCTTTCTTTTTTCCAGAAATCGTTGATAGATAATTTAATTAAAGTTTTCTATTTCCACTGTTTTCTATTTCTCTAAAGGTTAAAACCGCTATAAATTGTGTTTCCGATTTTTTTAAATTTGTATTATGATGATCCCAAATTTTTACAATCAATCTGCTATGATGGAAAAACATCTGCAACAATTTATTTAAAGTAAGAGCCGAAGAAAAATATAATTTGAAAGAGGTGTGGCGTAGGTGAACATCATTTCACTTTCATCTCACGTAGATGACCATGATTGCAATTTGGTCAATTTTTTATGGGAAACTAAACACTTCATATACTTACGTTCAATTTTGCTTGCTCCCTAAGACATTTACACACCTTACAACTTACGACCAGTTAAGGATGTCATTTCAATTGATTTCAGTTAGCCGGATGTATTTTTTACTGTCAGAACATGTCAGTTCTAAATACTGAAATATCTACTGCATCAAGTGAGTTTTTTACGGTTTCTTAATAATAAATTCGATAGCTCAACCAATAGTGCAGAAGCTTGGACTTAACACACGATGGGCGTAGTGAAGCTTCTATTTTTACTGGTTTTCAGACGTAACAATTTAATATAGATGAAAATGAGTCGGTTTCTACTTAATAATAATAATAATAATAATAATTATTATTATTATTATTATTTATTATCCATTAAATATATAAATTTGTGGAATCGTCATACAAATACAATAATATAAATAAAAACACATTTAAATTGTACAATAAAATTATTAACGCCAACTTATTGTAAAAAATTCGTCTAGTGAATATAAACAATTGCACTTTAATACATTTTTAATATGTTTTTTAAACTAGTTTATGTTCAATATGCGTACGGAATGAGGCAAAGCATTATACATTTACATACAATTCCTAACACCATTTTTCTCGACTGTTTTAATCTATGTTGAGGTAATATTAAGTCAGATCTATATCTAGTTTCGTAATCATGGTTTTCAGTGTGGGTACGGAATTTTTTTAAATTTTCCTTCACATAACATAGGTTTTGAAATGCAATTAAAGAAAACAAAGAAAGAATACCCAGCGTAATAAATAGAGGTTTAGCATGTTCAGTCCTTTTCTTACCCATAATACTACGAACAGCTATTTTTTGTAACACGAATATTTCATTTAGATAGGTTTTACTCGAAGTACTCCAGGCAAGAAGTCCGTACGACAGTGCCGAATGAAACATAGCGTAATATACTTGTACAGCTACTTCCTTAGATGCTACAATGTTAATTCTACGTATAGCAAAGATACTATTTGAAAGTTTTGCGCTTAAATAATACTTCGCAGTATGTAGTTCTTTCTTCTTCTTCTTTGTCTTTCTCTTTCACAACACGCAATAACGAGATATGTTCGTTTGCATTTTGCTTTACACCTTTACACAACACCTCCAATTTGTTTATGTTTATATCAGCTGTCTTATTTCTCTTCATAATACTTTTTTAAACACATTTGCTGTTTTTATATGTCCAGGTTGTACATGTCTTCCTCGAAGTCTGTTACTAACGGCTTCAGCATCCTAAATTATTTTATCGTCTTTCCCACACATATATCCATGCCATCTTAGTTCGTTTGTTTTTATTTCCTATGTTAGTGTTTTGACTATCAAGTTTCTTCTAATTTCGGTGTTACTTATACTCTGCCCCTACGCAACCCTGTCTAAGTTTTCTAGCAATTTCATTTCATCGTCGCTAATTTTTTAATCTGACATCTAGCCATCTGATCAATTTATTGTGCTACAACGCAAAGATCTAAAAACAAACAAATTAGCAGAATTCACACGAATTCCTTTGTCAAAGGTTGAATAAGATGGATGTTTCTACTAATTGGTCCTTTAGAAGAAGCACTAGCTTGGGTCGGACTAGAATTTGTTAGGAATTCCAGTTTTATTGGCAACATGATGCATTAATATCGAGCGCGTTCCATTGTTCATTTATCAAAACGTACAGCTAACCTAGTTACTGTTTGATCATCCCTAAAAATGAATACAATCGGCCGACCTAGCCGGGATGAATGATTTCAGCAATTCAGTATAAATGCAAGCCATTTGAATTCAAACGCGCGAGGCGTGATCCTATTATCAGATGAGTATTTGTATCATTTCAAATATTGCTTTATACGAATGCCACCGCATTCCGATGCCCGACAAAGACAGTTATGATTTATGGCACGTAAAAAGAGCGCAGACGTATCTGCAGGTAGTTGCGGATCGAGCTTAGCGATTAGTTTAATTAGTACACGCGGCTGGTCGGCACTAATTAAAAACTATCTCGGCTCGCGCCTAACTTCGCCGGCGCGGCCTAGAGAAAAACCTTTAATTATTAGAATTATTTACGCTATTCCGCCCTTAAATTATTAATAATAGGGAGCGAAGGATGCCGCCAATGCAAGCCGCCGTCGTCCGGGAAGGAAAAATGTTTAGCCAAAGGGCTTTTTAATGTTATTTCTGTAGCCACCTAAATATGATAAACGCCCGCGATATTTTTTCAGTTAATGGTCCTATGCAAAACAGGCGGCTGAAAAGTAGTTTTTAAACGGAGCGGAATTAGCGAGGCTAATGACGAAATAATATCTTAAAAAATGCAGAAATATTTACTAATGTACCGGAAAAATATTGGCCACATGTGCACGCAACGACGCCATTAAATAATCCTGCACCGCGTTTCCGATATTTCTGCGACTGCCACATGTTCGAGCAACCTTGAAATTTCAGGTGGTAATTCCGCAATTTGCTTGATTTAACTTGAAAACCATATTTTTCTGTATGGAGAAAAAGTTCTCTTGTTAGGGATATAAACTATCGAGAGATCCAAAAAAACTGTTCCTCAGCGGGCTGTGGGTACGTCAATGTCAAATTCGAGGTTAGCAGGTTAGGATCTGCGTCAGTTATGACACAAAATGACGCAAATCCTAACCTGCTAACCTCGAATTTGACATTGACGTACAGTGTCACCAACATATTATTCATACGTTGAATTTCCACAGCCCGCTGAGGAACAGTTTTTTTTTGGATCTCTCGATACCATAAGTGTTGGCGTGGTAGCCGGGGAGCATACGATTTTTAAAATCCGTCTAGATTCACCGGGAATCGAACACGGGCCGGCCGCTTGAGAGTCGGGCATTTACTTATAGTGTCATCCGGTCAACCACATTGATAGTGCTGGAATAAATGTGTCGGAAAGCTAGAACGTATATACGGATATACCTACTCATTCCTACTGTCTAAATTCAAGTTAAAAGTAACAAGTAACAACAGTGCACCGATAACTCAGCGAAGGGTAAAAGACGACAAATTCGGGTCTAAGTGTTAGACGCCACCTGCTGTTTGAGCATGAAGACGTTGTGGAGTACCTTGCAACTGGATGCTAGGGGAAAGCTGGCCGACTCACACATAGTAAAGGAATGTCGTCAGTACTTTCTGGTGGCCTCAAGTCGGCCTGGAAATGCCAAGAAGGCTCTTTAACTAAACAAAATAAAGAAAATCGGTATTTACGTAGCGTGGCGTAATTGAAGACGGCAAATTTTGGTGGCTTCAAACAGTACTAGAAGTGCGCAAAAGGCGTATTAAGTAATACAACGATAGGAAATCACTCCAAAGCGACAGGATTCTTAATTACGATAGCAATGTTCTATAATAGGAAAGTAAAAAGCTTTTATATGACATTGATACTTAATCGTATAACAGAAGCACGTAATAATACAAAAACAAAGGAATGCAGCTAAGTGTCCGAGTGCCAAACAATTTAGGCTTTTTAGGCGGAATTTACAGTTTTTTCTCGGCCAGCCTTGAGAAGTTCGCTGTTGTTAGTGGGAGAGAGAAAGAAAGTCGTTCAGGTCGCGGGCGCGAGCAGGCTAGAAGATGATTGGTATAAGATATGTCTGACGGGGTGAAACCCAATTAGCCTACAGAAAATACAAGAAGGCCAGATCAATTCAATAACATACTTTGAGATATGCCAATAATTTGATTTGCGCAGCTCTTGCTTGTTTTGTATTTTTATAATTTAAATTTGATTAATGACTCTATCTCATGGATGGAGTTGTCATATCGTGCCATTTTTTTAAATATATAAATTAGTTGATACTATACTAGATTTTACTAATTAATTCTGATTTCTATTGAATGCAATCGTTTCTACACTGCCATTTAAATAATTCGATGTCTTTGCAAAGAACTTATGAAATAATGAGAACATAATTTCAAATATAAACTTAAGTGACCTAACCTCACATTTATAATGCATTAAATAGATCAGAGTTGGCTTAATTAGGAACAATTACGTCTGCTATGAATATTTAAGCCTTTATCGAACCTACAGCAAGTCCCTCGATGAGTGTGTCCCTTTATCGACAGCCTTGCAAGCACCATGATGAATCGTCAAAGCGACGCCTGTGGTTTGATCAATGCTCCCAGTTCCAAAGTCAGCTCCTGGCTCCAATTTTAGCTCCCGTTTTATAACTAGGGCTCCGCTGCGATGCACGATGGTCTCCGCTTACCCTGGGCTTCAAAGCCTCCGCTTCTTTTTTAAACCACCACAAAAAACACTGATATACTCGTTGCCAAGACGAATACCTTTTATCTTCTGAGGAGGGGCAAGGAATAAAAGAAAAACCACTGCAGCCTATCACACAACACTCTACTAATGTGGAAACACTTTTTGAACTGGATAAATTGGTATCTATTATTTTTTCACTTTGATTTTGGTGGAAAACCGAAGCACACATCTAAGCTTGGCTTCTGGCTTCCCAATTGTTCTTTTATTGTTTCCTTATTTGTTATTACAAAGTCAAAGCTAATCTTATTTTTATTACAATTACAACTTTAAAATTTTTCGAGGTTGATCCTATTTGAGTGCATTTATGGAACTTTAATATTTCCGATGTTTTAATTATATTAATCTCTATCATTATTGTATTGGCTTAAATTCCGTGCATTTCAACACATATAAGCTTGTTATATCTGACAGAAGTCGAAATGCCAAGAGGATAAGATCTATAATCATCTTCACACGCGGACTACCCAAACGCCAGAAACACATACACCTCAATCACATACGTGTAATTTGGGACCGCCTAGCCAGAATCTAAACAAACACCTTTATGCTACCTCTGCTAGTGCCCGTGACCAAATCAAAAAAGCTTGACTCATAGGAACCGATAAATTCCAAACAGCCTAACGACGTACAAAAAATAATAAAACACATAAAAAAAGAGGACAGCTATAGTTAATCATAAATAATATTACAAGGGACAAAGTTCTGAACAAATAAAAGTAATAACGCAAACAGACGAAGTTTAGACCTCTAACAAAGGAGGAACTAAACCACCGATTAATAAAAGCAAAAATAGAAAAGCAACAGGACTCAATACGGTACGAATTTAATTGGCAACAACTTTGTTTATACCTCGCGGTGTTTCGTTTTCTCTTTCATGATCTTGATCGGATGAGCCAAGTGTTCCATTTATCCTGCCTATAAGCTGCATAGTAACGCCATATAATTTTTCATGAAGTTATGTAATAGTTATTTATGTACCTAGAGCGAAAAATGATGCATTAGGCGTGATTTCGAAAGTTTCGGGCCGAGCGAAGCGAGGTCCGAAAAAACTCGAACGAACGCCTAATGCATTTTTCGCTCGTGTTACATACGAAATTTTTCCTACTACTGTAAAATTTTCTGAAGTAGGTTTAAACTGGCGTTCGTTGCCTCTTCTAAAATTTCCGACAGCGTGGAAATTTCTACATCGGAATCGGATATTTTATTACCCATTTCTTATTTTTCTTGACACTTAAACACCGTCAATACACAAAATAAAGCACAAGTAACTTTAAATCGCTAAAAAGAGGTTTGAATCGAATTCACAGTGACAACTGTCAACTTTGACGTTTCCAAATAGCCGACCACTAGCTGACTTAGGTATATAATCATGAATGCTTGTATAAAATGTATGTACGTTGCTATGTATTACGATTCACAATTATATACTTACTTATGACGGTTGCCGCGATGAACTGAATGAAAACAATCAATTTTTGACGTACGGCAACGAGGCGGAAAGCTTGATTTTAGAAGCAGCCGTAGGAAATAGTATATTGTATGTTAAGAGCTGAAAGTGCATTCTTGCCGCTTGCGCATGAATATTGCTGGTTGAGACGAAGTCGAAACCAGCAATCATGCAAAAGCGGCAAGCGCACTTTTAGCTCGAAACATACATACTATTTTTTCGACGACTGAGCATATTATTAAAGGAAAATATCAAATTTCGTTTTATTGCAAAAATTAATTGACAATCAAGTTAACATTACTCGCGCAGTCTATATGACATGTGACGCGATTATTTCCACAAATGACGGGCGTTGTCAAGGAAACATTAGGACGTGGCTACCTATTTTGTTCACGCGGAAACCCAAAACGCTCGGCGAGCGGCAAAAAGATGAAAACGCACGCTCAGCGGCAAATGTCAACTTTCTGTTGTCAAATGTCAGTGAGAAAAATCTACTTTCGATGTCAGTCGTCGAAAAAATAATATATTGGACCTTCGCCTTTTCCCTAAACCAACCATTGGTTTTCAGTTTCTTGGCGATATGCAACTAACCTTCTTTCCAATTTGACTTTGATTTCTAACGACATGTTTCTGCACTATGTTGTAATTAGTAAAATAAACTGATTACATTTGAGTGTGTTCCTATTTTCACCGAAGTTATTTTTCAGCATTACGGGTGTTTAGTCGTACCTTCCATCCTTCAAGTATTTTGTTCTTGAAGTAAAATTTTAGGCGAATGCTTATCGTTCTTTTCTTTGCCAGATTACAACTACATCATCTGCAAACTTGATTACTCTCACGCTGCTACATAACATTAGTACCTTTGTATTGCCAGCTAATATCCCTTGAGGTGTCCTACAAAGCGTGTAACGCTGCATTTTTACTCCGACTGTTGTTGGAACCCACCGTTACAAACCGTATTGAAAAAATACGACCCTTACGTCATAATAGTTGAATGTTAATTTGGCCTGTTGGTTGCTCGCTGGCTCAGTTTAAAACTAGAGAACTCTTACCTTTAGTTATTCCAAGTAGAAGTTACGGATATAATCAATGCAACAACTTTCCGATAGTTGACACCAACACAGCTTAAGATCTGAACGTAAATAGTCCACAGTTATATTTACAATAAGTATAATAAACAGATATATTTCGGTTTTGCATATACATATAAATAATAAATCTAATAAAACCCAAACATAACAAAACCTAGACTTCTGGGCCACACTCAACGCAACATCTCCGCTTTGGGGTGCATGATTTGAAATGATGCAATTTTACGAAATGCACTGCTTTAAGCGAAATAAACCCGGTTACGAGATTTCTGGCTGTGACTGACTCCTTATTTTGCTTTCAAACAAGCACCACTTTGGAAGTTCTGTAGCTGCAGGTTACGAAGATGCTGTGGGTTTCTTTGACTAGCAAAATCACGGTGAGGCCTATTCGCGGCACTAGCGTTCGAAAACGGGGCGTTATTTCAGAGCTTTGTAATAAAAAAAACTTTTCCGCGTCACCTAATTCTAGTAGCAAGACGGACCTACTGGATCTTCCAACGCTTAGGCCGTTTTTCGCTCGCACCTTGCTCTTCCGATGGCTTCTTACCAGAATTGCAACAACTACACTTTTTGCTTGTGAATTGCATTTAACCGGCCACGCAACAAACTGGCGATAATAGTAATTTATTATACAAGACGATAAAGTTAAATTTTATCCACGAGTGAATCGTTTAACGTCGAGACGAAGTCGAGACGTTAATGATTCAAGAGTGGATAGAAATAACTTTATCGTCGTGTATAATACAATATTTTTTTCTATAGCAAGAACTTTAACAATTTCAAAAGAAAATAAGGACAATCAACCACATTTCAAAATGTCAGCAGCTAGATTGGGTTGCTACGATAATGCGCAGCTGTCATATTTAATTTAAACAAAAGTTAGAAAATTAAATTACTTTATCTATCCTTGATGTTAAAGTGCTACTTTATCTACCCTTGCTGTTAAAGTAAAACTTGACCTTTTGTTTTGAGTTGATAAAAGCACACTTTAACATGTGCTATAGAAAAAAACTTATTTATTCAAATTAAAGTAAACAGAATATATACACCTACATCTAAATATTATAAAATACATAAACACAAAAATTGGCTATATATCGGAAGATTATTAATTAACATTGTTTAGCTGAGGTATAGCACAGGACCGTTTCAAACTAGACTGAACAAATTAGATTTAGCTCGCCCTGATACCTTCAATGTTTCTTTCTCAGATTTTTTGTATTGTGTATTTATTTGGATAGCAACGTTGTACGTAGAAGCTTTGATTATATTTGAACATTGTTTAAGAGTTCGTTGGAGTGCCCATTTTGGACAGTTGCAAAGGTTATCCTGAATGGTAACGTAAATGGTGTCATACCTTCATTTGTGTTCTATTAGTATTTTAATACATTGCTAAACTCTTATAAGTAATCCAATCGGAGCATTTTAGCTTACTCTCTATTTTAGAAAGTAATGTCAACTGCGTCGAATTTCTAACAGTGTCCATATAATATTTATACTTTAAGGTGGCGTTCTTGTCTATCTTTGCATTTAGAATCCTACTTTCTGCAGCAGCGTTGCGTGTGATCCAACTGTTGTATAGTTTTCCATTTGGTTTAATTAAACCTGACTTACGGTGTTTCCACACTTCAATCTATTTTACTTTTGGATCGTCCCTTATGCTCTCGCCTATCGAGTGTGCTTATTAAGCAATCGCATTATGGCGGAGGTAGCTATAATATATTCAGCAACTTACAACTTGTGCCTTGCCTTTTCACTTGTAGGACGTTGCAGTTGGGAAACTAACTTTAACGGCGTAAGTTTATATTCAAGACCGTTAATTTTGTTGTCCTAAACTGGAAGTTTCCAGACGTACAGCTACATTGTATATATTTCGTTTGTTTTTATTTACTACACTTGTGCAGAACTGCGTTTGGTATTGAAATTGGATGCGCTTTTTTATAAACGATTTTATCCCTATTTCGTCTGTTTGAAAAATAGTGTATTGTTCTATTAGAATTAAAAATGGCACTTTGTTTGATAAGATATTATGTTTGCATTTGCTAGGCGAAGCGCAGCTTACCGAAGCTACTACAAACTACTTTTAATCATAGGAACTAAGTGTGTTGCCATCATATACTTTTTGTAATACTAAGAGAAGCGCCAACTTCAATGACAGACGTTGGTATTAAAAATAATAACTTTGAAGACGGTTGCAAAAGCATTATATTTTTATCTTCTTATCGAGCTGCTTCCCGCTACTGATTTTTCCTCTTGATAATCATACCTCTTCTTGCTTATTCATATTTGAGACTTTCTTCTCACAGTACATTATAAATACAAATAAATGTAATCCTCAAATATTATCGCCCGCCCTCTGTAATGCAGCATACAGGATGTATGATACACTTAATTTAAATGTTTATATCCAGATATGTAATGGATATCATGTGATATAACAGCTGTATGTCTTAACTGGTGTGGTAGTAAGAGCAACCACAAGGTTGTTTGTTTTGGATTTTGATTAACAAAATAACTTGAATTCAGAATCTACGAGGAATGGTCACGTTAAGGAAGAAATTCCCATTAATTGTGAGAAAATAATAATTCCTGATTTGATACGTAGTAGTACTAAAGCATTTTCTACGATCAAATTTGACTTCAAATGACAAATATTATTCAAGTACATAATTCAAGATTATTTGACTTCATTGAACGTAGTATATTCTATTGTAAATATTAGAATACTACGAAGCCAGTAAAACCAGTGAAATTGAATGTTGTGGTATGCTGTAGAACTGTCTATCCAAGTAATACAGTTTTCAAAGGGCTACGAGCTTTAGATTTGGTCGGGAACGACCAGGAAGGATTTGCTGACTTGAATCTGTCCGGTTAGGAGCTGAGGTAGAGCATTCAGGTACAAGAAATAAACAATCAGAAGGTTAGTGACAATTTCTTACAAAATAATAATAAATTATAAAGTAAGTCTGGTGCGGCAAATCTTCATTAAGAACTTTACATTTAATTCAATCACGTTTGGAAATATTAACAATTGATTAAATTATTTTTTGACAACCTCTATTTTATTCTGTAATGTCAGATCAAACTTCTATGTTTTACTAACAAACTGAACACACGAATTTAAGTTTTTGAAGTACCTGAAACTTGTATTTGATTCATAAAATCAAATAGTTATTATATTTTAAAAGGAATTCAGTCTTTAGATATAGAGGAAGTTGTTAGTTGAAGGTTAATCCATTCAGCTGAGAATCAGGAGTCTCATTGCTTATAAAACTAACTAGCCGTGGCTTAAACAATAATAATTACGTGACATAATTTCAAATGTCAAATTGATTTACGAGTTATGTCAATTCCTACTTATTGCATTAAGAAATAAGGTAGGTATATAAATGAACGGGAAATTATAGTATTTCTTTATAATAATTAGTAAAAGAGTATATTACAAGTGTAGTTGATAAATATTACAATTAATACCGTAAGTGGGCCCGAGATATGAGATATATCACAATTGGCTTACAACGTGGAGCTTAGATATATTTCAATTGGCACCTCAAGAGTGTTTCAAAAGGAGGTTATATTATACCTCCCACCTGAAGACGCATTAATGCATTATTACGAAGCATTACAGGTTGCATCTCTGAGTAACAAAGCTTTTAATAATGTAATCAAAATTACCGGTTCTGATTGTTTTTTCCAGTGTGAAAGTAGTATTTTCATAGGGCCAAGATTGTGGAATTTTTTGAGCTGTCTGTTTAAAAATCTAAGCCTAGACAGTGGTTGAGCACTTCATACATCGTGCAACAGAGAGACAATTAAAAAATTTGAAGTGCCAAGAAAGCGGCAATTATCAAAATAGACCATTAGGTTTATGGGGACCGGGCTGCATCGTAGTTTAGCCGTAAAATAAAGCAGTTGAGCCATTACACTATATGCAACATATTTTATGTAACTTTCAGAGAATAGCCTATCATAAACGAGCCTATTATTTCTACCAAGGGACGTATATAACGTAACATAAATGTGCGTAACGTTCCAAAACGTTAGGGTCACTTAATGTTTAAAATTATTATACGCGCAGTGTTTTCCGACTTGGCTGGCTTATGAACGCACAATCGGTGTGCGTTATCCCGCGAGGATTTCGACTGCGTTCCATATGCATGAGGCGTTCTGATCTCTTTTGTAATATTCCTAGGCTAGGAGTTCGTGCTAAAGCGCAAGAAACAGGATGTTCGAATGCCACGATCTTGTTGTTTTTTAAAGAGAATTCGGAAATTTAAAAATTAATTTAACACATCGAACCCTGACTACCGCTATAGTGGTACTTCCGGTATACAGTATATACTGACTTCCAACTTACTGGTGCAAACGAATTGTGATTGCCGTTATCCGTTTTCATTCATTCATTATCTTTAGCCTCTTTTACCTTTCGGTGTCGAGGACCATTCATATCTCGAGGGAAGTGCAACGGAGGTAATGAGCTGATCGCGACTTACACTAAGCTCGATTATTGTTTTATTATGTACAAAAAGTACCCGTTAGCAAATACTCATAAGCTCCTGAAATAGTTTACTCCGGGAAAAAGACATAGTACGTATCATGAGAACAAGAAGTGTAAGACATAAGTAGCCGAACGAGAAAAGTATTTCCTTCAATGGAAATAGACTTCTGACGAAGGATTAGGAAAAAAATACATAACAAATCAATGTTTCTAGTTCTACGCCCAATTAGTTGATATGATTTTGAAACTTTCGCATTGAGTATAGCCGTTTCCTCTAGGTGTATGTATTTATTTTGGGACAATAAATTCACTGTTGTATGTCTGGCTAATAGTACAGTGTTGTATTTTTTTCATGAGCTACCGTCTTCTTCTTCCTCATATATTGGACTTAGGGTTCTGTTTAATTCCACAAAGTTATGGTTTTATGATCACTATTTGCTCGTAAGTCAGAGAAATGGCTGGCCGTGCTCGTCGAAATTAAGAAAGAGCTCTCTTGTTGAGGTTAACGGCTACCACAAATGTTAGCTTGGGAGTCGGGGAACGTACAATATTTAAAATATCTCTGCAGTTTGCGATTTTATTTGATTTCGGTAATAGAAGCAACAGTAATATCGGTTTATTTTTCTGATCCTTATTAGGTTGTCCTTCAAGGGAATTTTTCCTTCTTCATCTCACCGTTTCATAGTAGTTAAACCAGTAATGCGGCTTCTTTACTTAGCTGTACTATTAATTTATATTGACCTGGGTTTGCTAGTTTAGGCAGTCGTAAATACATACAACTCGATTTAACTCTCAGTATGGCATAGGAAAAGCCAATATTGCTCAGACTGGACTGCTCGTTGCCACCTAGAATACTGAAATTGTGCATGCAAATATTGCTAGCAATAAAAACCCAACAGTTTACTCAAACAGATGTACAATTTGTAAAAGAAACGCAAATACAAGAAAATACATTTACATAAAACACACCAAGAATAAACGGCGCCAATGCATACAGGTTACGCTATCAACAATATAAACTTCTTGCTGTAAATATATACGGGCTAAAGCTGTATTATACTCGCATTGATACCTATTAATTATAGGTGAATCTTATACTTAGTTAGAGACTACAGTTCAAATGCAAACCACGTGAAACTGTTTAAGTCTCAAACACAAATTTCTTGGCGACAAGCCTGGTTATTTACAGAACGCGCGTGTTGCTGATCCAGACGTTTAAGCGCGTACCAAGAAGGTTTGAGTTACAAGTGAAGCCTAGCTGTATTCACTTCGCGCGCTTTCCCAAATATCCCAAGATTGCGTCATTCGCTATTAAGCTTGCGGTTTCCTCAATTTTACTGGTTCGTACAGTAAATGGAGGTAGTTAATTATAGTAACTAACCTGACTTGAATATTTGTACCAGGGAATCGCGGGTAAGCGCTGTGTGGTCTTTTGAATCCAAATTTCTTCTCGCTCTGTCGACTGGAACACTTCATGGTTGCTTCCAAGACGATGGTTCGCTCTCGACAACTGTACCTCAACTGTCGATGTAATAGGTGTAGGTAGCTTGTTAACGTAGATTCACACCGTCACTTTCTTTATGCACTTAATTTACATGTGGTCGCTTAATGCAGACTGACTGTCCGCTCCGGTCGCTTAATCAGGAGCGGCTGACTGCTTTTCGCTTCTTCCAGCGCATCACTTTCTTTGTTCTATTTATAGCATACTGTTTGCAATTAGCCGTATTAGCGCATTCACTCGCACACCCGAAACTTACAATGCGCTTCAAAATAATTGACACATAATAAGGAATACGGCTTAGTTTTATTATTAGCAGGATATGGTTAAATATCCAAAGATATAAAATATATATATATAAGGTGACACGAATCGGTCCGTTACAAACATATTCAAATAGAAAAGTGACATGAGAATAATAATATTATGGATATCAAGCTAATTTGCTCTTCTCTATCTTTTATGCCTTGAAAAATAATATGTTCCTACCTGTCGTTCCCTATCTTGTCGTAAGCCAGTTTGTAAAGTTTCGTCCCGATTCATGGATTCATAGATTTTATAGTCAATTCAGAGTATTTTGTGATTGTGCCTGCAGCTGAGATAAATTGAACACCGAACATTGACCAAATTCTTGACTAGGGAGGGCGTTTATTTTACTGAAATAACTAAAATGCTGGAAACAGTGTACCGGGATGCTTCCCCATCAGAAACCGTTCGTCGATGGGCAAATTAGTTTTGGCGTGGTAGAGAGGGTTCAAGGAGTAGAAGACCTGCAACGGCACTGAACTAAAACCAAAGTAGAGAAGTCGGTGACGCAATTTCTGTTAAAACGATAGCAAAGCCTGCAAAGATTGACCAAGAATCAGTTAGACCGATACTGCATGACATTTTGTATGCGAATAAAGTCTCAGCTCGATGAATACGTCGAATGTTGGCACATTTACACAAACATGCCAACTGTCTTTTCTGGAATTTTCGTTGCGTCTTGCTTATCGACTTTTTTGACAATGGTCACACCATCAACCTTCTAACCAAATTGCGGGACCAAAGCAAGACCAACCGTTGTCGACGACTGCAAAAAGGAGCGTTCCTACAGCACGGCAATGCGCCGTCGCACAAACCCGTTTCAGCGACATCAAAAGCGGTGGCCTATTCGTCGGAGTTCTTTCTGTTCGGGAAATATCAAGTTCACATTCATGGAACGCATTGCAGTTTAATAACTGGGGTGACTTCATGGTCAGAGAGTCAAATTGCAGACTTCTATAAAAAGGAGATTATGTATAAAGTTGAAACGTGGATGAGTCAAGCTCTCAATTTGTTAGAGGACTACTTCGTAAAAAACCAAGATGTGTTTAGAATTTCAAAATTGAGCTACTAGTTGTTCGCGAAAATAGTAAGAATTGATCGGTTATCCCTATGTTTCGTTTAAAAATTGGTAATTTAAAAGACAGTCTTTCAAACGTACATCTGCGCCCATTGAGTGGCATAAAAACTTAATTCGTTTCCTAGGAATGCATCAAATTATACTTCATGCTGTGATTAAAGTAAAACCAATCAAATGCACCCTGCACCAATGACTTTCCCATTAATTTTAAAACGAATTTTGCTTGGTTTAGACCTCGCTGCTAATCATCTATCACTTGTTTCATTATTATTGAAATTCGATTAGAATTATCAGTTTTCTTCATTGCACAGTGTGAAATCAAAGTGAGTTAATGGCAGGATTAGCAGCTGCCAAATGTAAACAAAGGTCTGGAGTTACTCCAAATCAGGTTCTTAGTAGGCATTATTAACTTTTCTGCAGCAGTACATAGATTGGGAAGCTAGTCGCTACTATTCAGTAGTTCACCAATACTAAATATGAAATTTCAACACAACACACACCAAGCTGGATAATAAGTAATCGACTGCACTTTATGCACACATTTTAAAGGGGTTAATATATTTGGAACAACTCTTTAGTCTAAATTATAAAAACTAGACACTTCAGTCTTATACTACTGAGATCAGAATCAATAATAACTTTGCCAAATTTTTATTGCCCTAAATCAGTTACATACCTGTGATGAACTAAACTGTACTGAGGTGTACCAGAATAACATTTTCGCTTGTTTTCACAATATTTAGCAGTTTCCCAACAAGCATGGCCGTCCATCAGAACTATAATCAGGACGCAAAATCCGGACGGTAGACCGCGACAACCGCATGTAAACCATGGACATGTAAATGTATAAAATTAGCAGCGAATGGTTAAAGTTCGTCCTAAAAAGGGGGCGCATGCATGGCTGCACTAACATAGGATAAATTGAGCGGCATTGCTGCCTGGTCAGCTAATTCATCCTGAAAGAACTTTTTGTTAAAATGTGAGCTCAAAAATTAGCAAAAACACGGAGGTCAGGGAAATTACTTGTTCATTTAGCAGCTTTACGTGAGCGCTTGTTTTATATTTCATAAATGCCTGCATTCATGCGTCGCTAATTATTTAAATGGAATTTGAGTTGTGTGCTGTTATATCCGCATTATGCCTTTGGCTTAATTTTTAATCTACTTTTTACCGCTCGTTTTGCACCAAATGTTTGCCGGATTTCTCCATCCTGCGTGTTTGCCGACTCATAATTCTGCCAGTTAATTGGGATAAACTTGGCCTGCACTTGGAATAAATATATTCTCAGATTATGGCCTCCTAAATACCAACTCGCTGTGTCAGAAACACGCTTTAAAAATACTACAATTAAAATTTCATTTGGCTGCTACCATGCTTTAATAAATATTTGATTCGTTGGAATTCTATTACAAACGTCATGGCTTAATTGATATTATTTAAAATTAAATACTGTGTTTGAAACTGAAAATGGGTAAAACAATTTACAAGGCAATTCCATGTTCTCAACCACAATGTTGGACTAAACTACATTAGCGCAATCTGCCCTAATATTATTGAACTAAATTTATGCCGTGCAATTGTCATATTAGAAGACGTTTATATATTACTTAAGACTTAATTGCCAACTTACCAAACTTTTGACACAAACTTCCTTAAAATTCGTTGCAGATTTTCTGAAAATTTACTGGGAACTAAATGCATAATGCAAAGTTGCCGAAAAATTACGGGAATTTGAAGCAAACTACTTTGTCCAAATTTTAAAAGTCCTGTTCACTTTTGGTTTCTGTTACGCTTTGGTGACAACATTATCTAATACAAAACTTTCTTTCTGTGTCTCTATCTAGCACTCTTCTTCTGGCTGCATCGCTGCCGGGTATTTGTCTTTTTAAACGCCCAATTTGTTTCTTCAGTTTCCGTTTTTCCACGTTTTATTTCTAATCTCATCACCTTGGGAGTTCCAATTATTTTTCATTATTCTGTTGGATATTAATTTGCTCTTACTTTGCTTATTGCTTTGTTAATAATCCTGCTTGCTTTCCTGACGTTTGCTACTTTGAATTTCTCAGAGGAAAATTTTCTTGTCTGATAGGACTATATTTCTCATACACCACGAGGCATCCGCTATTGTTTTATAAAGTTAAACATTTTTTGTATGCTTTCTTAGTATTTATCCGGTGCTTATTTTACCTTAAGCTTGTTATGTGCAAAAATAATAATATCGCCACCCCGTCAGCAAAGGGAAATTCCAAAATGTGCTAATTGTCAAAGATATGGGCACACTAAGGGGTTTTGCACACATCAAACTAGGTGAGTGTAATGCATTGCAAACCATATAAAAACACTTCAAGTACGCTCTCTGCTTTGGTTCGCATCCTGCGAACTATAAAGACTGTGGGTTCTACAAGGAGACGCAAAAGAAAAATTCTCACTATTACTCCCTGGAGTGTCTATACCATCACCAGCTTTAATCTCAACTCAATTACTAAGTAACAACTATGACGCAAATCAAATGCAAGCTCACATTCCCTCCCCACCCAACTAACCCACAAACGTCAAAACCAGGCTATCGGAAACCACCAAGAAAATATTTGACCTAGTGAAGCATCAGACTACTCACTCTGGAAAGCCACATAAAAATCACACCAAGCAATATCTTCAATTCGGACAACTGACAGAAATTGAGTTAAAGGTGAGGAGAAATTTGACGTATTTCAACACATTTTACCAATGTTTTTCAATCCTGCCCCTCTGAATTAACAGTTGAAATTAAACGATGTCCACCAACAAGGAACTTCATATTAGCAGAATTTAGTATCTCAATTAAATATGAAATAAATCCAAATAAAACTCAATGACATAACCTTATTACAGGCAAAATGGTTACAGTGTACTTGAAACCCAAAACAGTCCTTCAGGAATGCAGAGGTTTGTTATAGTATTCCAACCAAAATTTGGAAAGCTATTTAAAATCCAGTACACCATGAAAAGTGTAAGTCATGTCTAAGTTGATTTCATACAATCAGTAAATAATATTCTAATGTCACTCACCTTTCAAATAATGACAGTTCATCTGCAAATTGTACATGTAACTGTTTTGTTAAGGCATTGTAACATTGTGCATGATTTAAGTAGGTACTAGTTGAGTTTTTAAAACCGTATAGTAGCATAGAAAATTAAAAAAACGTATATATCTTCCAAACTTCCCAATGCATCTGTCAAATTTGAAGGTTATTATCGAAATGTCACTGAATGACAATCAAACAGTAATTTTATGAATTAAATTACGAAGTGACTTACTGTTTTCAATGCTGGCCTGATTTTAAATAGCTTTCCAATTTCTGGTTGGAATACTATACTTGATCTTACTTGATCAATAAGACCGTCAAAAACATAGATATTTAGCCCGCCATCAAGTTGCCCTGGCTAGTAAGTTAGTCTAGACAGTTGGTTGAGTTGAGCTAGAAAAGAGCTTAAAATTTGGATTTCCTTTGCTTAATGGATTCTACAGTTGGATTCACATTTACTCTTCTAAAATCTTAAATAGAAAGCAAGCTATGCTTTGTATCGAGGTATGCGACTGCGCTTCCCGTTACGACTTACCTTTGCTGGTATTGGTATTCTATTTGCTAACTGCTGTACAATTCTTAACAGAACATAGTAAAAATACAGTAAAACAAACACGAAATATGACAACACGTCTACTGAATATTTCGTATGTTAAATGGGGACTTTAAATGTTAAAGCAATCTTAAAAAGATACTTTTTATTGGTACCGCCATGATACAAGTTACTTTACTCATTACTTATTGAGCACGTGCCCGAAGGGCCAATAATTTAATATAACGTGATCCTAAGGGGGACTAACGATTCTCTATAGCTAATTGTAAAAAACGCGACTCAAAGACAATTCCATAAATAAAGATCTGATGCTAATAGTTCAGCTTTGATTATGACCGAAATATTTGTAAATACAGTTCTCCAAACTTTCAGTATGACGCACAAGGTAATTATAATTACTTTAAGCAGTTGGCAGAGCGTGATGGGCTGTTGTTAGCATTTGGTCCGCGGAGAGCGTTGCTATAGGCCCAACAGAAAAATAGCGGCAGAACGTAAAGATGCTGCTGGAAACGTTTGCCTTCGATGATGGTGTTCAACTCAAAATCTGCTGCGATGAAACAGCTGGAGAAAATAATAATCTATTTCAGGGTGCACGGGCTGAAGAAATAGAATAGCCGAGCAAATCCACTATGCGTGAAACAGAGAGTAGTTCAACTCAAGCGAGACTATTGGCTCCGTAATTGGTAATATGGTCGGGGTAAAGTAAAGTTCGGGCACTTCATTCCATGTAGGAACAAGGTCTGAGACAAGGCGAGTCAGGGTCGCCGAAATATCTCTTTCCAAAATCCAGTCTGAAACATCGTTCATGGCATTCTGGGTGATGAGCATTCGCTGACTGCCTTACTTTACCTAGTTCCACAACTGTGATTTCGGTACCCAATTTTTAAAGCCACTGAGTGGGCCACCCGCCAGTTGCCAGATGAAGGGATTGGTACCGTAGCCTGAGCTCCCTAACCGCTCGGCCACGCTGGCGCTAATTGCATTATATATGATAATTTAATTCATATGTATAAAATCACGTAGGCCTTCAAGTTCTTGTCACTTTAACAGAGGATATAGTTTGCTTTAAATTTTAAATTGGACTATTTCCTGCATTTCTTATTATCAAATCAAATGACTTTTCAAAATTCAATCGATCACATGCTTTTATAGTGACAAAAAATCAAAACTTTTATTTTGGGAATTTATCAGTTCCTTTTAACACTTGTATTCATGGCAATCACCAAATATGTTGTTTTAATCAAGGTAGCATTTCAAAAACGTCATTTAAACTGCCATTGTGCATCAATATAAATGTCATATTCGTTGCATACCGATACAAAATGAACCGATACTTGAGAAGTAGTCCACAAAATGAATTTTGAGCTCATGATCTTGCTCGGAAAATGTTTTTCATTATACTTCTCTGAAAGCACCTGGTTTTCATCTGTTTTTGCAATGACATCAAGCTGGCTTTTTCAGAACAGCGCACAGAAAACTTTTCTTGAGGTCCGATTTTTTCTGTGCACTAAATTTGTAGAAAATAAATCGTTGCTATGAAAATGTTAATAGTGTTTGGTACTATTTTTACTATCAAGCAAGTGGCCTACGCGACAGCTCTGAAATCGAGAGCTACCATAGTAAACCCCGAATAAAGATCGAAGTTCAGCTGCATGAAATGCAATTTCACCGATCACACGCGGGGTGTGAGGCAGAATAAAAATTCAGGGAATGTGCAGATTATGGCTGCCCTGCGATAACTTCACACTCCGCTTTTAATTCCGTGAACACAATCGAACAGGGGTGGTTTTTCCTAATAAAGCTTAAAACTAAATGGGCTACGACAAGTGCAAGTGGAGTTAGAAATTAAAATTAACCTAACAAAATATTAAATGAGTTATTGGAGCAAGGTCTTAAACTGTCAACGACCATTTTTAATACGTTACTAAGATTCTGGCCCAATGGAAAGTGCCTCAAAAAATTATCATACTTTAAACCAAGGAAATCAGCAGAGGAGCCGTTTATCTGCTCGTTCGATCAGACTTCTGGCATTACCAACAAAACTATTAGTAGAGCCTCTTATCAAAAGAAATAAACCTGTACTCGAAGAGAACTAACTATTCCCAGAACATCAATTTAGATTTAAAGAGGAATACGCGACCATCGAAAAAGTGCATAGGGTAGTAAGGAAAATCAACCAAGCCTTAGAAAAAAAGAAGTATTACTCTACTGAGGTCTTAGACCTTTTAAAATTAAGAAAAACTTACCGTGCACCCACTAAAAGCTTGTAAAATCGTACGTGATAGACAGAAATTCTCAGGTGAAATACCGTGACGAACTCACAGACTTAGATCCCATAGACCCGGAAGTTCCGTAAAGCAGTGCTCTGCGACCCATCCTCTATCTACTACGAATGGCTGATATACCTAACACAAACCATGCAATGCTACCTACGCATGTATTATGTATGTTTGTAATGGACACGGTCTAGGTATGCGGAGTACACGTACCTTAGACACCGACTGCTTTGGTCATATGGTTAAAGTCCTACTTAGAATTTTGCCGAGACTAAGGAATTCCAACCCTAGCAAGAAAACTTTTACATGCTACACATCGTAGTAACATAGAACCCACGGCTTTACATCACTTCCGAATTATGGCATTGTGTAGAAGTTTTGATCCGCATTTTAAATTTTTTTAAAACCGGGATCGTGGATCCATTCGCGAGCCTTAGATCAGTAGTCAGAAGCCACTGAGCTAAGGAGCCCGGCTTATGTCAGCTACGTGCCCAAATGATACTGCTACTAAGATGGTTAAGGATCTGTAAGCCAAGTCTACATAGGTCTGCTTTCTTCCTTTCCGTATATCGCGGTTTCTTGCCGTGTTCTTCCTGCTGTCTTTCTGATGTCATCCACCTAACATGTGGTCGGTCTACCCACGCTTCTGCGATTTTCCCATAGTTTCGAGTCTAACCCTTTCTTGTTACATTTACTTTCCATACATGAAACAGGATTATCCATTTTCACTTCCGCTATTCTCATTGCATGGCATCAACAAGTATTTTTCTCTTGCCAATACCTGTGTTTTTATTTTACTTAGAGGTATTTCTGCCAGTTTACGCTCTATAACTTTCTTCGCTGCTTTCATTTTATTTATGACATATTTAGCGAGTGTTCATGTTTCTGCTTCATATGTCATTGCAAGCAATACGTATTCGTTAAGGACACTAGCTTTTAAGACTTGAGATATTCTTGATGGTCCCAAACGTATCCTTCTTTTCACTTTCGTCTCTCGATTGTCGAAAACTGTTATTTCTCCATATCTTCGCTGCTGGCTATTATTTTAGTTTTATCAAAATTCACCTCTAGACTTGAACTAAGCTAAGCCAATCGTTTGTGCAGAGTAACAACCAGAAACTGCAAACCTGAAGCGGTAATGCAATTATAAAATATTTAACTTGACACTTGGGAAATTATGTTAATTTAAATATTTATTGTAAGTAAGAAGAAAACGGTTGTGTGTTTGAAGAAAGCAGCTATTTAAGAACAAGAAAGACTATGTAGATATAGGGTATGGGGTCCTAAAACTAAAAATATCATCTAATGGTGCTAATTTATAAAAACTGTTCAAATGTAATAAGAACAGACCAAGGCCTATCAAAACAAACCTAGTTATACTATAACTAGTAAATATTAGTCTGCCTAAGCAAGAGAGTTGATTATTAAAGATCAGGCTATTTATATAAGCTTAGAGAACCCGATCAAAATCATTCTGTAACGCAACATTAAAATGCTAACAAGTCATATCTAAAAGTAAACAAGATGTTTACAAGGTGTTGCTTGTTTGGATAATAAGTAAAGTTTGTTCCACTATAGGATGCCATAACTGTCACTTACAAAATCTACTTTACCGGCAAATAGGAACACAAACAGAAATAAAGTAGTTTATTAAGCCATAATTGAATGCATTATCCTACCAGCATAAGAGTTAACTAGTCTCTAATTTCTTTAATGGAGATAGTAATAAATGAAAAGGGCAATTTAAACAGTACCTAACCATTATTATTCGTAAATGTAAGATGCAGTCAATTTGTCGTTTACTCGCAATGATATATATGTTGATATGACGAAAGCAATGTTGGTAATAAACAACTAATAAATAAATAAATAAATAAATTTACTTTATATTCAAATCCATGCCAATAGCTTCTATGATCTGTATATATCTATCATTGACTCTTTCATTTTTCTATACTATCTAAGGCTTTCTGATACTCGTAGTCTACGAATGTCATTTAACATAAGTTGAATAGCATTTATAATGAACATCTGTCCTCCTTGTTTTAACATTTCTGTTGAAACTTCTTCACTTTTTCCTATTTTTCCGCTTTGCATTTCTGCCAGACAGTCGTCCTCTTCGTCAGTGTTGGGTAGTTCTTTTGAATATACATATATCAACTGTTACATTTTTCGCTTTTTGTACTGGCATTTGCTGATATCGCGAGTATACTTGATGGCACGCAGTGAATTAAAACAGTGTCTCGTATCTTAGAGGATTTACAACCGAATCAAACCAGGACAGGGATTACGAGGTGTACGCCTTGACAAAAATGGGCTGCACGTAACAGATATTAAAGCTGAAATGCATAATAAAGAAATTTTTCACTGCGAGATTTCGTGAGATACATAAATCTGCATTACTGCACCAACGAAGTGTGGCTCGAATCCGAGTGCAGCTCAAATAATGCAAGGAGCACACCTCGCGGATTCCATAAATTTACAAGCAGCGCAAATAATAAATAGCTCACGGCTTTCCAATGCATTCAGCAGTTAAAAAGCAGAGTAACACCGCCGTTGCATGCAGCGTGCTAAGAAATTGAGCATAAAATTTTCAGGGCCCGCTCGAAAGGGCTCCAGCGCGCTCCGCGATCCATCTGCTTAATGCCGTCCGTTCGTTTCCCCCACTTTTTATCGGCCTTCTTACGGATTCGGACAGCCGCTCCGTGAAAAACTTCACCATTTGTCGGAAATTCGTCAATGCCGGCTCCCACTTTATCACGCCGAACAATCATCGTTCGTTCGAACTTGTCTTTCACTTATAGGCTTTAGCTTTGTCATGTTCCAGGGTAAATAATATGCTTTCGATGAAGCCGGATCGAGTCAATTTTGCCCTGCTTTATTATTTGTCGCTGATTTGGCCGCCAGCTATAGACATGGTTGCATATGACTCTTTGTTATGATTTTACGTTATTAAGTTGGATAGTTAATTATTACTCAGCTAATTAACGGATCAATCGACTTTATAAGCGTAGTCTGATTGATTGAATTTAATTAGCTTTCTATTTGGTTTGATAAATTCAAACTAATAGAATAGGTAATTCTATTAATACGTTTTACCAATAGCTAATGCCATGGAGCGGTTTTAATTTACTCTTTTTTCGACGCCCGCTCCTTAAGGCATATCTAAATTTCACAATATGGTTATTATCATAATGTAGTATTATACATGTGATCGCGTCATATACACGAGAATTTCGGTTAAAGAGCCTAGACGGAAAAAATCCGTTTAAAATCGAGTAGGCGATTAGCTAAGAGCGCGGATGGGACAGAAAGCGTTTATAATGTTCAATTTCAGATTTAAAGGTGACCAGTCAGATATATTTCCGATACTGAGATTCAAACTTGCGACTTCAGGCTCAGCATTGTGCTATAACATTTCCTGCTATGCACATTTTCCCGGCAAAAAATTTTAAGTGTTATAATTTCAATATCGCCACCAGTGTTGCCAGATTTTTTTGCGTAAGTCGCCAACCCAGTCATCAGATGTCGCCAAATCTATCTAAAAGTCGCAGCCCAGGAAACAACTTAATAATAATAATAGTAACGCATTTTTTTTTAAAGAATGTTTATTACTTGATTACGCTAGACATTTTCTTCAGAAAACTTAAATATTTCATCAAGTTCTTGTTTCCCCGGTGGCCGGTGCCGTTTTTACTAGAAGGCGAACTGGCGGTAAAATAATGTTACTTGCAAAATAATAAATCACCAAATTTGCGACTTGCGACTTTGTAAGAAATCGTGTCGCACAAACTGTTTTAAATTCAGCAAATTTGTGATAAATCCCGGAATCTAGCCACCTTGTTACATTTTATTCAGGTTCAGTCCTTTGTGCATTACAAGATTCAGGTGGATATCACGCGATGCGCAGCGCTAGGCAGCTCGCGTTGACGACGAAATCATGAGTTTTCCTACTCCGTTCTCTCAGTAAGAGGGAAATCTAAAACAACATAAAAGCATGATAATCCAGCAAAAAAGGAAAACTTGACCCTCGCTTTCTACAGCCCAAGAAGTTCAGCCGCAGGTGATACTAAAGGCCCCACAAGTTCCAGGCAGAGAAGGCTCTAAAGCGCCCTTCGGCAAAGATCCCGCCGCGCTCGATCGACGCAAAAGAATAGTACTCCAGAGTGGTAATGTGCAAATCCCGCCTCAGAAGCTTCTTTTAGATAAGCGAAACCTGTCCTGACTATGCACCTGCGCTGGCTTAGTGAGCTGCCTAAACACTACCCGAACCTTTTCTTAAGATCAAGATGGCGCCGTCTCGGTGCACTAGCTATATTTTTCCAATATTGCCGTATTTAAGCTACGCTTCTAAAAGCCTTCGGAACTCTTAGTATCGATGTAGAGGTAGTCTCACTGTACTAGATTTTAATCTTTATAAAATTCCCCCGTATATAATCATCGCTCCCAAAACAAACACTTACGAGCTCCGAATGCTATCGTAGTGTTGCCCAGGATACACGGCGAGCTTCCCCAAAGAGTTTATAAGTATGCGTACTCCGCCTGGAAAGCGAAAGTACCAGCTTCCAGCAAAATGCGAAAGCCAGAGCGCAGAGCAGAACTTTGTTGCAATTGCGAGACAATCTGGTACCGTCTCCGGTGTAATCGATGAGGCTTGAGATATGTTTGGTAAAGGTCCAGAAAGCGTACAAACCTGAGTTATTTAATCATCGTGCGGGACTCAAACTAGTAAACAGCTTCAACAAAGTCGTCAATATGCCCGTATAATGACAACGCAGACACAAGTAGTATTTGTTTTAATTACAGCGAAGAACCAGCCATTTTGTTTCCGCAGCTACGTCATGCGTCACGAGCGATAAGGACACTAGATCAACACACTAAAGTGACGGACCCGCAATTAGTGATTTTTATATGTATCCTTGTCGCACCATTTTCTCCAACTACACATTCCTGACTTTACAGCAGTACCATTACACCAAAAATAAAACCCCCACAAAACTAGTGTCTTCCCTATTGCAGTTGGGGAATTTGTATTTGTTATATTTATCTCACAATTTTCACACATTCTCACACGAGGAATGGAATGGCGGTACCTATTAATCTAGTGACCTTAACGAGCGACCCCGAGCTACGCCTATCAAGAGTAGTAGAAGCTTCCTGAGTCGTATGGGTTGCCGCAAGGTCAGGCGCAGGTCAACGCAGATGCACGTCTATAATTTAGAATGTTACATCCTGTACATATACATTGTATTTTAGCAATTATCTTTGAGTTGTAAACTTAATATCAATATATGTTTCTTTATATTTTGACTGTTTTCTTTGGGAGTAGTCTACGGTACTTCAGCATAAGCTACCTGGGGTATAGAATGTAACGGGCAAAATAGAAAAGCCACTCCGTTGTGTTACAATGCCACCCTAACCTTTCAAAGTCTATTACTGATTGCCCTAATACCAATCGGCAGACGCATACAAAAGAAAACGACCGATCTCGCACAAAATCTATTTAGCTTTTTGCATTCCAAAACGAAGATATCATTTTAAAGGTTATGTCGCAAGGGTTTATATCCATCGACACTGATATACTCGACCTATATTACTTATGCAACTTTTTCGAAACGCCAAAGAAGTTTTTGTGTCCACAAAAGTTGTGTAGTTGCGTGAGGCCTTTTATTTAGATAATTTTGGGTTGGCTAAGACTGATTAAATAGTTACGACAAAGGTTGTAAATTTGTATAAAATAATCGTTGTCGAATGCAAACTTAGACGGATTGTGCCCAACTAAAATTATTTTCTTTATCCAAAAGAGTATAAGACTTAATTATAATCTCGAATCCACCTTAAGGTCTTTCAAGAACAAATCCGGCTAGGAAACTAACGCAAATCCACGAAGCTCGTCCTCATCCAAAAGTTTCTTATCGCGACCCAGTGACAGACTGCTTTTTCACAATACGAGCTATCTGTTCGGGGCTCATGAATATCGCTTTGTGCCATAGATTTCCATCGAGAATCGGTGATGTATTCTAACTTTCCCCGCGTGCGGAATATCCGAAACAAAACAGCACGACCCATAAACTCCGAATCGCTTTCAGGCCTTCAAATTGTATTGTTTTAAAACTCGCGCAATTAATAGCGAGTGTTGGTGTCCGCTGTCTTGCAAATTTACAACTGCGACCCGTAGGGACTTTTGCTCCTCGACCCCTGGCTTTATATGACCCTAACGACCCTCATGACCGTTATAATTTCGGGGCTGTCGCAGTCGCAATAAAACCACGGCTATTCATTTTTTCGGGGAGTGAGCTACTGCTGCGGTTAGTTTGAACTACTTTAGATGGTTGCTAACTATTCGACGGCCGTTAGCTGTAAATGTGAAAATCTAGCTGCTCAGTTTGTAGCTCAGTTCAGCTAGTAAATCGGTGGTTTGACCAGTAATATAAAATAAATTACAAAGTGTAAATGATGCTAATAAGTACAAAAAACAGTATTTTAGTGTATGGCGAATGCCTTAGGGATGCAAATGCAGCGTTATTCACGTTTCAGTAACAAGAGTATCAGCAATTGTGCCTACGCCCTTCACATAAATATTGAGTATTTGGGTTGTCATGACAAGTGGATATTAGTTTGTCGTCTAAACAAGTAAGAGACTTCCAAGTTTCGTGGCCACCGCTGCTTAAGCACACGTGATAATGACTGAGATTATAATCTATGTATGTAACTTCGAAACAAGTTGCTCAACGATTAGACTAAATACGAATAAATTGTAAATGTCTAAATTAGTGCAACTCGTGGAATCGCAAGTGTTATCAAATATTTGTGTCTGCCGTATTTGCCTGAGTCTAATTTTGCTTTTCCATTAACTAGAAACCTTTTGTTGTTTCGCAGCAAACAACTAATGAACTGCTCAGGTAAAAACCGCTGTACTTAATTTCCTGCGGTATATGCAAGAATAAATACAACTAAATGATAGCGGTAAGCAATTCTATTAATTTTGAATTTTTCTTGTTTCAGGTAAGCGTCTGGCTGCACGCTATGCTAATCGCTTCCAGGCGCCATTTAAAGATAATGGGATTGGAAAGTACTGGTCCCAGGTAAGGAATATAGTTCTTGACACTATTTCTAATAACAAATGGAACTGCACATTACAGAATAATATATATATTCTAAGTGAGTTTTATTAGTCAAATAACAAGTGAAAGATATGGATTTAATAGTAATAGAATAAACGTAGATGTTGTAGACGTTAGTCAGTTAACAGGAGAATTAGTTTCAAAACTGAATTGATAATTGATACATTTGTATCGACTTCGAGGACCTGGCTCAAGATATTTAGATTAAGCGATGAATTGGTTAATGAAATCTTTTCTTGTATTTAAACATAAATAATAGTGTCCATAAAAGACTAATATTTTTTTATGAAAGATACAATCGAGCTACATTATAATTACGCACATATGATAAATTATAGAAACTTAATAAATAGAGTAGGTTCCAAATGAGAACCCCAAGGCACACCAAAGGTGAGATTAAAAACCATTTAGTGCAACCTGTCGAGTTTTCTTCAAAAAGGATGTCTAGAAACTGTAAAGAAATACTACAGATTGCAAAGCAAAACAATGTAATTTTCGTAGTCTGTAGAAACTGCTCTACAAAGAAGGAAACTGTTTACAATCGGTTCGGTTATTTACCAATACTGCTATTTAATCTCAAATTAAACGGATTCAATTTTCATTTCAAAATTTGGGAAATGCAAACCAGAAGTTTAATGCACTATAGCTCATGCAAGTTTAATGTATTTATTCCAGCTCTTGCAATTGCTTATTTTGCAGAATTGCAAAATGTTACGCATGGTAACCACTGACTGTAAGTTATGAGATACGAGAGCAGCGACCTAGTAAGACAAGCATTATTGCACTTTGAAATGATGCAACTTAGAAAAGTAAGCGATATTAAGATATGTATATAGGCCGAGATTTAATAATAAAAACAATCAGCATTGAGTCTTTGATTCATCAACATCGAGGTACTACCTTTCCAAGCCTAAAATTTTGAAGTGTGAGGCTGCAGTTCAGATAATTACCAAATTATAACCTCCCCTGAGTGGCGTGACTACCCTTGCCTTAAAATACAGGCTGCAGTATCAACCCTATGTTCAGAATTAAAGGAACGGAACCAGTGCAAATAACAGAAATATGTCAGCCTCCAGGCAATTCTGTTCACCTCTAACAAAGAACGTGGATGGAGTAGAGGCCGCCTATAATGTGGAATTTTATATTTAAAGGCAACACAGGATAAAAATACATTGGCATTTTTAGGTAACTTTTTAAAAATCTTGCTTGGACTAAGATTTGAACACGGCTCGGCAGTGTGCCGCTAGGCTACCTTAACTGGAAACACTTGCAAAGAAAATCAACCTACCCAGCTCAATCACTTTTCAGCACTTTTCAATAATATTCTGCACAAAGTTATGTCGTTCCCGAGTTATCACGTTTTCATCTATCCGGCGCCACATAACTGGCTTTTATAAATTTACAGAACTTTCTTTAAAGCCACAATAATTGTTAACTTGTAGAAAATTGACGAGGTCGATAGCAATACTTCAGCAGATTATGATGAAGAATATTTATTTCCTTTACCAAAGCCTCAGAAACACATGTGTAACAGTGGCTTTAATAGAGACAATACGATGGTCTTGGTACAGCAGGTATCTAAATATGTGATAAATGCTAGCTTGCACATTAAATGCGTATGAGAATATTATTAATTATGTAAGTTCTGTGCCAACACAGAAGTGAAGTTAGATGCCGATAATTAACATAAAAAATGCAAGGATTCAAACAACGAAAAAGTTTAAAATTAGAAAGAAACTCGAACAACACTTTCTGTGTAACCGTGTGCAAAACTCTTGGAATTTTAATCAGCAAATATAGTTAAAATAAAAACTCATTTAAAAGTTTATTAGATGATTATTATTGTTCTCGACGATGTTATTGCGATCACTGTATTGCTTTCTTTGGATTTTTCTTTTTTTTTTAGTTGCTGACAGTAAGCAGACAGTAAGCCTAGCTAACTGCTTACGTAATAAATAATAATAACAATAATGTATATAAAAGCTACTGAGGGAAAAGCTGCACGACGGAAGAGAAAAATACGTCCTTTACCATCTGTGTCTGAAAAAAACAATAGTCCTGTTAACAGCCATTCCATACCTTGTCGTAAGTCAGTTTAGAACGTTTTTTATCCAACTTTAGATGTTATGGTCGATTTATTAGAGTGTGTTGTGTTTCTAGATAAGTAATGGAATACCCGTAACGGCAGCAAACTATGAATAAAATCTCACTCTGAGCTGCTGGCCTATGCTGATGCAGACTCTGACAAGTTTTTTACAGTATCGCCACTATTCACAAAGGTTGAGCTCGTCAGTATGTCCTTTTCATCAAACAAGCCAGCATGAAGTGACGGCATTTCATACAGTCTGAGGCTACTCGCATTTATAGTTTACACATAAAATAATATTGAAATATAGCACTAACATAACTGCCTTGAGAAGCACAATTGTTAAAATTTTTGAAATCTGTCCTGGCTAAAGCTGACTCCATCCACGATTGCATACATAAAAGTCCGGCACAATTCGCGTAGATACGACCATTTTTTTCTACGCGAAGTCCTAAGAATGTCTTGCAAAACACCTTCAGTGTGCCTTAAAGGTTATTTGCGCAAATACAAAGAAATTTCACTTATTCGATGTAAGAACGTGCTTGCTGTACATGGCCGTTTTAAACAGCAAATTAGTTACTACGAGGTTAGCAAGCCGCTTTAATTAACTCGCCTTCTAGCTGTTTGGCACAGTGAGTCGCATGGACGAGCGCCTCTAATCTTGCCGGGCCCGTGACTGCCGCTGCAGGATCCATATCAAACGCTACACACGTGAAATTGATCAATGCACGAACAGAGCCGCACGCCTTTTGCGCCAATGCTAAATTACACTGATGAAATCTAATTAACAATAAAAAACAAGTACATGCAAACTGGCTATATCTCTAAGCATACAAATGAACCCGTAGTTACAGACGTCTATATTTTGTATCATATACACAGACTACTGCTGGCTGCATAACCGCATGCGCCAAAAACTGGCACTCGAACGGGTGTCCGACCTATAGTGGTAGTAAAATAGCAGCCAGCCATGGTTTGGAGAGCACGTTAAGCCGTCGGTCCCGCTTGTCATTTTGGTGGCAGTGGTTAAATTACGTCAATAGCGCCCGCACAACCTGAAAACTCTGACTCCAGGCTTCCTACCACAATTCATGTGATACACACACACTACTGATCTGCCAGACCAGTGCTTTCAAATTTATTTTACAACTACTTAAAAAAAAATCTTGGATTAGTGTTTATAATGATTATATAAATTCTTTGGTCTTTTGAAGGAATGCTAAGAACATAATAGCGTAGTAAATAAAATTCTAAGAGATGTTTATATAAAATCTGAGAAAGAACAATTAAAAATTGCTGGGTTTACAAAAAAATATATAATTCAGTATGAATCTTTAAAGAAAACCTAAGAACTATTTCTGTAATAAACATAAACATATATCCTAACAAAATACGTAATAATTTTGGAAAGTATTACTTTAAAAAATACAGTCTATTAGTCTTGACAAATTTTCTCTGCGCGTTGTAGACATAAGAGTTTTTTGCATATAATATAAACATAAGCCGTTTTGCGAATTTTTTGTAAGAACAAAATACACATAGCTTCCTTCTTTTTAAATTTTCTTTCTTGTGCGTTACTGGATCTAATCTTATTGCCTCCCATGCTCAACGTTTTTGTGCTTAGCCTCAACTTTATAGAAACATCGTAACAAAGTTTTTTCATAATCAAGATTACCGTGGGTTACTGTTAATTAAATTAAATTCGCTTTGCATAATGCTCGACTGCAAACACATTTTAAGAACTTAAGCTAGTGTTAGTTTCAGTTACTCTAAATGTCAATCATTACCAAACGCAAAGATAGTATTGACGTCCACCTGAGCTCTAAATAAAACCGGGTCAACAGAAATCGCAACGATGCCAACATATTCACTTTCAAATCCTGGTTCCGCGCCCGCGACTTTTATATCACCCGGCGCTCTCGATCTTTCTGGTTTGAAGATCCAGAAATGTGGTCTGCGGAAATTGAAAGTCAGTTTTATCTCGCTGAGGTAATAGTGATGAAACAAAATTTAGTTACGTCGCAGGCCACCTCGAACCAAAGTACGCGATCGAAGTGAGAGACATTTTAACTCGCCCTCCTCCAAGCCAGAAGTACCCAAAACTGAAAAGTGAACTAATTGCCCGTTTAAGCGACCCCCAAGAAAATAAAGTACACAGTTTGCTTTTCTGGCACCTACGTGGATTAGCCGGAACAGTAGTCCCGGACGACGTTTTTCGAGCCCTCTGGCACAGGCAATTTTAGTCACCCAAGCTAAGACAGCCCTCATTGACGTAGGTACTTTAGATGACGCCATCTCCGAAACTTCAATCCGCGGACGAATAGCGAAGGTGCACCAGGTGGACTCGATAGAAGCAATGTTCCACAGGGTCACCATTTTCGTAGCCTCGAGGATTGCTGAAGCAACAACGTCATTGCGACAAGAAATTTCTACAGCACCAGTAGTCTCCAATAAACCTTATCGACGGCGCAGCGACAGCCGAAATTCGCCATCACGCTCAAGATATCGCAGCCAATCTCGCGGGAACAGCGACGTGTGCTGATACCACCGTTGGTTCGGAAATGCATCCCGAAAGTGTACTGCGCCTTGCACATTTTTGGGAAATGACCAGCCGAGTCGGTAATGGTGGCTAACGATCCCGAAGCAAAACCTCGCCGCTTGTTTGTTACAGACTTTGCAACAAAAATTAAATTTTTAATAGACACTGGTGCCGATATGTGCGTGTTTCCGCGTACGCGAATCTTGGAAATCCGTATAAAAACTCACTACGATCTGTATACGGCAAATGGTTCCACGATCGCGAAGTATGGTTTCGAGACTCTCCGTAGAAATTTCGGTATCCGACGCGATTTTACATTGCGTTTTGTTATCGCCGATGTGTCTAAAACTATTATTGGAGTCGACTTCTTGGATTACTATGGACTCCTTGTCGACATCCGCAATCACCTGCTCATCGACGCGATAACTGACCGCCCCATCAGGGCCAAGCAGGGGAATTCGATTCCTGCTTGCTGCATATTGGAGCTGTTTCCGGATCATCGTTGTCGTTCCACCAGTTCCTCCTACAGTACCCGGAGATCACAAAACCCTCTGGAACGCTACTGGAATCACAGCACCAAACCAGGCATCACATTCGCAACCAGGTAAGACAAGTGTTTGATTCACACAGATGCGTGCATCAAAACCTTTTTGATTATAATTAATCATGCAATTCAAGTCATAACTGTTCTATCTCATTCAAAGGTCGTGGTAAAGTCAAATTTGCATCTTGCCGTATTTTTTTGCCTCTGTTAATATTGGAAAGGAATTTGTAAGCTTCCCTTAATGGCTTTTAAGCGGATGGATACATTTTCTAATAGAACTTAAGCCGACTTAGCATATTTGGGAATCATGTGTTACTATACCTTATTTTCTAATTTGAGGCGTAGATGCAAACTACTAGCGAAAATGGATTTTGAAAAACACAATGATAACATACAAAATTTCATCACGCAAAATCCCAAAAACTTTTGGAGATATGTCAACTCAAAAAAGAATACTAATACTCTTCCGAATATAATGACTTTTCAACAAGTCATGTATAATGATTCCATTTCTATCTCCAACGCGTTCGCTGAATATTTTTCAAGTTTTTACAGGCCTTCAAATGGTCTAGTGGATGTATCCCTAGATGATCAGACTCCATACAATATTAACTCGATTGTTCTTTCACTATCGGACGTATTTGCGGGGATAAATGGACTTGATGTTGGCAGGAGCGCAGGGCCGGATGGTATTCCTCCTATTCTACTCAAAAACTCAAATTTTATCTTTGCTCAGATATTGAAAATTTTATTCGATAAATCGCTGTCTGAAGGTTCGTTTCCTACTGAATGGAAGGCATCATACATTACCCCTATCCATAAGTCCGGGGATAGAAACGATATTACCAATTATAGACCTATTTCGATATTGAGCGTAATTCCAAAGTTATTTGAATCCTTGTTAATAGATAAATTAAAAGGAGTTATTTGTCCTCATCTTACGGATAGGCAATTCGGATTTATGAATAAAAGAAGTATAGATGCGAACTTGGTGTATTACACTCAATATATACTTGACTCTTTAGAAAATAAACATCAAGTAGACAGCATCTATACTGATTTTAGCAAAGCATTCGATTCGGTGAATCACTCCTTACTGTTAGCTAAACTACATACTTTTGGAATATCGGGCTCTTTATTAGAGTGGTTCCGTAATTATTTAACTAACAGAGTGCAATATGTTAGGGTTTTCAATACATGTTCAAGGGAAATTACGGTTTATTCAGGAGTTCCACAGGGATCACACCTGGGTCCCTTGCTATTTATCATGTTCATTAATGCTCTGCATTTAGTTCTGAAAGACGTAGAAGTGTTGCTATTTGCTGACGACTGTAAGATCTTCAAACGTATAGAGGCAGACGAGGACACTGTAGTTTTGCAGAGGGCATTAGATCGGTTCGCAACCTGGTGTGAGAGAAATGATCTAAACTTAAATCCAGAGAAATGTAAGTGTATATCTTTCTCCCGTGCCAGAGCTCCCTTGTCTAAGGACTATAAAATAAACTCGGTGTCCTTAGCTCGAGTATTTACTATCCGCGATCTTGGGGTAATCTTCGATTCTAAACTGTCTTTCTCGCAACAAATAGATTTCACAGTTAATAAAGCAAATCAACTTTTGGGGTTTATTAGGAGAGTTTGCTTTGAACTTAGGTCGGTTTCTACTATTAAGACTTTGTATGTTATGATTGTGCGACCCTTATTAATGTTCGGCTCAATAGTGTGGTCTCCAAACTTTAAAGTGTACATTGATCGGCTGGAGACGGTCCAACATAAATTTTTTAGAATTGCAGCGACGAGACTGGGATTGCAGGACCCATTTTGCGATCACAACTATCATGAAATATCTATAACGGTACAAATTCCCTCACTCGAGTCCCTGAGGAAATATTTTGATCTGCTTTTTCTTTACAAATTAGTAAACGGACAACTGGACTGCCCCCTTCTTTTGAGTCAATTGATGTTCAAGGTGCCTTCACGGCCCTCGAGATCAGTCACCACCTTTGCCTTGTCAACTTATACGTCGTGCTACACCTTAAACAATCCTCTAACCCGTATATGCGCCATGTGTAATGATCTCTCATGTGATATTTTAGATCCTAGTTTGAGTCACTTTTGTAAGGTAGCAAGGAGTACTATTTTTGTTTTTGAGTGAACGAGCCATGTCGTCACTATCGTCGGAATTAATGATATGTTATTTTTCATTTTTTTCTGTAAAAGGACTTCGAGTCCGTCCATACTTGTAATAAAATAAATAAATAAAATGTGTTTATGGATTTCGTTCAATTGCCTCATTGAGACAGCTTAGCATTAAGATTCTTAGAATAAGTATTTATCCCTACGTGCGACGCTCCGATTGGCTACGCAGGATCGCCTCAGCCAATAGTGTTTGAGCTTTCCCCTCCTTGATGAATTTGCGAGGTCGGCTCGTTGTAAATTCATCGTGAGTTAGATTCAAAATTTCGAGTAAGCAAGTTCAGCTATGCTTTGTGCTGGTTTGCGGTTCGGTCTAACTCCCTGGTAAAGACGTTTCCAGGTTGTTATGTGTTACGGTTACGCGCAATTCGCTATTTCCGCGTGGCCAATCCAAGCGTGTCACAACAGTTGAAGCTTTTGTAAAAAAACCATCGGTCCATCAGTGACGTTTGTAATCGTTGTTACTCAATATACTCGTGTTTGTTAAGTCTTGTTTCACTCCAACAACTAACTGAACCCAAGTCAAGGGTTATTAAGTGGCAGTTCCCGGCAATCCCATTGAACCGGAATTCGCAGCGGATTAACTGGGGGCCCCATTCGTGGAAGCCTCTTTTCAAGTTAATCATACAAAAAACAACAAGAATTCAACATCATGTTGCAAATGGGAGTGGTGCGTCATTCCGAAAGCAGCTAGTCATCGCCTTAAGACATGGTTCCTGAAAAGGGCGACGATTGGAGACCTTGCGGATACTATCGGGCTCTCAACTCGAGAATCATTTCCGACAGGTACCCAGTGCCGCACATAGAAGGCTTCGCCCAAATCCTCCAAGGAAAGAAAATATTTTCTACCGTCGGCCTATTGTGGGCTTATCACCAAATCCCCGTTGCAGGGGAAGACATATATAAAACCGCTATCACCACCGCATTCAGTTTGTTTGAGTTCCCGCTGATGTCATTCGGCCTTGGCAACGCAGCTCAGTCTTGCCAGCGTTGTATGGATGAATTATTGCGAGGGTTGGATTTCCTGTATGTCTACATCGATGTCATTCTGGTAGCATCAGATACCGAGAAAGAACACCTGCAGCACTTAGGCCAGCTTTTCAAAAGCCTTAAATTATACGGTGTAATTATCAACCTATTCAAGTGTGTCTTCAAAGAACCGACAGTTAAATTCTTAGGTTTTTTGGTATTTGAACATGGAATTCAACTTCTCCCAGGGAAAATTTAAGTTATTGCGAACTACACCCGCCTAAGTATAGCGAAAGAACTTTGCCGGTTCTTAGGCACCCTAAATTTTTATAGACGCTTCATTCCTAAAGCTGCAACGATTCAAGCACCACTTAACGACCTGCTGCAAGGCAACATCAGGGGAAAAACTCCAATATTATCTGGACAGACGCAACTCTCACAGCATTTGAAGCTTCCAAAGAAAGTCTCGCATCTGCAGCTTTATTAGCCCATCCAGTCCCGGACGCATCTCTGTCCATCTTTACAGATGCGTCTGACTTCGCAGTGGGATCAGTCGTACAACAGCGCGTAGACGACCAATGGCAACCCCTAAATTTTTTCTCTGCACAACTGAGCACCGCCCTAAGGAAGTACGGAGCCTACGACAGAAAACTTCTGGCAGACTATAAAGCCGTAAAACATTTTAAATATATGATTAAAGTCAGAGAGCTTACTGTTTTTACTGACTATAAACCCCTAACCTTTTGTTTTCTGTAGAAATCAGATAATGCTCCCCACGGCAATTCAGATACCTTGATTTTATCGGCCAGTACACGACGGATATTATCCAGGATAGAAGAACTCCCTCAATGTGTTGATTTCCAGGCACTGGCTAAGTCGCAATCAACTGATGACAAATTGTTTCTCCAAGGCAACTCTCTGTTGCAGTTACGACAAGTTGTGTTACCAAAGACAGACATAGCCAGCTATTGCGATTTATCCACTTGCACGGCACGCCCATTCACTGCCCAGCGGTTTCGAGAATCAATATTTAATTCGCCCCATCAGCTGTCGCATCCCGGAATCGACGCGAAGGTCAAATTAATAACTCAACGTTACGTTTGGCGTAAGTGAAATAGGACTGCAGAAAATGTGCACGCAGCGGTTTGCAATGCCAGCGCTCAGAGGTATCGAGGCATGTGTCAGCCCCAAATCTCATTTTTGTACCACCATCCTCCAGGTTTGAGTATCTACTTATGGACATCGTGGGACCCCTGCCAGTATCAAAAGGTATCAGATACTGCCTGAGCTCTATCGATCGGTTCTCCCGCTGGCCTGAAGTCCTTCCGATGGAAAACATTGAAGCTGCGACAGTTGCACGAACTTTCTTCGCCGGCTGGATCGAAAGATTCGGTACGTCGCTGCGAATTACAACGGACCAAGGAAGTCAATTCGAGTCAGAGCTTTTCAGAGAAATCAACACTCTGCTAGAAATCCGTCACCTCGGAACAACCGTGTACAATCTACAAGCTAAATGTACAGTGACGCCTATAATTGGCCTAACGGCTTTTGGCGAAGTGCGGAATAAAATAAAATAAAATAAAGGTTTAATAGAGCGATTTCACAGACGATTGAAGGCAGCTATTGGGTGTCATTCCACAAACACCGGGATACTACCTGCCATACTACTGCGTATTCGTTTAGCTTGGCGCCAAGATCTAGTAGCAACCACAGCAGAACTTGTCTATGGCGAACCCCTGCGACTTCAGTAGACTTTCTGGTTTCGCGGACACAAAGAGCGTTCGGAAGTAGCGTAACGTCGGATTTCACTATAGAGTTACGACAACATTTCGAAAAGCTTCGCCCGATCACCGGAACACGGAATGAAAATAAAAATAATTTCTTATTTAAGGACCTAGCATCCACGAAGTTTTTCTTTATCCGCCACAACGCTCCCAAAGCGGGTTGGGTCCAATAATCGTACGACCCAGTGATCAATAGAAACAACAAAACGTTTACCGTTACCCTCAAAGAACGTCATTGTTTCTATTGATCGGCTGAACCCAACGTACATTTGGCAGCACGAGCCCAGAGAGGAACACAACACTTCAATACAGCAACCACCAGAGGAACATCAGCCATGCGTTCTGGTCGCAAGGTTCGATTTCCAGAACGACTCCAGGTCGGTTTGGTGTAAGTGTATGTGTTCGTTTGCAATAAGAGTTCTCAGTTCGCGCATATAAACACTTCTGCATTTACCAATTTAGCATGTAATTAATTTTTGTATATTGTAATAATATACAACCATGTGTGTGCTAGAAGCAAATTTAGAAATATTAAGGGCTTACAATGTTTAAAAATAATTTGGATTTATTCAGTCATAAGGTGGGAAGGTAAATGGTTTTGATGTTATTACAAAGTGAAAGAGAATTTATAATTGAATAGGAAATAGCTATTTGATAAACAGATAGATTCGATAATAAGATAACATTATACAAATTGCAGTTTGAAACGAATGACAAATACTCAATTGAAATAAAATAGAAATTTAGTAGGTTTATATCAAAGATATTAAAAACTAGAGTGTATATTAAGGGATTTGATATCGTTAAGAAAATTTGTTTTAATTATTGAAAATAACAAACTTAAAAAATGTAGCAAAAGATTTTGGTGTAATTAAAATGTTTGAAAATAACCCTGTTTTAATTATAAAAATGTTTTGAATAATGAAAAACGGAATAAGTAAAATCTACGAGGTGAAATAATATGGAAATTTAATATAAACAAGAATAGGTAAAGACTTAAACTAATGAAGCTTGCAAATATGTGGTAAAAACTAATGAATAGTAGAAGTACTCCACAAAAGTTAATCATTAGAGAATAATAATGGGTCAAGTTTATTGGAAAAGTTAATCTGGCAGAATACATCAATTAAATTGGATTACGTCAAACTGTTGGTGCTAAAGGACAGTCCAGAAGAGGAACACCACGGTAAAAGAGGGACATTCCTGGAGGTTGGTGAATGCAGTAGTGCAGGTAGCTGTCTGCAAGTTTGGTCTGTTTGATGAGTGCTGTAGAAAATGGTTGAGTAGCTGATGTGTGCCGGTTAGGACGTCTTGTCTGTCCGTGGACCATTCATTGCAGGAAGGTGCTGGAGAGAATCGATTAGTCATCAGAGAGGAGCGGTTTGTTTGACATCTAAAGAGTTTGTACTGACCAAATGAAAAGTGGGTCATTTCTTATTAAGGTCATAACTATAAAAGGAAATAAAGACAATAAAAAGGTGAACTATTTATGTATGAATTACTTACTGATTAAATATTGTTGTGTATGATTGTAACAGTTTGGTATTTGTCATTTGAATTTCAAGTCTGTTTTGACATTTGGTTGATATAAGTAATTGTGACTTATGCGAATAATATTGGGAATATAAGAACAAATTTTTTTCAGAAATAAGTTACTAGATAAAGGAAACCACCCTTGATTTTCAGGAACTAATATCTAATAAGAGTTATTGACATTCTAATTATAGTAGGCCAAATTTTAATTTAAAAACAGTATAAAATAACTTGAACTGAATGTTCATAGTATATTAAAGGTATCACAATGATAATCTTATCACATTTATGACTGCCCAATGTGTTAAAGATTAATAATAAATTTTAAAAACTTATTAAAAGTAAATATAGACAACACGTTGTGAATGCAGTTAAATATATTTGTTTTTTGTGTGAATATTTAGTGTTTGTAAATAGGTCCTGTATATAATGTTTCTGTATCGTGATCTCAACCTGACATGTAACTAGGTATATGTAATAGTCGATTACTAGCAAGGGGTACCTGTGGATATAACAGATACGGAAATTCCTTTGGTAGAATTCGCAGTAGTTGACTACCCTCATTGCAGCCAGGTAACATTCCTAACTGTAAAGCTTACCGTTGAACTTTCCACCTAACGGAAATTTTTCTGGCTTCAACGTCCTGACATAACGGGACTGCGTATTTTTCAAAGGGGTATTTACTCCTTTTGGCTATAAGTAACAGGATTGGCATAAGCTCAGATCAGTTAGAGCCCAATCCTCGGTGTAGTAAGTACGAATACTTAGCATCTCGCGTTACAAGAAACATTTATATCGGCTTACAAGTGTTTTTGTTCTGGACTCAAACCATTCGCGCACGCATTTACCCATAGTGGTGTTTTACGGATTGTGTTCTGAGAACGATCCCGAATTTACTGTCTTCTTATCTTGCTTTGCGAACGTTAGGTTGCCTACACGTGTATGTCAGTTTTGAGAAATTTGCAATGTCAGTGAGCATATAGCTTTCGCTTTACATTGCTAACTGATCTTTGGATATTGCGGGTTTATACGGAAAATTATTTCCTGCTTCTAACGGGTGTTCATAAACGGTCGTCATCCCAGTAGGTTTTGACTTCAGAAACGTATGTCTATTAAAATTGAGAAAAAATGCGCTATGACAGTACTCAATGACGTTTCATTGTGTTGCACGAATTAATCAAAGACATAACATTTTGTTTTTCAAAGCAACTGGGATGACGACTGTTTATGAACACCCGTTATTTCCGAATGACTTAATGTTGCTTTCGTGTTGTCTGGTACAGCTTTGAGGTGTTTTGGGTGTACACCTTAACAGTAGACTTTATTCTTCAAAATCGTCTGTTATCAATTCAGCATGTGCGTGTTAGTCTAACAATTTCCTAAAATCTGGCTGATTAATCCAGGATCTAACGGTATTTAAAAAGAAAATCACCTGCGCTCTCCTGCGGTCTTAGATATCTCAACATTTCGTCCACGTTGGACGTTGCTCGACGTACTTCTGAATTACTTCAGGTCTTCTTCAATTTGTTCTGTTATCATCAAGTAAGCTTTCAGTTATTTTTAAATACTCTTCAACTGAATCTGCAAGCTACTGCATAAGTAACATACACGTGGTCCTTCTAGTTACGTTCACTTATGAGTAATAGTTGAGTGGTTTGTCAGGACATTTTTAGATTATACGTATGTACGAGTTATTTGCCTATTTTTCTAAATTACGACTTGCGTGTATTTTTATATTTTTCCGCTTCAATTTAAATGTACCAAGTTTTATATAGGCATTATTGACTTCAGGTCGTCACGCAGCTGTGCCCCCGCTCCAGTCTGTTGCTGAACACGTGTGTTTGTTATCGCTTTGCAGCTGCGGTGAACTGGCTTACCAGCTAATTTTCGAGATTGAATTTAAAACGCGAGTCTGTGAGAGCAAACAACAGCGTATGAATGGTTTTCGCCTGATTTCACTCTCTCTGTCTGCGTTGCAGCAGTCGCCCTTCCAGTTTTGCTTTTCGGCTCGGTGGCATGATTCGGTTTTGGGGTGTGAGTTGTTGGCAGTTCGTGTGGGACCTCGTTCAGTTACTGCAAGCGGTTCCTGGAGTGTGGCAATAATTAACGCTAGCGACCCTATTTGTGTACTAGTTGATGGCAGTAATCATTTTTCACGCACTCATTAATGCCAATAATTATATTTTTTACTAACCAATACCAGCCAGCATGTTTTGTGTATTAACGACTATACAGAACTATATTTTTTTGTGTCAGACCAATAGACCTATTTGCTAAATGCTACCGTTTTATGTCATTTATGTGTTGCATGCCGATTTTCGGGTTAAGCAGTCTGCAGTGTAAGATTGATGTAAAGCGGAGCCTGGACGGAGTTGTGAGCGTCAAAGGTAGGTTGGAGCGCTCCAGTTACCGGTTCCGGGGAGTCACAAGCCTGCACACACACTTCACTCCGTTTAGCTTTTGGATTTTTGCCTAGTGTAAAGTTGAAAGGTAGGTTCAATTGCTTCCCGGTTCCTCTGTGGGCCTACCTTTGCATTCTCGCTCATCTTGATGGAATTGGGTGGAGCTCAATCTATTTAGACCTGTTTACCGATTATTAGGCCGTTGCACGTGTGTTATCTCGTGTTGAACCACCCCTCGCTTCACTGAGTCTAGTCGGCACTTCTTGTTACGGGCGGGGCAGCGGTCCTATGTGAGTTACTTTCCCGATTTTGAGAGATATCGTACACGCTTGTCATCTAGCTTTTTCGTGGATTTTCATATGAGCTGGTGCGTTGACGTTAAAGTCGTTTTTGTTCAGTAAGAGGTCTTAATTCGGAACGAGGTAGTATTGATGCTGACTTTTAATGCAGTTCACCTTACGAAGTGAAACTTGGGGAAACCCTTCACTAGCTTGACCCGGACGTATTCTGCCGGCTGGCAGCCCCCTTGGATGAATTGTACTTCAGCCTCCTGGTGCAAGGCCAGATGAAGTTTTTGCATCTTTCAACTCGATAATAACAAACGGGTTAAAATTCATAATTTTTTAGACAAGTAATAGCCTGCAAACCACGGTATAGATGTTTTTAGGTATATTTATGTGTACATATTATTTGCAATATAATGCTAAGGTGTAGTAGAAAGTCAAAGGCAACTGGTGGTAATAGCTAGTAGCTTTTGAAAGAAGTCACTAACTTCAAAGTGGTCCATCTTATATAGACATATTATGTAAGGCACAGTGTGCTATAAACGCCTTTCTTCATAATTTTCCAAAACTTTGCGAAATACAGAGATCTTATAGATCTATGGGTATCCACAATAGATACATTGCCTCGCATAAATAACTTTCCACCCCGAGGTACTTTCATGCTTCATCTTCATTTTATTACAGTCACATACTCGGTGGAACGCTTTCTCTCGTGCTCGCTAATGCCTCGATATTTCCTCGATGCCATGCTGATATCAATTATCACCCAGCACAAGCTTCCAGCGCACGCGACCGTTTAGAAATTTTAATGGAGTCAACTTTTGAAAACTGTCACCTTTACAAATGTGTTGATGCGAGTAGTCTGCTAAACATGACGATGACACGCCTGCAGTCACGAACGTTAAGCGGAAATTGTCAGCCGCTAATTTCTTGGGGCTGTGCATTGCATACGGAAATTTTAATGTGGGGTCGTAAAGAAGCGCTTACGAGGATACGTGCGGGCCGCGGCGCTAAGAGCTGCAGACGAAAACCAATCACGGTAAATCTGAAGTCTGGAAGTTTTGTAATTCGCTACCAACAAGGGAGTCGTACTTGATATAAATTAAATTAGCGCGCTCTCCGTTTTATAACACGTTCGTGAGAGGTTCGGCTAATGTTTTAATTCTAACACGCTCTTTGAATGCGATTACGGTGCAGTTGCATTGGTTAATGCGCTTTTTCCGAGTTCCTGGGGCCGGTATCAAAAGCGGTAATGGCAACTAACGAGATTCAGCGCTAATGCAACCACTGACCCAGAGCAATTCGGAATTAGACTTGCCGTTATTTTTCCGTCGTCACGCTCCAACCAAAGCTGAAAAATGGGGCCGTGAATCTTCGCGTACGAACAATAAAATGCTTAAGCTGCTGGCTTTAATTTTTAGTGGAATACCTTCTGTTTAAGTGGACCGCTACCGTTCGGTTTATAATTGCGCTTTAGTAGCTCACTGCCCACTTTAACTACGTTTATTTGAGGATTGCCATTTAGTAAAGTACTCAAAAGACAATAAATGCAAGTGGGCTACTTAACCTGCCTCGTTTCACATCAGCACAAAATGTATTGTTGTTCAGAGAATATCCTTAAATCACATGTCACACAATTTGTTATTCTTAATGCATTAACTGTATACAATTATTTTTTTTGTTCTAATATTAACAACACCAACAAATTGCTCTTAACATGAGGATTGAGGAAAAGGAGATTGCTAGAGACATCATTATAATTATAGGCCATTGTAGCCTGTTAAAGGGGTTTTCTCTTAACGTCTCTCTGGTACTGAGTTTTAGAAGTTTCCAGTATCAACGTACAACAATAATAAATAATCAGCAAGTGTTTCACTGTTCCACTTGCCTTTCAGTTGTGGAAATGTTTTGATGAAGTCATCTCCATGTTCATCACTAACATTCGCCAAGATTCGGATGAATGAAGTCCAACTTGAAATGTAAGAAATGTATTTTCGAGAAAGGTTTACATCACTATCGCAGAAACGTATCTAGATGCACGCTCTAAGTCGATTAACGTCTCTTTCAATTCTGTATATCGAGTTAACATATTAATTTGCGGTCCTACAAATACTTTTGAATCGGTTAAATTGTGGAACTTTTGTTTAAGGTGCTGAAATCCAGGACCTTCTTTACTCATTGCATTAACGCAGTTTTTACTAAATCTAGTTTCTTATATGCAACGCCGTGTTACCTGTAAATTTTACATTTTATGTAGATTTTGTAATTCCTGGCCCTGGATACATTTTTGGTAATTATTGAAATTTTTCCACTATATAGGGGGAGGGTTTGCTTGTGTTTACTTTGAAAGATTGGTTACTAAATTGTTTCTGCTTTTGTGTGGTAATTTTTTCGAATGTACACGATATGTGGATTTAAATCCTTCGATATCTTGGAAAGACAGCTCAGCAGCTATGTGTGGTGCGTGAAATTACTGAAATTGTTCTGGTTGTGCCAGAATTAGATGGTATTGCAAACGAATTGTTCACCTGTAACCTCCTTCCAACTTTGGTACGTAAATCTGGGTTCACCCTTGCACGTTGCTTAACGCCTTCTAAATATTTCAAGTCTTTATACCCTGTTTGATACTTTTTCCGTATGGGCTCTGTTGCCACCACCTGGAGCACCTGCAAGTACAGTTCTGTAAGTGAAACTAAAAACGAGTATTGTAATCAAGACGTTATAAATAGTCTTGTCCCGTTATTTATTGTTATTCTTTGTCTTTATTAAATATGTCATGTATAACAATTTCATTGTTGATCTGACAATAACTTAATATTACTTCTGCTTTCTTCCATTGTTCTTATTACATCCGTTTGTTCAGGATACACATATTGTCGGTTCCATACGGGCTAGGTGTTCCCGTCATTCTAATTCTCTTTATGTATTTTTGCCACCACTTGGTCCACTTTGCTTCTTACGATTGTTTATTTTTCGCTCTCTTTCACTGTTCTCAAATATCTCAGTTCTGCTGTTACGTTTTTGAATTTATGGTGGTTTGTGTTCGTCCAGGTTTCCAACCGATATGGAGTATTTATAGTGTTAGACAAGTAAATTTTGGATTTGGTTCTACATCCTTTATTCTCTTTAAAGTGTAGTTTATGTGTGGTAGTACCCTCTCCCCGTTCGTTGTGCTTATATCTGTTTGGTTAGTCCCAGTAGTAATAGTTGTAGCGTATACTAAGTTTTTATTAGGTTTAAGTTGGCATTGGCATTGGAATCGGAAGAGTGGCAACTCTTAGAACGATCACTCTCGTTCTAATACTAGCTGTGACAATACGTATCGTAAAGAGATTCTCGTTCTGGTACCAATGGTAGCGTAAACAGTCACTCTCGTTGCGGTGATAACATATCGAAAATAAGTAACTCATGATAAAGCATTGCATTGTCTTAGCTGTAACCTCTTTTACCTACCGGTGTAGAAGCTGGTGTTTTCTACGATTCATCTGGCGGTGCAGTGCTTAACCCGTCCCGGTTTCAGGTTACAAAGTCGGAGCGCGCCTTTTAAGCTGGAGTAGCAACCATTGTGATAGGTGTGTGTGTTGGTGATGTGTTGACCTTGTTACTCTAGCTCTTAGATCTATAGTTCCGAGTAGAGCACAGTTAATTTGGTTCCCAGCTTGAATTGTCTCTCCGAACTCGATATCTACCGCCAACGCTGCGGAAAAATTCCGCCCACTGTGGGATTCGAACCGAAGACTTGCTTAATGCAAGCCTAATGCTCTACCAACTGCGTTACTGGGATTCTCATTCACGATAAAGTAATAACTTATAAAATTATTTATCGTTTTAATTCTATGGTGTCTGACTAGAAGCAATAACTATCACCACGTGGTAGTAATATATTTAGAAAATGTCTTTTGAGATCTACAACAACCTTCCCAAAGTTTTAGTGCAAACCAGCCTGCTACGAAGCACCAGTGTGATTCTAAATCTTGATATACCACAATTTTGGTTTTTAAGATCTTGAGACATCCCCCGATACTATTTTCAATTCTTCTTTTACTTTATCATTTCTATTTACTGTGATTTCATACTTCTTCACATGGTCTGCCGATAATTCTAACAAATATCGATTCTCCATGCCCATTTGGTTAGATGCGAATAGTTTTTGTTATTGAATATTAATTGTCATGTTCTTCTTCTACATATCTTAATGTTCATTTACAATCGTGTGGTATTATTTGTTCTTGGCAACTACATTTTGTCCAGGGCTTTTTGGCGTATTTTTTAAATAAATAACCACATTCTGGTAAAAAAAAACGATAAGAAACTAATTTTCAGTTCAATTTGATCAATTATACTTCTATAAAGAAATCTTATGGATATTTCTTTAAAATTTATTGTCCAGACAACTATGGCGGTTAAGCCAATTTCGAAGTATAAACTGGAAAATTATTAATCGTGGCGCTTTGTTGGCAAAAAATAGATACACTGACTCGCAGGCAATCAAACTAGAAGTAACCTTCGAAATCCCAACAATGGGGCAACATGATCAGCGCTGAGCGGTGTAAATGCAACTGAAAATGAAATTCTCCGAGCAAATGGTAAATTGACAATTTCCAGCAGCGTCCATTAAGGAATTTGAATAAGCTGCCATTCGTATGACTTCATGTAACATTAGCTGTACAAGCATTGTCTAAATTGCCACTTCTTGGAGCTAGGCACGGCATTTTAAGATTTTCAATAATGCAAGGAAAAATGCAGGCCGGAGTGGAGGTTGAAGTTTCAAGCGTGCTTCAAGAGAAGCCTCAGTTAAAATATAAGTTTACGGCTCTTTCCTTGAAGTAGCTAAACACACAGCCCGGCATTTTCTCTTAGTCGGCCGCTGGTTTGCTCTCTGGTAGCAGCATAATAATGATCGCAGCAAAACGAGCACGTAGGAGTTTATTTTCCAAGATTCCTTTAGAATGCAGTTAGTGGCGAGCGGTGCAGTATCGAGGACACAATTACTGCAAGCTCGAGCGCAATTTCAATTAAAACTGAGATATATGTTGGTACTGCAACGAGCTATACCGTGGATGTCTACCGTTGTTGCTTGCAACACTCCTTTTTGTACATTTCTTGCTAAATTAAGATATAAAGCGTATAATAGATGCTCGTCCTCACGGAGCAATGGTTTGTTTTTACTAGAGTCGTTGTCGATGCTCTTAGAGCAAATACCTCGAGTGCTTTATGGAGGTAATAACAGCTCAACCCATTTTATCTAAATTGTTCGCTTTGAAGTCCTATTGTGGTGATATGTATGTGTATTTCACTTTATTGTAACAACGTTGCATTACTCATCCTCTATGAAACTATAAAAAAGAAGTCAGCAAATGACGATTCATTCATTCATCTTATATATTTAAAATATTAATATTTTTCTGTTACCTATGTAGAACTTAAAGAAGTTAGGTGGCCCAACCAATGAAAAGAATGACCACAATGAACATATTTTAGAAGCTGATATACGACAGGTTTGTCCTAAGTAGTTATTCATTGAGCATTTTGAAATCGTGTGCCCAATATCTTGTTAAAACTGTATATTCTAAAAACCTAAATCAAACATTACACTCAACGAAGCGCAACGAAACTCGTAATAGAGAAAGAAAGTAATTATAACCTAATGTAGTCTGTAGCTTGAAGTAACGAAATTTAGAAAGCCTCGGCCCCCTAACGTCTATTTGTTGTGATAGCAACAGCTACTAACAGGTCTGAGGGTGAATTTTTGCACAAGAAGGTCGCCTGGACGGTAAATTGTTTGGAATCTGACCTGGTGCACGTGTGACCCACGAAGAAGAACGCTTGACCGGCAGATATACTGGAACCTGACGATAAAAGTTGCTCCACTAGGATGGCAATTCAGCGTATTTGAAGAAACGACAAGGTCATGTATTCAAACGTTACGCGAATGCGAGGAACTGTTGTGAAAACAATCGCTCATTGGTGGCTTGTGGGACTGAATTGGCTATAAATTACTATACATTACACTCTAATGTCACGTTACTCTTTAACTTAAATAAGCAGTTTCAGTTAGTAAAATAAGGCGAAATGCCGACTATGCCATCACACAAGAATTATCACTTCAATCACGATCGCATCCTGTAAAACTATGTAATTGGGTCTGGCATTATTGGCTAATTTAAGTCTTAACAAACAGGAACCTTTTTCGACCTTGAAATACTAATACCAAAAAATAAGGCACACAAATCGCATTCACGCGCTCCGCTAACAATTTTCCTATTCTCTAGGTGGTGTTTGATATTGAGACGTAAGAGGAGGTGGTGTCGCGGATTAGCAAACCGTATTGACAAGCAGAACTAATATAGCGGCCAGACCATCGATTAAATGTGCTAAAATCGCGCGTCAACTTAAAATTTAAAATAGCTTAAAAGCTCTCTAGAGTTAACACTAACAAAATAGAATAACGAATATTATGGCTGCGCCAAGAAGAGAAATTACCTATTATGGTTTGATCATGGTAACAATTTTTGGTTCAAGACAATAAATCATGCAGGAAATGTAAACAAAACATAAAAGGTAGAAGTTGAAATATGAAACGCAAAGTGAGTTGTTTGGAATTGGTGATATAACGTTGTAAGTCAGATTCTTCCGAAAAGCTAAACAAACTAATAATCCAAGAGGCAAGGCAACAAAATAAATGGAAAAATTGGCTAGCGAGAGCGACACTTATAATTTAGAGAAAATATTCCTTCTTTTTCTTTCTTTTAATGCAGGCCGATAGCCTGTTAATAATCACAGCCTCTTGAATTAAAGTAAATTGCTCTTGTATAAGAGTGACGACCACCAAAGGTGTTGGTATGGTGACCAGAGAGCCTAAGATGAAACCAATGTTCGAGCGTGCGGTTTGAAAACCCGTCATAAAGTAAAACCAAACTGAGATGTAAGGTTACTACCGCTTTAGAACCAAACTGGGGAAAGGTAGACTTAATAGAATTATAAATAATACGACACTTTAAGGTACAGGAAGTAGGCGAATGGATAAAAAAAGAAGAGACGAATGGAACAACTAAGTTTCGACAATCTCCGAAATAATATTAGTCAGAATGTCAGCTGTCCCCTGAGAAGAAGAAGCTGAGAAGCTTACAAAAGAGAAATCCAAACAAAAATTAAACAATTTTTAATCAAATGAAAACATTTTTCCAAAAAATATAGAAAAAATGGGAGAAATCGATATCATAGAAGAGAAAAAAGAATTATTAAAAAAATTTTAAAATTGCTTGCGATAGCAACAACGAGAACCAAAACAAGGAGGTATGGGGACAAATTTTTGTCTTTTTTTAAATGCGCTACCTGGTCCTTTATCTGCCAGTGACGTATTGTGATATTCCACAAGAAGAACTTTCTCGGCGATTAAAAATTGTTACATATTATCAAGCTCTATGTTTATCTGTACTGCACTACGCTTTAGAAATTAAAATTATATACACAGTAAAATTAAAATTTATATTAACATATTCATAACCTTACATTTAAGCGGGTCAGCCTTGCGGCTGTGATTGCAACAAAGGGTAACTAAACCAATTCCCAATTTTATCTCCTTCTCGTGACATCACGTCGCACGTTAGGCGAAACCTTCACGTGTTTGTCTGAGAAAAAATTACACAATTGGCATTAATTTACACCTGCAGAGTATTATCCTGGTACATGTTCACAACTTATGGTAAACAACATCTGCAATAATAAATAATGATATTTAACTTAGTTGGCTGGAGGTGTTTGTCTGAGAAAAAAATACACAATTGGCATTAATTTACGTCTGTAGAGTATTATGCTAGTACATGTTCAAAACGTATGGCAAACAACATCTGCAATAATAAATAATGATATTTAACTTAGTTGGCTGGAGGTGTTTGTCTGAGAAAAAATTACACAATTGGCATTAATTTACGTCTGTAGAGTATTATGCTAGTACATGTTCAAAACTTATGGTAAACAACATCTACAATAATAAATAAGGATATTTAACTTAGTTGGCTGGATGATGGCCAAAATAGACAACTTCAAGAATGCTGAACGGCCAACTTTACGTGATTATACTCGCGATATGATGAGGTGTCTTTCAAAGCTGCGTCGATGAGACGATAACGAATGAACAGCAACTGTTCAAAGATTTTCTGCAGATCTTCATTTTGAAGTTTTGCGGCACTTGCATGAGACGAAGGACTTCGCACACAACTGCGTTTATGGAACAGTAACTTTCGTATCACACACATAGCTCTTTGTGCGACTGCTTTTAGCCAACAGAAGACCCGTTCTACCGCACCTGAACATGACGTGAGCGTAAGGAAACGTCAACCCATTTTTTCTGGAAGTGCTAAATGCAGTGGCGGCAGCAATTTCTAAACGGATCTATGAAACTATTAGAAGCAGAGTACAGTAAATTCTATAAATTCAGACAACACTAGAAATTGACACTGAAGTAGTCTAGAAGAGGTAATATGTAAAAAAGGTAGTTCTTAGATCTAGGATGGCTTCAATTACAAGTTAGACGGTATAAGTGCATCCAAAGAAGCAACAGGGAGAGGTATAAAATATATAGACGAGGTATAAAAAGGTAGAATAAGTTGCTTTGGGTAATGCAGTTTACTAGACCAAATTGCTTGGAAAATGCTTATACACCTATAGGTGGAGAAGGAAAGTGTGCTACTTTGGGCGGAGGTGAGTTAGAAACTATACAGAAATGGTTTTTACAAGTTAATGAAAAACGAAGTTGGGCGAGGAGAAGTTCCTTCTGAAAAAGCATTAGTAAGAAGAGTCATGATAAAGCATAATATATAATACGGAGACAATATTGGTGATTATGACCAGATTTGCGATAATTATAAACGCCATGGGCACCTATGGCTAAAGACACGAGAAAGATGGCAGAAGAAGGTTGCTTCAAAAGTATGAAAATTGTAGCTGACAGTAGCAAGAAAATGAAGTGTGTCGTAGAGTGATTAAAATCTCAACTTTTTTACGCTTATTATAGATATTAAGGATACACGTTTGGTTATGAGCATCTTAACGAAACGAGTTTGATTACCAAAAACGAGGCGGTGAGCCAAGTTTTGCGGCAATCACATGATCTTGTTAAGTGCCATAAGCAAACGTGTATTGTTCAATATTCTACCTTCACCAATAAATTCTTCAATGTATTTCTTTGTACAAAAAGACTGCGGAAATATTCATTGCCGCACTGAGTGCGGTAATATCCATCACGGCACTCACTGAGAGCGGTAATATCCATTACCGCACTCAGTGCGGTAATGAAGCTCTTAACGATACTAACATTAATTTGGTTAAGAGTCTATAACAACACTGATGAAGATAATAAATATTTACAATCCGTATCGTGTCTAAAGAGAATTTAACACAATCCTATAACATATAATCGTTGGTCTCTTTGTATGTTTGTACGTTTTTTTGTTCGGTATCTCCTTCGAAGATACTGGACCGATTAAAATGTATGATGAATTAAAATTCTGCTAATTTTTAGACTTACATCGTAGACCGGTTTTTATTTTCAAAAAAAGTACGAACAGGTTTTAATTTAATTAAATAGAGTAAGTAGCGGAGCGAAGGGTTTGTGGCCGTGGGCTGCGGTGCGGCAGCTGTTGTCGCCACGAGCTGCACTGTGGCAGCTGTTAGCTCAGGTGATTCACTATGTTCATATACCATTATAGCAGCGCCTTATTCAACCAAGCATAGTCGGTCCAGTGGTAGAATGCTCACCTGCCACGCGGGTGGCCCGTGTTCGATTCCCGGCGGATGCATCCTTTTTTAAATTTATATTAATGAAGCTCTCTTAAATTAGCGAACCGAAGCGTCGCTCAGGTGATTCAGTAGTACATTCTATTCTCAACTAGCAACGAGTGAGACAAATGTCTCATTTAATAAAACAAAAAAGACCGTCCCGGACGGACCAGCGTCCTGGACGGACGGAAATCACGCGATTTCTCGAAAACCGGAAGTGTCATGTGACTGAAATTCGGTTTCTGACCTGACATGACCATTCCAAACATATTACTTTCATAACTTTTTTCTCTATCTCTTACGGTTTGGCTGCTGAAACAGCGTCCCGGACGGACCAGCGTCCCGGACGGACGGAAATCACGTGATTTATCGAAAACCGAAAGTGTCACGTGACTGAAATTCGGTTTCTGACCTGACATGACCCTTCCAAACATATAACTTTCATAACTTTTTTCTCTATCTCTTACGGTTTGGCTGCTGAAACAGCGTCCCGGACGGACCAGCGTCCCGGACGGACGGAAATCACGTGATTTCTCGAAAACCGGAAGTGTCACGTGACTGAAATTCGGTTTCTGACCTGACATGACCCTTCCAAACATATAACTTTCATAACTTTTTTCTCTATCTCTTACGGTTTGGCTGCTGAAACAGCGTCCCGGACGGACCAGCGTCCCGGACGGACGGAAATCACGTGATTTCTCGAAAACCGGAAGTGTCACGTGACTGAAATTCGGTTTCTGACCTGACATGACCATTCCAAACATATAACTTTCATAACTTTTTTCTCTATCTCTTACGGTTTGGCTGCTGAAACAGCGTCCCGGACGGACCAGCGTCCCGGACGGAAGGAAATCACGTGATTTCTCGAAAACCGGAAGTGTCACGTGACTGAAATTCGGTTCCTAACCTGACATGACCATTCCAAACATATAACTTTAATAACTTTTTTCTCTATCTCTTACGGTTTGGCTGCTGAAACAGCGTCCCGGACACACAAAACAGCGTCCCAGACAAGCCTATTATATACAGCGTGTCCCCGGATGGGTTGCGCACCCTTGTAAACTTTTTTATTTTGGAGTTTTCGGCAAAATGTTATTCTTCATAAAAAGTTTTGCTTGGCCTAAAACTTATTTTTAGCCTACTTTCGATTTTTTTAAATCAAGTAGGCCTTTACAGTTGAGCAAAAACTATTTTCATTTTAGGTAAAGTACCTTTTCTGTTCACAGTATGCCAAAATGTTGTTAAGAAAAGTTATTCAGAATGAGAAGTTATGGCGATATGCAAATTTTCAGGATGATAGTCCTACTTTGATAAAATTCGAAAAGTTATGGAGTTATGTAAATTTTCGTCGCAAAATTAATAATAAAGATCTTTCTGCTATTGACGACGCCATATTGATTATTATCAAAGTACGGTAGGTCAAGTACTGCTATTTGAACGATATTATAAAATTGCGTAAACTTCGCATGTAAAATTTAATGGAAAAATTTAACGAATTGTAGTAAACAATTGCAGTAACTGTTTACTTCATATCTAGGATATTTTATTTTTTAATATAAATTTTACATGCGAAGTTTACGCAATTTTATAATATCGTTCAAATAGCAGTACTTGACCTACCGTACTTTGATAATAATCAATATGGCGTCGACAATAGCAGAAAGATCTTTATTATTAATTTTGCGACGAAAATTCACATAACTCCTAACTTTTCGAATTTTATCAAAGTAGGACTATCATCTTGAAAATTTGCATATGGCCATAACTTCTCATTCTGAATTACTTTTCTTAACAACATTTTGTCATACTGTGAACAGAAAAGGTACTTTACCTAAAATGAAAATAGTTTTTGCTCAACTGTAAAGGCCTACTTGATTTTAAAAAATCGAAAGTAGGCTAAAAATAAGTTTTAGGCCAAGCAAAACTTTTTATGAAGAATAACAATTTGCCGAAAACTCCAAAATAAAAAAGTTTACAAGAGTGCGCAACCCCATCCGGGGACACGCTGTATATGGATGTTGATATGTAAGGCCCACTAGTTTTGTTTTTGTACCCTTTAACGGAAGTATACATAGGAACAACTTTTGAATAATAAAAAGAGGTATATTGCATCCAACATTACATAAACCGAAGGTCTTAGTTTATGTTGTTCTATTTAGCAAATATTTCTCCGATTTTGCTATTCTTTATTTGATAAAGAAATGTTTAAACATACTTTAGCAGATCGATTAAGTAGGTTAGCTTTTTCCCTATAAAAAGGCATATGTTACTCAGTCGAAGTTCTTCTATTGACAGGAAGTTTAAAAAGTTCACATGTACCACCAGTAAGAGGAAAATAACATTTGGAGTTGAGAAAATCGATCGCAGGCAGCAGTTTACGCCTTCTCACACAGTAGCGCGATGAAGTTGCAAAATTAAATTTACTAAATAAATAAAATGCCTGCTCCAAATACCGTTTCGATGGAGAGAATAGAGCAGGCTAGCAATTACCGGCGTAGCTACGCGTGTTGAATTAGAAATGTCATTGTGCAGATCAAAGGGTCGAGTCAGAAGGTCTTACTCCATACCTTCGGAGCGATTCGAAGGAGACAATGTAGGTTCGGGAGCGGGACAGACGAGGATAAGGGCCATTCCGCCGCTCGAAAAAGAAAATAAGAATTTAATTTCGCAGAGACCTGCTTTTTAATTGGCTGCAGCGATACCTTTTTATTTTCCTAATTAGCCGGAAATTCGGAGGCTCTAAATCTTCACATCCTGCTAACAGCGTAAGTGCAATTACTTCCGATAGGAGCTCGCCATTTACAATTCAATCACAATAAAACCCTCCTCGCACGTTTAAAAGTAATGAAAACCAACCCATGCCGTAAAATGGACGTTTAACAACCCTATCAATTTTTCACTAGACGATGAGCATTTTCCATTTGTCTTCTTGATGACCACATTTATAACAATTGGACCTACATCCTAATATGTGTAAGTGAAACATGCGTTAGATGTTTCACTTTTAGGGTAATTTATTTTAATCCCTCACCGCAGGGCTCCGTTTCAGGCCAACTATTCTTTCAGGAATTTATGCGGCCGAAGCGAGGAAAGAGCAGGCCGGTAATTCAATTAAATAATGCGATGATTTACAACACCGGCCCATTTTTGTGCTAATACGTGGAGGAATTGTACTCTGCGGCTGTCTACGAATTGAATCCTTTGTCCCCAATTTCCAAGGAAATTAGATCAAATGTACGCACAACAGTAGCAAAGCAACTGGATGTCGTTAAATGTTGCAACAAAGAAAAAGTCAAAGGTCGAGAGTGGACCCAAAGGCAGGCGATGCTTTTGTTTCCTTTTAAACGAAGGAAAGCGCTTTGTTTGCAATTTAAGTTCGTGTAGGAAAATTGGGAGCAACAGTTTGACCTGGAAATGTTTACCCTCTTCCACTTAAATATAATTACTATTGTCTAGTATTGAAGCCAACGATACAGTCCGAGGCAACTGTCACATTAAAAATACCAATTTCATGAATTTCAAATAAATCCAAAATTTTAATTCTTAGCACATTTAATGCTCGAATAGTATATGGGAATCGTTGAAGCAAAAACGTCTGATTTGATAAGAGCACACGGAATCGATTGGGCGAAGTTAAAAAGGTCCTAATCGAAAAAGCATCAATTAGCAGTCAAAAGGAACTATAAATTAAGATTACTCATGGGTTCCACCATCGACGTTTGTTTTAGCAAGTGTACAGGACAGCAATGCGAGGCTACAATTCAGAAAGAGGTAATGGCAGCACCATATACTATACAATGTGGGTAACAGAGTATCAGGTACAGGGAAATTAACATTGGGAAATTATGAAAGGACCAACTATTGCTGTGTACTCATCGATGACGTTTGTCATCTCTGACCAATCACTTACCTCGATGCATACACAGCAATACTCTTCGTCTTCTCCTGTCACCAAGGATTAGGCATAGTATCTGGTTCGAACTTTATGTTTGTTAGGACCCTCTTTTCTTCATGCACCCTACATCATCTCTACGTCCTCTTGGGTGGTAACTTCGAATTGATTTCGGAATTCTTTCTTCATTCATCCGATTGATTAATATGTTGTCTCCAATTGTCTCTGTTTCTGTCTGTTTTATAATTGTATTTTTATATGAAAAGTTTATAATTTCTATTAAATGCTTCGAGAATCCTCTTTGTTGCATTAACGCTTTAAGTGTCTGTTTATCTACGCAGTCGAAAGCTTTTTCGAATTATATAAAAGCGATGTGGGTTTACAAATTGAATTCCCTCTGCTTTTCGATTAGTGTTCTTAAGATAAATATATTGTTACTGCATGAACTACCTTTGCGAAATCCGTATTATTCTTCACAGCAATAGCTCGCCCAATAATTTTTCATTACTTATTTGCCTATGTCTCATAGTTGATGACACACACTGTATAGATTGATTAGTAACAGAATTATAAATAGTAGCGATTTCACAGAATAATCCTTTGAAAATGGTTTAATTTTTAGGGCCTATTATCGTAATAGAATTAGAAAAAATGGGAGAAGAAAAAGTAGCAAAATAAACTCGAACTTTCAAAACTTTGACAGTAATGTAGTATACTGCTGACTATTCCCTTCAGATAATATAAACCAATCCCATCAATCAGTTTTCAAAATTTGAACCAATCAGAGTCGAATACCGCGAATATTTTGCACTAGTGCAATACCCGGGTATTTGCACAAGTGCAATAGCGAGTATTTGGGGGAAGAAAAGCAAACCAGCTAGGTACACAAAAATTTCAGTAAGAAAACTGAAAACTCTTTAAAAATGAATAATATGGTATACAAAGCATGACATTTCTTCGAGGAATAGTCTTGCAATATTCCCAGCGTGCATTCTGTATAATTCCAGTATTTCTCTCGAACGCTTCGTGTTCTCTAGAAATACTCGAACATACAGATTGCACTAGGGATATAACTACTGAATATCTAAAAATATACAAGGTGAGTCGGGAGGAATGGACCAAACTCCAGGAGTGTTTTATACACGTGAAAATTACAGCATTACAAAAAAACAACTTTTAATGGAGAACTTAACTGAGTTTTTGTAAAAAAAAATCGACAGTTTTGTTAATTTAAGACGTAATCATTTGCAAACAATCGATAAATGCACCATTTATTACAAAGGCTAAAATAAAAATAGTGCGTATGGGGATTTTTTATGACGCTGTATCTTTAAAACAAATGAAAATCGGATAACAACATTTGAGTTTCTTTACATTATTTTCACGTGTATAATACACTCTTGGAGTTTTGTCCATTCCTCCCGACTCACCCTGTATAGTGTTGACTATTACAGGTGAGAACTTGATATAATTTAATGATAATGAAATGTTTGAAACAGATTTTTTCTATGTATAGAAAGGACTACGTCTTTATATCTTCTTCTTCTTATGGAATCTAACCCTTGGTTGGTCTTTACTTGCCATCAGCCTTCATATCTCCGCTCCTATAAGTAAAGTGACTGTCTCTGCGTTATAATGTCGTCCATACCATCGCGTTCATGCTATGTATATTCTATGAGAGTGTTTGTGTTGACATAAATGGCGAAGACCTCATAAGGATGAAGGCTTGGCCAGTGTTAAGAATGGGGATTTAATTCCCATTAACCATTTAGCTCAGCGATAGAGGGATTAGACGAAAAGTGGTCGAGATGGAGCTCCTGTTAAAATACTAGCAATTGGTTAATTCGCTTTGTTTTTATTTTACGTTTAATATGATTATTTGCAGATTTAATAATTATGAAAAAATAACACTAAATGGAGTATAGACTAAGATTAATATTGTTAAAAATAGTGAGGACTGCGACGAGCTCCTTGACAAGGCTGGTCCTGGCCGGAAGCTCAGAGAAGCGGGGTCGACCAGTGCTTCAGGAAGCGGATGGCCAGAGCTTCTGGTACTTGGCGAGCGTGTCCAGGCGAAGTCTTGTCGTGGCGCGGAGCTTCTCAAGTACTTGGCGGACCAGGTGGTTGATGTGGAACTGAACAGATGACAGCTGGCAGAGACACACTCCGGTCGCAAGCAGCTGGAGCACATCTGGAGCTTGGGACGTCTTGAGGCAGTGCAAGGAACTGCTGAGGGAGACACACTTCGGCGGCCCGCGGCTGGTACGGGCCGGAAGCTTGAGACATCTTGAGGCCGTGGAGGAAGCCGCTGATTTGAGACACGCTCCGGTTGCAAGCAGCTGGAGCAGTCCAGTTTAGGGTGTCTTGAGGCGAAGCCAGGTTGATCCTCGTTGGAGAAGGCGACGTGCCATCCG
>OW679195.1:29611566-29836556 GCA_940337035.1 Agriotes lineatus | reverse complement strand
CATATATATAAATCCTGACGCATATCCATGCATTTTTCTGCCAGGGTTGTTAAACTAAACAGTGCCTCTCTTGTGCCCAGGCCAGCTCTAAAGCCAAATTGTGTATTGCCGATGTTGTCGTCACATTTCCGTTTAATTCTTTCATATATGATTCTTAGAAATATCTTGAGTACATGGCTCATTAGACTTATTGTTCTGTACTCACTACATCGTCTGGAATTGTTTTTCTTGGGAATTGGTATAAATACTGATTGCAGCCATTCTTCAGGTATTGTTCCGGAACACCTAAAATACCTGGGAATAGTCATAGGAAGGAATATGAGAATGGCGCAACACATTAAGTATGCAGTAGAGAAGGCAGACAAAACCGTCACGGCGTTGAGTCGCCTCCTACCAAACGTGGCGGGTCCAAACACTAGCCGAAGGAAATTAATGGGATCGGTCGTGAATTCCGTTGTACTAGACGGGGCCCCAATATGGGCAGAGAGTATAAGTATGGAAAGCTACAAGAAGAAGCTAGAAGGGGTGCAGAGAAGGATCGCCATACGTATAGCAAGAGCCTATCGAACGGTTTCAACGAGAGCCGTCCAGGTGGTGGCAGGCGTTATCCCAATACACTTACTAGTGAGAGAAAGAGTCAGAACAACGGGCAACAATACAAGGGCAAGGCTACAGGAAGAGAGGGAGGCCACATTAAACAGCTGGCAGCAAGAATGGGACGAAGACAAATAGCAAGGAAGGTGGACCAAACTACTAATCCCACAAATACACCCATGGCTCACCAGAAGCCACGGCGAAATTGGATACCACTTATCCCAGGCCTTGACTGGGCATGGCTGTTTCGAAAGCTACCTTCACAGAATTGGAAAGAGACAAGACAACCAGCGCATGTACTGTGATGAGGTGGATACACCAGAGCACACCATCTTTGGTTGCACAAGATGGAATTGGCAAAGAACGACTTGCCAAAACAAAACAAACGTTGTGTTAACCAGGGACAACTTGGTAGACCAAATGTTGGTGAGCGTAGAAAACTGGACAGAGATAAACAAAATGATCTTTGAAATTATTACGCAAAAGGATATTGATGAAAGAACGTCACAACAACAGGCATAACATAAAGTTAGCAATAGAAATAAAGGGAACAGAATGACGAGGATGAAGAATGGGTTCGGTCTGCATGAAGTTATACCGAAAGGTGGTACCAGCAGATCGATGGTATTAAGGAAGGGGGTTTTTTTAGTCGGTAGGCGCCTGGGTCCCCTTCTTAGGTGAATCCGACACGCCGAAATTAGCACGGTGTCTTTCGAAGATTTTTCCTCCTTCCTACTTAAAAAAAAAAAAAAAGGTATTGTTCCTTGTGCATATACTTTATTAAACAACTTCGTTAGCATTTTGATACCATCATCTCCCATTACTTTTAAAAATTCAGCCCTCATATCATCTGGTCCTGGAGATTTACCATCATTACTTGTTCTTATTGCTTCTCTACTTCTGATATTAAAATTTCGGGTCCTTCGTCGTCATTTATTATATTATTTATATTATCTGGCCGTTCGTCTGAGAATAGTTCTGCTACATAGGATGTCCAGGCTTCTTTTTCTTCTTCGTTAGTAAGAAGTAGTTTGTTATGATTGTCAACTAGTATTTGTGAACTTGATTTTCTACTATTGCCAGATAATTCTTTAATGCGTTTGTGCAGCTGAAAATCGTCATGCTTTCTCTGAAGTTCTTCTATTTCTATGCATTGTTCGTTTAGCCAAAATCTTTAGCTTCAGTTATTTTCTTTTTAATGGTTACATTTATGTGTTTATATTTCTCTGGATTTTTATTTTTATATTTTCTTCTATCTTCCATTAAATGCAAAATCTCATCCGTCATCCATGGTTTCTTCTTGTTGTTCCTAGTCGTTGTTAATATCTTTTCTGCTGCAACACTAGTACACCTAAAATATACCAGAAGTGCACGTAAAGCTTTACGTTTCCGTGTTGCCATTCGCAACTGCATAATCTGAAAAATACACACTCGATAAACATCCCAGAGTGCTATTTCGGCAGCCAGCTGTTATAAATCGTTCATATTGTCACTGTTGGGTGCCATGAATACGGATAAAATATAATAAAATGCAATGAAAAGCCCGCTGAAGTCGCAAATGCACTTATTAAACGCTATCTTAATGCAAATTTAGCCTCCAATTGCTAGGAAGGCCATATAAATATTTTTTTGCAGTACTATTATACGTAAAACACACCAGAAGTGCACATAAAGCTTCATATTTCCGTGTGGCCATTCGCAAGTGCATAATCTGTAAAATACGCACTCGATAAACATCCCAGAGTGCTATTTCGGCAGCCAGCTGTTATAAATCGTTCATATTGTCACTGTTGGGTGCCATAAATACGGATAACATATAATAAAATGCAATGAAAAGTCCGCTGGAGTCGCACAAGCACTTATTAAACGCTATCTTAATGCAAATTTAGCCTCCAATTGCTAGGAAGGCCATAGAAATATTTTTTTGCAGTACTATTATACGTAAAACACCCCAGAAGTGCACATAAAGCTTGATGTTTCCGTGTGGCCATTTGCAAGTGCATAATCTCAAAAATTTACACTCGATAAACATCCCAGAGTGCTATTTCGGCAGTCAGCTATATTAACTTGTTCATATTGTCACTGTTGGGTGCCATGATTACGGATACCATATAATAAAATGCAATGAAAAGTCCGCTGAAGTCGCACATGCACTTATTAAACGCTGTCTTAATGCAAATTCAGCATCCAATTGCTAGGAAGGGCATAGAAATATTCCTTTTGCAATACTAGGATACGCAAATCACACCAGAAGTGCTGTAACAACCCGCAAGAAATTGCGTTTATAATTATAAACCTTACAGATTTTAAGTTGTCAGGAGGAAGAATAAATCAAAGCCGCCTCTGCATAAATTACATTTGTTGCGAACGCAAAAGTTCATTTGGTAAGAACGAAAAGACTACATTGTTATAATCCACGAAGCGGTTGAATTACATCCGGTGTTAATTAACCAAAAGCTTTCTCAGAATAAAGAAGTGCCGAATTGGCAGGCAGTGCAAAACCGCATGGGATATGCAGAATTTGCAATCCCAGAGCGCGCAAGTTCTAATTCAAAAATGCTATCTTGCAAAACGGAAAAGTACGAAAGACATTCGTTTTTGTCCCGAAAGAAAATTACCTTTTGAGGAACGCAAACTGGACAGGCAGTCTTCCCGTATCCCGCGAGATAATAAACTAATTACCGGAAAAAGCCGTTTTCGGGCGTACGGCGTCCGCCGCGACGCCGCGCGATACGCGAATCAACCTAAGTCAAAATTGAAAGTTATATTCAAATCGTTATGTGATTAGTGCATGTGACAAGCCACTCAAAATTCAAGGATTGCCGACCAGGGGATCTAAAATCTAGCCGAACATATATAATTTCTTAAGTCAATTCGGGCGTACCGCAAATAAACAAAATTAACATTCACCCTCCAAGTTCTAGCAACGGGACCTGGACGAAGGTCAGTCTTTTATTTGAATTTTATTAACCAACTAAAAACAGGGCTGCTATGTTTATTCTTCCCTTCCAAAGTAAATTGATGTTATAAAAATTAAGCAATATTTTGATCAACCTTTTTACGAAGCTACAGTTAATTAACCATTGATCAGATAGGGTAAAATTAATTTGTACTTGATCAAAATTTTTAAGTTCTTTTAATATAAGTTATTTATTCTTTTGTGGTGTTTTATTTAACCATAACTCGTAACTTACAACTCCTAAGTTACCGCACAGTGGTCAGAAGATGAGATTTTGACCCCTTAGGGCAATTAGTGATATACGGGTTTGAATCAACCCCTATATACACAAACGTGGCAGCACGTTAAACTGGTAACCAGGGGGTTGGAAAAACAACCCCTTGGTTATAGTGCACATAAAGCTCGATGTTTTCGTGTGGTCATTCGCAAGTGCATAATCTCAAAATTTCACCCTCGATAAACATCCCAGAGTGCTAATTTGGCAGCCAGCTGCAGTAAATCATTTATATTTTCACTGTTGGGTGCCATGAATGCGGATAAAATATAATAAAATGCAATGAAAAGTCCGCTGAAGTCGCACATGCACTTATTAAACGCTATCTTAATGCAAATTCAGCATCCATCTGCTAGAAAAGGCATAGAAACATTTCTTTTACAATACTAGTAAATGTAAAACACACCACAAGTGCACATAAAGCTTGATGTTTTCGTGTGGCCATCCGCAAGTGCATAATCTGAAAAATACACCCTCGATAAACATCCCAGAGTGCTAATTCGGCAACCATCTGAGGTAAATCGTTCATATTGCCACTGTTGCGTGCCATGAATGCGGATAAAATATAATAAAATGCAATGAAAAGTCCGCTGAAGTCGCACATGCACTTATTAAACGCTGCTGTATTGCAAATTCAGCATTCATTTGCTAGGAAGGACAAAGAAATATTCCTTTTGCAATACTAGGACACACAAAACACACCAGAAGTGCACATAAAGCTTGATGTTTTCTTGTGGTCATTCGCAAGTGCATAATCTGAAAAATACACACTCGATAAACATCCCAGAGTGCTAATTCGGCAGCCGTCTGTAGTAAATCGGTCATATTGTTACTGTTGGGTGCCATGAATACGGATAACATATATTAAAATGCAATGAAAAGTCCGCTGAAGTCGCAAATGCACTTATTAAACGCTATCGTAATGCAAATTCAGCATCCATTTGCTAGGAAGGGCAAAGAAATATTCCTTTTGCAATACTAGGACACACAAAACACACCAGAAGTGAATATAAAGCTTTATGTTTTCGTGTGGCCATTCGCAAATGCATAATCTGAAAAATACACACTCGATAAACATCCCAGAATGCTAATTCGGCAACCATCTGTAGTCAATCGTTCATATTGTCGCTGTTGGGTGCCATGAATGCGGATAAAATATAATAAACTGCAATGAAAAGTTCGCTGAAATTGCACATGCACTTATTAAACGCTGCTCTAATGCAAATTCAGCATCCATTTGCTAGGAAGGACAACGATATATTCCTTTTGCAATACTAGGACACGCAAAACACACCAGAAGTGCATATAAAGCTTTATGTTTTCGTGTGGTAATTCGAAAGTGCATAATCTGAAAAATACACATTCGATAAACATCCCAAAATGCTAATTCGGCAACCATCTGTAGTAAATCGTTCATATTATCGCTGTTGGGTGCCATGAATGCGGATAAAATATAATAAACTGCAATGAAAATTGCGCTGAAATCGCACATGCACTTATTAAACGCTGCTCTAATGCAAATTTAGCATCCATTTGCTAGGAAGGACAACGATATATTCCTTTTGCAATACTAGGACACGCAAAACACACCAGAAGTGCATATAAAGCTTTATGTTTTCGTGTGGCCATTCGCAAGTGCATAATCTGAAAAATACACATTCGATAAACATCCCAAAATGCTAATTCGGCAACCATCTGTAGTAAATCGTTCATATTATCGCTGTTGGGTGCAATGAATGCGGATAAAATATAATAAACTGCAATGAAAACTGCGCTGAAATCGCACATGCACTTATTAAACGCTGCTCTAATGCAAATTCAGCATCCATTTGCTAGGAAGGACAACGATATATTCCTTTTGCAATACTTCTTCTTCTTTCAGTGCCTCTCGTGACCGAGGTTGGCGATCATCAATGCAACCTTTACTTTGTCAACAGCTGTCCTAAACAGCGATATACTGTTTATCCCATACCACTCTCTAAGATTTCTTAACCAAGATATTCGTCTTCGGCCGACACTTCTTTTGCCTTGGATTTTTCCTTGCATTATGATTTGGGGGATTTGATATCTATCATGTCGCAGTACATGCCCTAGGTATTCTAGTTTTGTTTTCTTGTTCTTGTTTGCAATACTAGGACACGCAAAACACACAAGAAGTGCATATAAAGCTTTATGTTTTCGTGTGGCCATTCGCAAGTGCATAATCTGAAAAATACAAATTCGATAAACATCCCAGAGTGCTAATTCGGCAGGCAGCTGTAGTAAATCGGTCATATTGTCTTTGTTGAGTGCCATGAATACGGATAAAATATATTAAAATGCAATGAAAAGTCCGTTGAAGTCGCAAATGCATTTATTAAGCGCTATCTTAATGGAAATTCAGCATCCATCTGCTAGGAAAGGCATAGAAACATTTCTTTTACAATACTAGTAAATGTAAAACACACCACAAGTGCACATAAAGCTTGATGTTTTCGTGTGGCCATCCGCAAGTGCATACTCTGAAAAATACACCCTCGATAAACATAACAGAGTGCTAATTCGGCAGCCAGCTGTAGTAAATCGTTCATATTGTCACTGTTGGGTGCCATGAATACGGATAACATATAATAAAATGCAATGAAAAGTCCGCTGAAGTCGCACATGCATTTATTAAACGCTGTCTTAATGCAAATTCAGCATTCATTTGCTAGGAAGGACAACGATATATTCCTTTTGCAATACTAGGACACGCAAAACACACCAGAAGTGCATATACATTTTTATGTTTTCGTGTGGTCATTCGCAAGTGCATAATCTCAAAATTACACCCTCGATAAACATCCCAGAGTGCTAATTCGGCAGCCAGCTGTAGTAAATCGGTCATATTGTCACCGTTGGGTGCCATGAATACGAATAACGTATATTACAATGCAATGAAAATTCCGCTGGAGTAGCACAAGCACTAATTAAACGCTGTCTTAATGCAAATTCAGCATCCAAGGAAGGGCATAGAAATATTCCTTTTGCAATACTAGGATACGCAAATCACACCAGAAGTGCATATAAAGCTTGATGTTATCGTGTTGCTATCCATAAAAGCATAATCTTAAAAATACATACTCGATATACATCCCAGAGAGCTAATTCAACAGCCAGCTGTAGTAAATCGTTTATATAGTCACTTTTGGGTGCCATGAATACGGATAAAATATAATAAACTGTAATGAAAAGTCCGCTGGAGTCGCACAAGCACTAATTAAACGCTGTCTTAATGCAAATTCAGCATCTAATTGCTAGGAAAGGCATAGAAATATTCCTTTTGCAATACTAGAATACGCAAATAACACCAGAAGTGTACATAAAGCTTGATGTTTTCGTGTGGTCATTCGCAAGTGCATAATCTCAAAATTACACTCTCGATCAACATTCCAGAGTGCTAATTCGGCAGCCAGCTGTAGTAAATCGGTCATATTGACACTGTTGGGTGCCATGAATACGAATAACATATATTAAAATGCAATAAAAATTCCGTTGGAGTAGCAAAATCACTAATTAAACGCTGTCTTAATGCAAAATCAGCATCCAAGGAAGGGCATAGAAATATCCCTTTTGCAATACTAGGATACGCAAATCACACCAGAAGTGCATATAAAGCTTGATGTTTTCGTGTTGCTATCCATAAGAGCATAATCTTAAAAATACACACTCGATAAACATCCCAGAGAGCTAATTCAACAGCCAGCTGTAGTAAATCGTTTATATAGTCACTTTTGGGTGCCATGAATACGGATAAAATATAATAAACTGTAATGAAAAGTCCGCTGGAGTCGCACAAGCACTAATTAAACGCTGTCTTAATGCAAATTCAGCATCTAATTGCTAGGAAGGGCATAGAAATATTCCTTTTGCAATACTAGAATACGCAAATAACACCAGAAGTGTACATAAAGCTTGATGTTTTCGTGTGGTCATTCGCAAGTGCATAATCTCAAAATTACACTTTCGATAAACATTCCAGAGTGCTAATTCGACAGCCAGCTGTAGTAAATCGGTCATATTGACTCTGTTGGGTGCCATGAATACGGATAAAATATAATAAACTGCAATGAAAAGTCCGCTGAAGTCGCAAATGCATTTATTAAACGATGTTTTAATGCAAATGCAGCATCCAATTGCTAGGAAGGCCATAGAAATATTCCCTTTGCAATACTAGGACACGCAAAACACATCAGAAATGCACATAAACTTGATGTTTTCGTGTGGCCATTTGCAAGAGCAAAATCTCAAAAATTTACACTCGATAAACATCCCAGGCTGTTATTTCGGCAGGCAGCTGTAGTAAATCGTTTATATTGTCACTTTTGGGTGCCATGAATACGGATAAAATATAATAAAATGCAATGAAAAGCCCGCTGAAGTCGCAAATGCACTTATTAAACGCATTCTTAATGCAAATTTAGCCTCCAATTACTAGGAAGGCCTTAGAAATATTGCTTTTGCAGTACTAGTACACGCAAAACACACCAGGAATGCACATAAAGCTTGATGTTTTCGTGTTGCCATTCATAAGAGCATAATCTAAATAATACACACTCGATTAACAACCCGGAGTGCTAATTCGGCAGCCAGCTGTATTAAATCGTTCATATTGTCAGTGTTGGGTGCCATGAATACGGAAAAAATATAATAAACTGCAATGAAAAGTCTTCTGAAGTCCCACATGCACCTATTAAACGCTGTCTTAATGCAAATTTAGCATCAAATTGCTAGGAAGGGCATAGAAATATTCCTTTTGCAATACTAGGAGACGCAAAACACACCAGAAGTGCATATAAATTTTTATGTTTTCGTGTGGTCATTCGCAAGTGCATAATCTCAAAAATACACTCTCGATAAACATCCCAGAGTGCTAATTCGGCAGCCAGCTGTAGTAAATCGGTCATATTGTCACTGTTGGGTGCCATGAATACGGATAACATATAATAAAATGCAATGAAAAGTCCGCTGAAGTCGCACATGCACTTATTAAACGCTGTCTTAATGCAAATTTAGCATCAAATTGCTAGGAAGCGCATAGAAGTATTACTTTAGCATTACTAGGATACGCAAATCACACCAGAAGTGCACATAAAGCTTGTTGTTTTCGTGTTGCCATTCATAAGAGCATAATCTAAATAATACACTTTCGATTAACATCCCAGAGTGCTAATTCGGCAGACAGCTGTATTAAATCGGTCATAATGTCACTGTTGGGTGCCATGAATACGGATAACATATAATAAAATGCAATGAAAAGTCTTCTGAAGTCCCACATGCACCTATTAAACGCTGTCTTAATGCAAATTTAGCATCAAATTGCTAGGAAGGGCATAGAAATATTCTTTTTGCAATACTAGGAGACGCAAAACACACCAGAAGTGCATATAAATTTTTATGTTTTCGTGTGGTCATTCGCAAGTGCATAATCTCAAAAATACACTCTCGATAAACATCCCAGAGTGCTAATTCGGCAGCCAGCTGTAGTAAATCGGTCATATTGTCACTGTTGGGTGCCATGAATACGGATAACATATAATAAAATGCAATGAAAAGTCCGCTGAAGTCGCACATGCACTTATTAAACGCTGTCTTAATGCAAATTTAGCATCAAATTGCTAGGAAGCGCATAGAAGTATTACTTTTGCATTACTAGGATACGCAAATCACACCAGAAGTGCACATAAAGCTTGTTGTTTTCGTGTTGCCATTCATAAGAGCATAATCTAAATAATACACTTTCGATTAACATCCCAGAGTGCTAATTCGGCAGCCAGCTGTTTTAAATAGGTCATAATGTCACTGTTGGGTGCCATGAATACGGATAACATATAATAAAATGCAATGAAAAGTCTTCTGAAGTCCCACATGCACCTATTAAACGCTGTCTTAATGCAAATTTAGCATCAAATTGCTAGGAAGGGCATAGAAGTATTACTTTTGCAACACTAGTACAAGAAAAATATACCAGAAGTGCACATAAAGCTTGATGTTTTCGTGTTGTCATCCATAAGAGCATAATCTGAAAAATAAACACTCGATTAACATCCCAGAGTGCTAATTTAACAGCCAGCTGTAGTAAATCGTTCATATTGTCACTGTTGGGTTCCATGAATACGGATAAAATATAATAAACTGCAATGACAAGTCTGCTGAGGTCCCACATACACTTATTAAACGCTGTCTTAATGCAAATTTAGCGTCCAATTGCTAGGAAGGGCATAGAAATATTCCTTTTGCAATACTAGGAGACGCAAAACACACCAGAAGTGCTTATAAATTTTTATGTTTTTGTGTGGTCATTCGCAAGTGCATAATCTCAAAAATACACTCTCGATAAACATCCCAGAGTGCTAATTCGGCAGCCAGCTGTAGTAAATCGGTCATATTGTCACTGTTGGGTGCCATGAATACGGATAACATATAATAAAATGCAATGAAAAGTCCGCTGAAGTCGCACATGCACTTATTAAACGCTGTCTTAATGCAAATTTAGCATCAAATTGCTAGGAAGGGCATAGCAGTATTACTTTTGCAACACTAGTACAAGTAAAATATACCAGAAGTGCACATAAAGCTTGATGTTTTCGTGTTGTCATCCATAAGAGCATAATCTGAAAAATACACACTCGATTAACATCCCAGAGTGCTAATTCAACAGCCAGCGGTAGTAAATCGTTCATATTGTCACTGTTGGGTGCCATGAATACGGATAAAATATAACAAACTGCAATGAAAAGTCCGCTGAAGTCGCACATGCATTTATTAAATGCTGTCTTAATGCAAATGCAGCTTCCAATTGCTAGGAAGGGCATAAAAATATACCTTTTGCAATACTAGGATACGCAAATCACACCAGAAGTGCACATAAAGCTTGATGTTTTCGTGTCTTCATTCGCAAGTGCATAATCTCAAAAATACACTCTCGATAAACATCCCAGTGTGCTAATTAAGCAGCCAGCTGTAGTAAATCGGTCATAATGTCTCTGTTGGGTACCATTGTAACATCCGCCCCTGCTTATAGGGGTTGTACTATTTATCTACCACGGGTTAGCTCATATTTCGGAGATAGGGTTCGTTCGTTAGCTCAGATATACCATAAATAAGCAAAACACACTAACGGAGTATCCTGTATGACATTTATTCTGTATAACTATCGTACATAAGTAAATATTCATGAAAGGAAATAAACGATATTTCTGTTGTTCAAAATTAACATTTTTGGTCTGAAATAACGTTGTCGGTTCCTGCGGCTGCTGCAACCCGCGTCACGTCCGTGCCGGCAGGGTCTGCCGACTTCCTAGGAGCACCGCTTCGAAAGCGTCGAGAATCGTCGGCGCCTCCCGATCGGCGTTGAACTGAGCGGTGCAATCTGTCAAATTCGCCGGTTTGCGGTTTCTGGCTTTTGTAAACAAATAACAAATTAAAACTGTTAACGCGAGTTCTCATCCTACACGTGTAACTACAGTTTGTCGGTGAAATACTCCGAGGAATTCGCCGCCCGACGGGGCTTCGCTTGAAGAACGAAACTCCGAATCGGCGTGACTTTTGAGGTTAACAATCCCCGGCACCTGCAGGTGAACTCTTTGGCGAAGCTAACGGGTGTCCCGCGGCAAATTTCATTTTTAAACTTGAAATAAATTTTTTATTTCTTCAAGTATTTTATTGAAAAAAATTACAAAATAGACCTCAATCTTTGGGAAATTATTTGTGAAACAGCACATCCACCAAATAACGCCCCTCACGTTGTACCGCCGCTTCTTCCAAACAAACTTGAAAATTGCGCATCACACGCATAAGCATAGCACGTGTACTTCTACGAATTTTGCTGGCGATGTTCTGCCTTAACACATCCACAGTGGCTGGTACATTCTCGTAGACTTTTGATTTGAGATATCCCCACCACAAAAAGTCCAAAGGAGTTAAATCAGAGCTTCGCGGAGGCCAATTTAGAGTCCCTCTCTTAAAAATTATGCGATTCGGGAAAAGTCAGAACGATACCTGGAAATGATCAGTAACTTTCTTGGCCTTCTCTTCGTCGTCGGATAATGTTTAACAGAGGTCAAGATATCTGATTTATGCAAGATAGGGCTACTCCTCATACCGCGAATATCGTAATGGCTTCGCCAACTTTTCCCGAATAGCATCATTTCTAAGAGAGGGACTCTAAATCCCCCCCCTGGTCTCAAATCAAAAGTCTACGAGAATGCAGCATCCACTGTGGATGTGTTGAAGCGGAACATCACCCGTGGAATTACACGTGCTATGTTTATGCGTGTGATGCGCAATTTTTAAGTTTGTTTGGAAGAAGCGGTACGACGTGAGAGGCGTCATTTGGCGGATGTGCTGTTTCACAAATTTCCCAAAGATTGAGGTTTATTTTGCAATTTTTTTCAATAAAATACTTGAAGAAATAAAACATTTATTTAAAGTTTAAAAATGAAATTTGCCGCGGGACACCCGTTATCAGTGCGGTCCGCAGAGTTCCCAAGCAAGACGGCCGCTGCAATTCTCAAGGATTAATTCAGGTAAATTCTACTGAGGTAGCTCGACGCTTCTAATTCTGCTTGAATAGCAAGGCGGTGAATTTAAAATACAAGCGAGCTGGGATTTTGACATTACGTTAATTGCTATTTGACCAACGGGTTTCGGCGTAGGATATTTTCAGGATAATTAACTGGCGTTCCAGGTGTTCTTATAGAAACCATTGAATTAAACTCAGTTGTCAGGGATTTTCAGGATAATTAACTGGCGTTTCAGGTGTTCTTATAGAAACCACTGAATTAAACTCAGTTGTCAGGGATTTTCAGGATAATTAACTGGCGTTCCAGGCGTTCTTATAGAAACCATTGAATTAAACTCAGCCTCAGGACGGCTTGGTGGAGGGACTCTCTGGACAGGGCAGGATGAAGGATCGGGGACTAGGTGTTTGCTGGAGGAGGATCAGGTATCTCTTGGAAATCTCTGGGGAGTCTCTCTTGAAATACACTCTGCAACTGGTTTTATAGGTCTTGAAATGCTGTTAGGTGGGGAGAAACGGCGCGCGTCATACCTTTGTTTGCGCGGAACTTCGGTCGGCGCTATCTTATCTTGCTGGGACACGCCGGGTTCTTGATAACGCTAAAGGTCGGCGACGTTTAAATCAGCAAATATTATTTAATATTAAATTAATCGGATTCAAACGGGAGCTAGCGTTACATATGCCGGTCCCTTCGGAGGAAACGGGAGTTCGGTGGGCACCTCCTTCAAGGGGGTTCTCAAAACAATGCAGGGATAACACAGAAAACATTCAAACTGGGAAACGCGAGGGTGCTAGATTTTAACAGGCGTTCCTTCGCGATCTATATACAGGATGAGTACAATTTGTACTCTAAATTCTGGCCTGGTCGAATACAGAGGTTGCGGTTTCAACCTATATTCTGTCGGCGGAGAAATATGCATATGCTATACACATGCACTCTTCAGGACACGGCGGCTGCAAAACTGCGGTTTCAGTTTGCAATTCGGCCAACTTTCAAACTTTCAACATTTAAATACTGGAGCCGGTACAGTCGCGGTTTCGACCTTCATTTATTCCGGGATTCTCCCAGCGTGCGAAAACGTATAGGTTTCAGGATAACCTATAAATAAATACTGGAGCCGGTACAGTCGCGGTTTCGACCTTTATTTATTCCGGGATTCTCTCAGCGTGTAAAACATCTAGGTTCCAGGATAACCTATTCTCACACAATTTACTGGGGAAATTGTAGAGGCTGCGGAGACCAGCATACAATTTCACAAAAAAAACGGTGCGCAGGATCGCTCTGGGACGCATTCTAAACTTACGCTCTCTGGAAATTTCGCATACAATTTCGGGCAAACGGTGGACGGTATTCTGGTACGGAAAACACATTCTCTCCTTCAAGCTTCGACTACTCGTCTACTATCTCCTGCCAAAATCCGGGTTTACGGGGACAAGGGAGCACGCTTCAAAAGGAGAATAACATTCGGGATAGCACCAGCAAACATTTTGGCATTCTAGCATTCTCACTAACTAGGGCGGCATTCAAACTCGCATTCGGCAATCATATATTTACATTCATTAATTTACAGGCGCACCAGGTGCTTACACGGGTACCTGCAGATATTCCGGCGGACGAGACATCAGGATTGTCTCTTAGGCGGACTGCGGACTACGGATTCCTTCTGAAATTCTTCTGGCATTGCAGAAGACGGTACTACGCGGGCGGTCCGTAGTATTGTCGGCAATTTAGCTAAGGCACCTCGGGGACGCAAAATCCCGTACCATCAGTGAAGCTGCTGGCCCCGGAGGGTTGGAGAAAAATTTTCTGGACTGGACGGGATCTCGGAAAGATCTTATCTGGAACGGACAGGACCTGGACGGAGATCTGGGAATTCTAGACTGGAACATCTCGGTTTCTGGGCTCTGGTAGATTCTCCTGGACGGCTAGGCTGAAACAGGTTTTGTGCATTATTCAAATTACAACAAAATTTACTGGTTTGGTATTTTCAGAGTTTACCGGGCTCGGGCGCCATCTGGAGCTGCAGGTGTGTGTTTGCCAATCTATGTACATATATCTGAGTTCACGTTCCTGCTCGTACGCGCCATGTAACATCCGCCCCTTTTTCTAGGGGTTGTACTATTTATCTACCACGGGTTAGCTCATATTTCGGAGATAGGGTTTGTTCGTTAGCTCAGATATACCATAAATAAGCAAAACACACTAACGGAGTATCCTGTATGACATTTATTCTGTATAACTATCGTACATAAGTAAATATTCATGAAAGGAAATAAACGATATATTAATAATACGAAAATCGTTGTCGTGGGCCATTTTAAATATTAATAAAACTCAAGATTTCGTCTTGATCCACATATATTAATTATATATGTGGATCAAGACGAAATCTTGAGTTTTATTAATAAACGATATTTCTATTGTTCAAAATTAACATTTTTGGTCTGAAATAACGTTGTCGGTTCCTACGGCTGCTGCAACCCGCGTCACGTCCGTGCCGGCAGGGTCTGCCGACTTCCTAGGAGCTCCGCTTCGAAAGCGTCGAGAATCGTCGGCGCCTCCCGATCGGCGTTGAACTGCGCGGTGCAATCTGTCAAATTCGCCGGTTTGCGGTTTCTGGCTTTTGTAAACAAATAACAAATTAAAACTGTTAACGCGAGTTCTCATCCTACACGTGTAACTACAGTTTGTCGGTGAAATACTCCGAGGAATTCGCCGCCCGACGGGGCTTCGCTTGAAGAACGAAACTCCGAATCGGCGTGACTTTTGAGGTTAACAATCCCCGGCACCTGCAGGTGAACTCTTTGGCGAAGCTATCAGTGCGGTCCGCAGAGTTCCCAAGCAAGACGGCCGCTGCAATTCTCAAGGATTAATTCAGGTAAATTCTACTTAGGTAGCTCGACGCTTTTAATTCTGCTTGAATAGCAAGGCGGTGAATTTAAAATACAAGGGAGCTGGGATTTTGACATTACGTTAATTGCTATTTGACCAACGGGTTTCCGCGTAGGATATTTTCAGGATAATTAACTGGCGTTCCAGGTGTTCTTATAGAAACCATTGAATTAAACTCAGTTGTCAGGGATTTTCAGGATAATTAACTGGCGTTCCAGGTGTTCTTATAGAAACCATTGAATTAAACTCAGTTGTCAGGGATTTTCAGGATAATTAACTGGCGTTCCAGGTGTTCTTATAGAAACCACTGAATTAAACTCAGCCTCAGGACGGCTTGGTAGAGGGACTCTCTGGACAGGGCAGGATGAAGGATCGGGGACTAGGTGTTTGCTGGAGGAGAATCAGGTAGCTCTTGGAAATCTCTGGGGAGTCTCTCTTGAAATACACTCTGCAACTGGTTTTATAGGTCTTGAAATGCTGTTAGGTGGGGAGAAACGGCGCGCGTCATACCTTTGTTTGCGCGGAACTTCGGTCGGCGCTATCTTATCTTGCTGGGACACGCCGGGTTCTTGATAACGCTAAAGGTCGGCGACGTTTAAATCAGCAAATATTATTTAATATTAAATTAATCGGATTCAAACGGGAGCTAGCGTTACACCATGAATACGGATAAAATATAATAAACTGCAATGAAAAGTCTGCTGAAGTCGCAAATGCACTTATTAAATGCTATCTTAATGCAAATTCAGCATCTAATTGCTAGGAAGGTCATAGAAATATTCCTTTTGCAATACTAGGGCACGCAAAACACACCATAAGTGCACATAAAGCTTGATGTTTTCGTGTGGTCATTCGCAAGTGCATAATCTCAAAAATACACCCTCGATAAACATCCCAGGGTGCTAATTCGGCAGCCAGCTGTAATAAATCGGTTATAATGTCTTTGTTGGGTGCCATGAATACGGATAAAATAAAATAAACTGCACTTATTAAATGCTGCTCTAATGCAAATTCAGCATTCATTTGCTAGGAAGGACAACGATATATTCCTTTTGCAATACTAGGACACGCAAAACACACCAGAAGTGCATATACATTTTTATGTTTTTGTGTGGTGCAAGTGCATAATCTGAAAAATACGCCTTCGATAAACATCCCAGAGTGCTAATTCGGCAGCCAGCTGTAGTCAATCGGTCATATTGTCACTGTTGGGTGCCATGAATACGGATAACATATAATAAAATGCAATGAAAAGTCCGCTGAAGTCGCACATGCACTTATTAAACGCTGTCTTAATGCAAATTTGCTAGGAAGGGCATAGAAATATTCCTTTTGCAATACTAGGACGCGCAAAACACACCAGAAGTGCAAATGAAGCTTGATGTTTTCGTGTTGCCATCCATAAGAGCATAATCTGAAAAATACACACTTGATTAATATCCCAGAGTGCTAATTCGGCAGCCAGCTGAATTAAATCGTTTATATTGTCACTGTTGGGTGCCATGAATACGGAAAAAATATAATAAACTGCATTGAAAAGTCTTCTGAAGTCCCACATGCATCTATTAAACGCTGTCTTAATGCAAATTTAGCATCAAATTGCTAGGAAGGGCATAGAAGTATTGCTTTTGCAACACTAGTACAAGTAAAATATACCAGAAGTGCACATAAAGCTTGATGTTTTCGTGTTGTCATCCTTAAGAGCATAATCTGAAAAATACACACTCGATAAACATCCCAGGGCGCTAATTCGGCAGCCAGCTGTAATAAATCGGTCATAATGTCTCTGTTGGGTGCCATGAATACGGATAAAATATAATAAACTGCAATAAAAAGTCCGCTGGAGTCGCACAAGCACTTATTAAACGCTGTCTTAGTGCAAATTCAGCATCCAATTGCTAGGAAGGGCATAGAAATATTCCTTTTGCAATACTAGGATACGCAAATCACACCAGAAGTGCACATAAAGCTTGATGTTTTCGTGTTGCCATCCATGAGAGCATAATCTGAAAAATACACTCTCGACAAACATCCCAGAGAGCTAGTTTATCAGCCAGCTGTAGTAAATCGTTTATATAGTCACTGTTGGGTGCCATGAATGCGGATAAAATATAATAAACTGCAGTGAAAAGTGCGCTGAAATCGCACATGCACTTATTAAACGCTGCTCTAATGCAAATTCAGCATTCATTTGCTAGGAAGGACAACGATATATTCCTTTTGCAATACTAGGACACGCAAAACACACCAGAAGTGCATATACATTTTTATGTTTTCGTGTGGTCATTTGCAAGTGCATAATCTGAAAAATACGCCTTCGATAAACATCCCAGAGTGCTAATTCGGCAGCCAGCTGTAGTAAATCGGTCATATTGTGACTGTTGGGTGCCATGAATGCGGATAACATACAATAAAATGCAATGAAAAGTCCGCTGAAGTCGCACATGCACTTATTAAACGCTGTCTTAATGCAAATTCAGCATCCAATTGCTAGGAAGGGCATAGAAATATTCTTTTTGCAATACTAGGACACGCAAAACACACCAGATGTGCAAATAAAGCTTGATGTTTTCGTGTTGCCATCCATAAGAGCATAATCTAAAAAATACACACTTGATTAATATCCCAGAGTGCTAATTCGGCAGCCAGCTGTATTAAATCGTTCATATTGTCACTGTTGGGTGCCATGAATACGGAAAAAATATAATAAACGGCAATGAAAAGTCTTCTGAAGTCCCACATGCACCTATTAAACGCTGTCTTAATGCAAATTTAGCATCAAGTTGCTATTAAGGGCATAAAAGTATTACTTTTGCAACACTAGTACAAGTAAAATATACCAGAAGTTCACATATAGCTTGATGTTTTCGTGTTGTCATCCATAAGAGCATAATCTGAAAAATACACACTCGATTAACATCCCAGCCAGCTGTAGTAAATCGTTCATATTGTCACTGTTGGGTGCCATGAATACGGATAAAATATAATAAACTGCAATGACAAGTCCGCTCTCGGGGGTTGGGACACCTACCGAGCGCGTCTCCAGGTGGCGGATAGGAGAACGGCTGAGGTCCTCCGGACCAAGGTTATTGGTTAGCTAGTAGCGATATCCCGGGCCTAAACTCCTGTGTGATGGAACGAAAGCTGCCACCGCGGACCATCCCCCCTCTTCATTGAGTTGTGACCGCTCAATGGATTTCACAGGGTCTTAGGTTACCCTCGTGTTTGTGCCGTGCGAGGCGACCAGTGTCGGTTGGATGAAGGGATCCTCGGGATTGAGCTGCCTCTGGGACGGTTTGGTTTCCTGGAGCGAAGTAACACATCTCTTTGGCCCTGATTTCACTTAGACGGGAGGCCGAGACTAACCCACCTCGATCAATCGGCTGTTCCGTCGGGTCAGACCGCCGGAAGGGTGAGCTCTTTGGGGGTGAAGGTGCATGCAGTAGGTCCTTAAGGTCCCTAGGGGTTCCGGTTTCTGATACCCTGGGGCTCGCCTAAAGGTGCCTGCTCGTGTGCAACTCATCTCTGGGAGCTATATCTCCTTAGTATCCTTGGCGTCGAAGTTCGGCGTCCCCTTGTTGGGCTCCGTGGTGGGTGGGGAGCTAGGGAGATGAAAAATTTTTCTTTCAGCATGGATGAAGAGAGTAAAGAAACCATACAGGGCGCGTCTTCGGATACCCCTCAAGCAGAAGCTCAACAGCAGCTGCAAAAAACAGAGGAGCAACAGACTCTTCCAAAGAGGAAGAGGATTTCTGGTGCCGAACAGAAGCGCAGGAGGCTTAATTGCAGAGAACTCTGGCGCTACGGCCTCTACCTCCACCCAAGGGCTGGCTCCCGAAGCTAACCCTAAGGTGGCAAGTTCAGGCCAAATGAAAGACAGAAGTGGAGAGGGACGTGGGTCATCCTCAACCACTACCAAGGGACTGGCTCCCAGAGCTAGCCCCAAGGCGGTTGGTTCAGGTAGGCCTACACCTTCCACAAGCAAAAGGATTAGATCGGATGGAAGCACACCCTCCACCTCTAATCCGAAAAAGAAGGTCAAGCCAGACCAAAAAGTAACCGAAAGGGTAGGTGGTTACAAAGAGGCCCTTACGAGGCACCTCCGCGTAGCCTTCGTGGATCTAAGGACCCCCCTCGGTAAGATCACCCAGGTCCAAGCGGACCTAATAAAAGCTCAATTGCTAGTGGCTCTGGACAATTACATGTTCGCCCTAGCCGAAGGCCAAATTCCACCCACTTTCAAGGGCTGGCAGTACTCCGGGGAGATTCTTAGAATCACCTGCGAGGATGACCAGACTCTGAAGTGGTTAACAGAGGCAGTGTCAAACCTGCCCACTTTATGGGAGGGCGCCCGTCTCAATGTCGTCCAGGTGGATCGGCTGTCCAGGCTGGCGAAGGCAGCTCTGTGGATTCCAGGGAAACCTGAACCTACGGAGACTGTTATTCGCCGACTGGCAGTGCAGAACCCCGGGATAGGTGTTCGGGACTGGCCCCTCTTCCACACAGCCGAAAAGGAGGAGCCCGTTGGCAGACTCCTAATTTTTGGGCTAAGCCAGGAGGCTGAAACAGCAGTCAAAAGTAGAGGTAGTAAACTGCACTATCAGTTTACAACTCTAAAATTAAAAATTCAGAGGCCTGGAGATGCAGTTCCAGACTCCAACCCCTTAAGGCAGGGTGCGTCTACGGATATCCCTAAACCCCTTTCTGTTGCAGAGCAGGGTGCGTCCTCGGATACCCCTCTACCGCCAGTAGGAGGGCCGCTGCTACCACAGCAGCCATCCGAAGTAGAAGCCTCACAACTCCCCACCCCCATGGATACTCTTGAGGAGGAGAGGGAGCTGATGAGTATGCTTTTAGGGTCCGGGTCGGACACCGAGGTCGAATCATTTATTGTCGGCCTCATGTCCTCCCAACCTGGACTAAACATCATACAAATTAACCTGCAACACTGTCGAGAGGCTGCTGTTACTCTACGCAGACAGCTCGACAGCCAGCAGGACACTGTTGCATTAATACAAGAGCCTTGGATTGTAAAATCTAAGATCTGTGGATTAATTAATCGTAATGGCACTGTTTTTACAAATAGCACCCATGAGAAACCAAGGACGTGCGTCTACTGTCCCAAGCATTTACAAGCCTTTGCTTTGCCACACCTCTGTACGCGTGATATTACGGCGATACAGATGAGCTGTAGTATAAACGAAGGGAAGGAAGATGTCATTTTAGCATCGGTATACCTCCCCAGTGACTCAGTTGACCCTCCACCTAGCGCGGAGTTGATCGAATTGGTGAACTACTGTGAGAGGAACAACAAAAACCTAATTATTGGCTGTGATGCAAATGCTTACCACGTTTCGTGGGGTAGCAGTGGCATTAACACCCGAGGTAGGTTCTTACTTGAGTACCTAATAAGTACAAACTTAGAAATACAGAACCGTGGATGTGAACCAACTTTTGTAACAACGCGTAGCCAGACCGTGATTGATGTCACTCTGGCCTCTTCAGATATTTCCAATAATATTGTGGGCTGGCAGGTATCACCTGTTGTGTCTATGTCAGACCACAGATGGCTTTGTTTCAAATTATCTGGAACTATAGCTCAACCAAAACAATATCGAAATCCCAGGCGGACTGACAGACTATCTTACAAGACAGATCTGGAAGCTCACCTGGTGAATTCGGTTTTCCCAGAAAAGATTGATCAGGTAGAGGACTTGCAAATCAGTGTGGATAACCTGCAGAACTCGATCCTACAATCTTACGAATCGTCATGCCCCTTGAAAACATCCAAGGCGAGTCGCACAACCTCCTGGTGGTGTCCGAAACTCGACAGGATGAAATCAACATTGGGCAAACTCTTTAACAAAGCAAAAAGAACTAGAATTACTAGTGACTGGGAGGACTATAAAGACCAAAAACGATTATACAAAAAAGAAATCCGCCAGAGACAGAGGAACTCTTGGAAAACGTTTTGTAGTTCCATAGAGTCCACTGCCTCCGCGGCTCGGTTGAAGAAGATCCTTTCTAAGGATCCAAACCAACAGCCAGGCTGTCTCAGGCGAGGGGATGGTTCTTTTACAACCAAACCCGGAGAGACAGCGGAAGTGCTAAATCAAACACATTTTCCAGGCTGTATTGTCACCCCTGACAATGTATGGCCAAAACCCAATATCCCACCTCTCTCAGAGGAGGATTGGAATGTGGCAAACCAGGTCGTACGGGGTGACAAGGTAACCTGGGCTATAAACTCCTTTCTCCCCTTCAAGTCGCTAGGAGTGGACGGTATCTTTCCAGCCCTGCTACAATGGGGACTGGACCTGATGCTTGTTCACTTGGTGCGCATCTACCGGGCATGTATCGCCTTTCGATATATACCGGAGAGCTGGAGAGAAGTGAAGGTAGTTTTTATACCTAGACCAGGGCGTACGGATTATACCCAGACCAAATCATATCGTCCCATTAGTCTTACATCCTTCTTACTAAAGACGCTTGAGATACTTTGTGACAGAGAAATACGGGAAAGGGTGCTGGCTTTACACCCATTGCACCCGAACCAACACGCCTATATCTCAGGGAGATCTACTGAATCGGCGCTACATGCTGTAGTGAACCGTATTGAGAGATCGCTAGACAATAAAATGTCCACTCTGGGAGTTTTCATTGATATTGAAGGAGCCTTTGACAAGGCTTCCTTTGAGAGCATTAACTCTGCCTTACGCAGGCATGGTGTGGCACCCACTCTCTGTGAGTGGATAAAACACATGCTTACGATGAGAGCAGTACAATTTAATGTAGGAAACAACTCCATTAGAGGTGTTGTGACGAAGGGCTGTCCGCAAGGGGGGGTTCTGTCCCCACTACTGTGGAACACAGTGGTAGACGGCCTTCTAAGCACACTCAATGATGCTAGATTCTATACTACTGGATATGCGGATGACATCGTCATCCTCATTACTGGCAAGTTCGAGGGCACGCTCTGTAACTTGATGCAGACAGCTCTTCGAATAACGGAAACATGGTGTAATGAACAGGCCCTCTCTGTCAACCCTTCAAAGACAGAAATGGTACTTTTCACAAAAAAAAAGGAAGGTAGGACCTTTACGTAGACCTCTGCTATTCAATACTTCTCTCAGATTTTCAGACAATGTCAAATACTTGGGAGTTATTTTTGACAGACAGCTGAATTGGGAGAAACATTTAAAAGTTAAAACTGAAAAAGCATGCATGGCATTCTGGCAGTGTCGCCGCGCTTTGGGTAAATCCTGAGGACTCTTCCCCCGAATTACCTTGTGGCTGTATACTGCCGTGATAAGGCCCATGCTATGTTATGGAGCACTTGTCTGGTGGCCCAGGGTCAGACAGGCTACGGCAGCAAGTAAACTAGGACATGTGCAACGCCTTGCCTGTCTTAGTTCTACAGGTGCTATACGCTCAACCCCTACAGCCGCTTTAGAGGTGGTCTTATGCCTTCCACCACTTGATCTTTTTGTGGAGGAAGTAGCCGTAAGGACCGCCTTGAGGCTGCGCTACAAAGAGCTGTGGCACACAGCAGGCAGGGGAGGTAGGCATACCCGCATCCTGAATGAGGCCGTCGACAAGATCCCTCTTCTGGACGCTATAGTAGACTACCTCCCTCTACAATATGCCTTCAACAGACAATTTAACGTCTATGAAAATGCCGGGTTTACCCAGCATATAGATATATCCATCTTTACTGATGGATCTAAAACAAAGCATGGAACGGGTGCCGGAGTTTTCTCTGACGATCTGAACTTCCGCCAAAGTATACCACTAGGCAAAATGGCCACTGTCTTCCAAGCGGAAGTAATTGGAATAATGCATGGTGCAAAAGCAATTCTTGAAAGGAAAATCGAGAATCAATGTATTGGTATCTTCAGTGACAGTAGAGCCGCTTTACTAGCCCTGGGCAGTTGCAAAATTACCTCAGGTGTGGTACTGCAGTGCCGTGAAGCTCTCGAGGATATCTAAAAAAATAATGTCGTTTCCCTTGTATGGGTGAAAGGACATGACGGTAACTACGGCAATGAGGAGGCTAATGAGACTGCGAAACTGGCTTCCGGACAACCTCTCTGGGGGCCAGAACCCGTAATCCCTATATCCCTGACAATATTAAGCTCTATGCTATATCAAGAAACCTTAAACAGCTTCATACGAAGATGGGTTAACATGCAACGCTGCCGGCAAGCAAGAGCTGCTATTACAGCGCCCTCGCCAAAGACAGCCAAATATTGCTTGCAACTGTCCCGAAGAAACCTTCGACTAGTCGTGGGTATTCTATCTGGACACTGCACTCTAAACAAACATATGCACAGGATGGGACTAGTGGACAGCCCAAACTGTCGCGGATGCAACGAGGATGACGAAACAGCAGAACACGTTCTGTGCCACTGTCCAGCTCTCGCAAGAGTCAGAGGATCCATGTTGGGGGACTTCTGGCCCGATATGGTCAGAATTAGCAACACTCCAGTTGCGGTTGTCCTTAAGTACATTCAAAGGATTGGATGGCTTGAGTGATACCCAACTTGGAGAGCTGCTGGGAGGTAGCACAATGGGCCACTTAATGCGGCCTAAGTGCATGTGAGGTAACTCACCCTCCATTTTTAATCCAGAATCCAGAATCACCGTGTATAGATATGAACAAAATGATCGTTGCTTGGAAATAACAAAATATATAAACATGGGGATAAAAGATGTGGCAAAAACTATTATTTTTTATAATGTATCAGTTTGGAAAATGCTTAATACAACCGGTAGGTATACGAAACACGATTTTAAACCTACATTTCATAATCGTCGAATGTTTAAGATTTCAAAATCCTGAGTGTTGCACAGTTAGCATTGAACTTAATGAGCTAAATAACAATGATGGGTGAAAGTATCTGTAGACTACAACCAAAGGTTACGCGCTAGGATCAAAGGTAAACAAAATAGATGAAGCGAACAAATTTTATACGAGAATTACGGATTCTTCCACTCCGAGAAAGTACGAATTTAAAGATATGTAAGCCATAGGTGAATATATCTGTTACATCCATGGTTGTTTCACATTTATGTACTAAAAATGTCATACATGGTGGCTAGGGATATAATAAAATTTACATCTCATCGTAATCATCAACCAAAATAATCTCTCATTCAAAGCAAGACAATTAGTAACGGACTACTTACGGAGTAGGTAGGCACAAATATAAAATCTTATGATGGATTTGAGATAACAAAAAATAACATCAGCAGTTCAATAGCATTGACTACAAGAAGGAAACTAAGCAGAATCCCTCCTAGTAATTACATAATTATTATATTTAATAGTAGGTAGCACGATGCAATCGTCTTTGATTTATTCACCCATCTTTGGAAGAATACGAAAACCCGATCGTAACACACCCCTATTTGCCTCAGAGTGACAATGAATTATTTAGGGCAATAAAATCTGCTACGCTAGGATGCTCAAAAGAAGAAAAATATGCCGGAAACGAGTATCACATGGTTCATAGATTCATCACGTATAAAAGAATCAATTCGGGGCAGCAGATTTCTTCATGGAGCGACAGCTTAACTTGTCTTGCGGCCTGGATAATGTATGAGCTATGGCAAGCGGTGAGGTATGGCTTTAGTAAAATTTCTATTATTAAGTGCATGATAAACCCCGATCAGTTAGCTTTGTTAGCTGTAGCAGTGTTTATGTATTCCAATTTTTGTCGACACTTAAACGTTCTCACCAGAGCCGCTGCAAACCGAGAGTGGATTGCATCTCGTTGCGGATGAGTTTGCTAGGTTGCTAACAAGAGTTTAAATGAGTTCCTAAGGTTATTTAGCAACTTTATTATATATGCAGATTAGTGCATTTTACCGGCAACCACATAAAAGAATAGAAAAGAAGGACGCAGCGCTGCATGTTTGCTGCAGCTTTGCAACTCTCACCACTATACATATTTAAAAGCCAGTTAGAATTTATTCCGAACTTGAACTCGCCGTGACTACTCCGCTTTTTCCGCTTATTAAAAGTAAACTATGATGGCTGCGGTTAGCAGCATAAAACTCCATTAACGAGACCTAATATCTGGTAATAAGCGGTACCTGATGATAATGGCGGATAGAAAAACATCAACAATGAAGTGCACTAAAGGCACTGCATTGCGACAAGGAAAAAATGCTTTCGAAACTTGCCGATGTGTCGGACGTGTTTTCGTTTCTTTGTAACGACTAAGCTTGTTACCTTAGTCCTTCTAAGCTGACGTTTCCCTTTATACCAGGTGATGATAGCGGGAGGACGTGATCCTGCTGATTCGCAGGACACTTCGTATCTCCTATCAGCTACTAAAGGGCTTACTGTCTTCAGGATCCTGGCAGTCAGAGGTTTTACTGGAAAGAGGACACAAATCTTAGTGTTTACGTAATGACGAGTAATATGTTTCGGCTTCCATTTGGCTTCCAGGATTAGACAGCCTTGGAAGCATTTAGAACATAGAAACTGCAGCAATAGAAATTTATATTATTTAGACTTTAAGTTACTGACGGCAGGTAGTAAGTTCTGGGCGTCTATTGTTTCGCATCGAAGTCGCTTTGATAATGCAAAAATTACACTATTCATAACAATTTTTGTTGAAGTTTAAGTTCTGACAGTAGCAGATTATTGAGTAATTTTAATATTGCAACTCGTTATGCTACACACTTTTCTAACAATTGTTTCGTATATGTGAACATTTTAGAATAAATTAGTTCAAACGCAAGGAAATATTTTATCTATATAATGATTTACGGTTCTTAGTTACATATACAGAAGAAATACTTCATGAGATATAATGGAAACTTGTATTCATAACTTATGGAAGTATGCACGTTACGTGCCTTAAGTACGATATATTACAGTCTTTTTATTCAAATTTTTTGTTGCGTGCCGGAATTATAAGTAGAAAAAATGGACAGGAAAGCTATAAATCCAGAATTCGTATTACTACAATTATTGTCTGAGTAGATGGATATCGACGTATCTTGATATTATTTATATTTTATAAATTTATTCTTTAAGTAATATTATTTCAAAACATTTGAACGGCTTTTATGTATTAAAAAAATACTAATCGTTTTCATATTTTTCTTTTTCGAATATTGCAATAATTGCTTAATAAAAATTACATTCGTGACGAACTCAACCAGTACTGATTCCAAGCCTGCATGACAAAGGAAAGGTTCGAGGCGAGACGTTAGCGATTCAACAACCTTAAACATATTACAACAGCTAACGACTTAGATCTAAGGGTCAGGCCAGCTGCTAAGCGAAACGTGCACGGGTTATCCAAAAAAAAACAACAAAAACGCAACACAAGTATAAAAATTAAGGGAAGGATGTATGAGACGTAACACCTTTGCTACGAGTTACCCAATGGTTAGGTCCTTACTAGCTCCACAGTTCAGTGATGCAAAGTGATTTATGGCGTCTCCCCAATCAAGATCCTAGTGCGTGGTGACGAGCCACATTCTACACGAAGTGTCCCTGTTTCTGCAGAATACTACGGATCTAGAGTGGAGAGTCAATATACATTCCTGTAGTGATGTGTCGTTCCGGTTGGACTCGGTGCAAAGGAACGAATCCGGGTCAGGATCGATTTGGATCAAATCCAAGTTTCAATTTCGGATTCGTTCCGAGGATGGAAAAGGTCGCAAAGGCGTCAATTCCCGCGGATATTCATTCCTTTGGCGTTGTGTTATTTAATACAATAAATACAACACAATACAATGCTTTGTGAAGGTAGATAGGGGACGGGGAACAGCAAATGATGATGGTGTTCATTTTATTAGAGCCTCGACACATGAAACGGCCGGAGTTGCATGCCTTTTTATCAGTTATCAGTATTTTATTGCGTTTGGCGTCTTTGTATGTGCCCAATTGAAGTTTGAAACATAACAACATACCGAATTACCGACTGCGTGACCACTCACCAAAACAAAGATACGAACGTTGTTCGTTCCGGCTCCGAAATGACCGAGGACTCCGGGTGTCTGAAAAATGCACATTCAATTTCGATGTCGTTCCGAGGAACGAATCCGACGGACTCGTTCCACTTGTGGAACGGGATTGGAATGAACGAGTCCGCAAAAGTATCGAAACTTCCCATCACTATATTCCTGAGTTGGGACAGCATTAGAGTCAGTACTGACATGGGGCTCCAAACGATTGACCGTGGTAAAGGTCATAGACCACCGAGAAAAGTTGCGCAACCGAAGATCAGAAAACTGTTGGGTTAATTTATATTATTAACGTAGCGTGTGAAAGTTGTGATAACAATGATGCCCTTTTTCGATTGTTCTGCTTGTATCGTGCACATCTGGTGGAAAAACTGCTAGTCACTGCCCTTTCTCTCCATGGCTTGAGGTATCGTAACAAATTCTGCATTTCGGCTATATTAAAATGTATTTTTAATTTTGCATGTTTTGTGTTTCGTGTCGCCAAGTTGTCGTTCTCTTGAAATTCTTGCATGCTTACATCTACAAATTTGTGTATTACTATATTTAGTAACATCTTCAAGAGATTTTCAATGCAGACGTGCAACACCTACTTTTCTACTAAAATTACTGAAATCAAAGATAAGTGACCGAGATGCAGCTCACTATTTTTCCTGCGACGTTGATGTCGCTTCGAGGTTAGAGACGTCGTGAAGGCCTGGAGTTCGACACCTTGTGGTGTCTGCACTCTAACTAATTCTTAACGTACCCCTATTTCAAAGTAGCAAACAAATCCATTTCGAACCGCCTTTGTCTCGACTTAAGCTGGAGCAAATTATTGTTACGGGTTGTTTTTTTAAGTACCGTTTGCGCCTGTAACAAAATGACACTCACCTGTAGGACCTTGGTTTAGTATTTTTTTTGTGTGAAGTAACGATTGAGCCGCAATGAGGCTGTGATACGGAAGGTAAGAAAAATCACTGCGTTTTTATTTTTTCCAGGACAATTATCATGGCTGGAAAATCAACAAGATTGGCCCTCAGTTCTCGCCTTAAATGGTCCGAGAGTGCAAATAATCTTTCATGTAACTATGAAGATATGGACTTGAAACGTGAGAAGTGTAGGAAGGCGGAAAGGTTTATAACACAATTAATGAAATGAAGAGGCTAAAGATACGCGTCTAGGAGTTAGCAAGACGCACCCCAATGAAGTGGAGTCATCAATATGTCAAGTATACGCTCCACCCAGTCACTGCTCAAAAATACAAAAAACACGAAGCGGCAATGCAAACCTCAATGCAAAGGTTGAACAAGACGACATTGTGGGATCTAGGAGTAGGCTAAATGTACCAAAGGCGAGTGCGGCTGGTTTAGTTCCACATGGAAGAACTTGTTGTCATGAACGCTTGCCGCCTCCAAAACAATACACAGGAAGGGCAGCAGCAGACCACCCTGACAATTTGGCAAGAACTCAGATGGATTACATGTTAATCAGTTGCAGGTAGAGGGAAATTTCGATCAAGATGTCGCCTTCGGACTAAGTTTCCTAAGATTGCTTCGAAACAAGCTCCGAATAACTACAACTCTGCAACACTTCGTAACGAAAGAACAAAAGACAGTAGTAGAGAGTAGACAAGGCACTAAACACTGAGTTAGCTATAGCTATAGGTTGCTATAGGATGCACCAAAAGGTGTTGGCGATCAACACCTACAGGAAGAGAGCTGAAATTCTCGACCTGATGGGCAGGAGAAGAGCCGTGGTGATCAGAAGCTATGAGAAACTAGTCTATCCATCACAACATCAAGGAAAACATCAGGAAAATAAAAAAAGTCTGCATGAGGGAAACATGAGTAGAGGTAGAAGAGCTAATAAGAAACCCGATGTCCCCATCGTCCAGAAAAAAGTATCGACAGAAACATACAGAGAAACACCGGAAACCTCATTAATGATGTTGCGACTGGAAGTAGAAGATAAAATCAAGATTTACGTGAAATATATAGAAGATCAACCCAAGAAATCAAAATCGAAGAAGTCGACGTACCAAAAATTATAGTCGCGAACGTAGCGCGTACCATCACACTTACCAAAAACGACAAAGCACCTGGCTCCAATCATATTCGTACAGAACTCCTGAAGATCATGGGAGATGACGGAGTCAAGACTCCACAACAATATCTACGATACAGTGATTATGCATGACGGCTGGTGCGTGTTTATTTTTGTAACCCTGACGAATAAAGTTACTGCGAAACCTATCAAGACTTCGGGATCATCAATCTCATGAGCCATGTGCTGAAGATAGTCCTCAATGGTATTTATGGCCGCATATATAAAAAATGCTACGAAAATATCGGTAAAACGCAATTCGACTTTCGTAAAGGTCTAGGTTCCAAGGAGGCCCTGTTTGGGACGTGTACCTAAGTATGTTTTAGGAGTTACACCAAAGTCTTTTACCAGTGCCAACATCGAAAAATGCTCAGTACACCCCAGGAACACCGCGGTAGATGAAAAGGACTTATATGTTATTATCAATTTGTACTGTACCAGCTGTCGTAACTCGTAAAATCCATGCAAGGTGTTAGATAAGGATTTGTGTTACCAATATCGCTCTTTAACCTGTACTTTACCTTTACGATACTTTACGTGTAATTAACAAGCCTTATGGGTAAATGGCACAGTGCTTATAGAGAATACGGCGAAGGGACCATAAGAATTTGTCACCACGGTCTACCACACGAGTAGATAGCACATCTTAGACCTTAACATCAAAAATACCAAATACTTGGTCAACAGTAAACTCCTGTATCATATGGAATCCTCACGGTAAACGATCAACCGATCGAGATGATGACTAGCTACATATACTACGGTTGCACTGTCAACGAGAGTCTGAAAGATTCTATACTAATTAACTATCGAGGAAGACAAACAAGTTTTAAGAAGATGCGTCCACCACTAGGGTGTCAAGATCTTAGTTTGAGCCTAGAGAAGGGAGAATCGTGAAGTGCTATGTCTTCTTCACTATCTGAAGATACGGAAAGGAGAGTACAAGACTAAAAGATGTAAACTTACCGTCGTCTATTTCGAATCTTGTGGTTGGATTATGTCCTTCGAAAATTGTATTGTCAACGGCAGCTGGTTAACACCATTAAGCAGAAGAAGCTCGAATTCTTGGACCACATTATGAGGCGTGTCCACAAATACCCGGTAGAGGAAGAATCTCCTGGTTCACGAACCTGAGGAAGTGGTTTGGCGTCACCCCTATAAAAACTTGGGCATCGCTTTTAGCAGAGCCAAGCTACGAGCCAAATTCGGGACGGATAACGTAGTAAAAGAAAAAGAAGATAAAGAAAATGATGCTACTGTTCCAACTGAAACATAACGAAGGAGACATGTGACCAGCGGAGTATGTAGTATATGTAGATAGTATTTCATAGTTTTTCAGGTTTCTCACGATTGAAGACACTATTAACATTTACTTCCTGCCACACATTTTCAGGTTTCCTATGTATCTTCCCTGGTGATTTGAAGAGTTTCTCTCGGAAATTTAATTCAGCTGTTCTTATCCTGTCTCTAATTTTTGTAGTAAGTGGCCAAGTCTCTAATCCTTACGATTCACTTTGTACAATGTGGTATATATATGTAGTCTTTTTCTATTGGCAAGTTATTGCTTCATATAATTCCATGTAGTGCTTTTGTAACTGTTTTCTCGTCCAGACGCTATTGCTTACGTCTTCTTCTTTTATAAATTATCCTAAATTCTTGCATATATTACAGTGTTTAATGGTGTGATGTGAATCTCGTCTTGCTCTTCTTCTACATACATATATTTTGTTTTATCAAATATTGCTTTTATTCTATTTTTTCAAATTCTTCTTTTAGCGGCCAGTCGTATAAATCATATTTTTTTCGCTCTTTGCAAAGATCATAACGGTGATTATTTGGAATATCTAGGTTAAAATTTGGGATAAGCTTTCTCATCCATATTTCTTTCTCCAGGTTCTGTTCTTTTTCGGTTATCTTAAAGTTTTTCTTATTTCTTATAAGTTTACTTTTGGTTGAATGTGTTCTATATTTTGTGGTGTTTCTTGTTCTACCCATTGTTTTCGATTTTCTTGCAATGGGTACTTATCTTGTTTGGCCCATTGTTCTGCCGGTGCCATTCGTACGTTTGTTATATTTTTCCTATTATTCCGTGTGTTTTTACGATTCTCCATGCAATATCTGCACCGTTTGTTTTCTATATCATTCTTTGATGAATTAACTATCTGTCGCAAATTTTCTTTAAATTGATTTCTGGTGTTTTAGGAATTATCCTTGTCTTGTATTCTTCTTTCTGATTTTAAGTTAAATTTCTTAGACGTTTTCTATATTTTATTTTGCCTTAATATTTTGACAGCAGCGATAATAGACTTCCAAAGATACAATTACAGTTATCTTTATTACCAGAAATCACGACAGCGATATTCATGAGCACGGGAAAGCGGTGAATATGTCCGTGCGTGGACGGGACATTATACCTTTCGAAGCAAGTGGCGACCTCTTGCGGACCTCTAACACATTTACTACGCCGTACATATATGTCACTTACCGCGCATGCTTAATTATTCAAAATTCTGCTTAGCTTAGTTTAGAACCCATTCAAGTTATTCCGGTCAAATAGAAATAATTAGACGAAAAAAAAATTATAAAGTTTTGAAACTTGACGAATGTATTCTTTTAGGTGTACGTTAAATATACAAAAAGTCCTGAACTCAATATGTTGCGCCATCTTGGAAAAATGGAGCTCTGATTCGATTATTAGTTATATTTCGCTAAACATTAGTGATATCGGAATTATGTTTATATAGAAAAGAGCTTATATATTAAATTTCTCCCTGTCTATAAGGGTTTTGCTGTAGCTGAACTCTGAATATTGAAAAAAATGTTTTTGCTCAAGACTGTGTCCAAGAGTACATTGAGAAATGCCTAGCTTTCTAGCTGAGCTCAATTCTGGGCATGGGTTTATGTAAGGACAGTCAGATAGAGAATGATATCAGCACTGTTCACGGCATGATACACAGCTTACGCCCGATGTTTATATAAAACCAGCGACTCATCGTTGATGCTATGAACTCATCACCGCGTCACCGCTTGCAGAATATTTCTTTCTAGCATGCGTAAATATTAGGTAAGGGAACGTAAGTCCAACAGTCAGAAACTATGTCTTTATTTCGTTCTATGCCTGACGGTCCTTATTTGTCTGGCACTGTAGTAGATATACCGAAAGGTGGGATGGCAGATATTTATGGGGCTCTTTTAAAATTTCATTGCTCAAAAGGCATAAATAAATAAACAATAACAGATATAAAAAATGTTGCATTGTTTATTCAAATTATGCAAGTTTAATTACTCTCAATTACTCGACGTATTCTCATCAGCCACTTCATCAGAGGGCGAGTGGGGTTCTCACCGAGATCTCTGTACAATGAACTGTTTCTTCCATTTCAATAATCGCCTTTGAATTCAGGCAAGAGCAATATCCACATGTTGCAGCGCATTTCAATGCTGCATTTTTGCATCCACAAGATGAAGTACAACCCTTTTTGCAGTTACAGGAGATCAATGTTAGCGGGGGCCTGAAGCATTGGTGCAGGGGTGGCAAAGTCATTTACTTTTTCCCAATCCCAAAGTTCGAGATTCATTTCAAATTCACGCCACTTTGACGGTGTACACGAAAAAATACTGTTGTGCTACTCCAGCAGTGAATTGCAATAAAGCTCAAGTGAAAATATTATATAGATGTCGCATTAAAGATCTCAGTTGCATGTGCACCACATGTACAGGGTGCGAGGAATCAACTGTTACTAATGACAACCGTCATAATTCTGTTAATTTTTCATATTTTTATTTAAAACTTTTAGAAAATATTAACGACTCCTAATCGTACCAAAGCGCAATGGACATTCGTGACACCAGCGCAAAAATAGTCGACATAACTTTGACTACTCATGGTATTATAACTGAATATTTATCTTTACTGTAGAGAAAGTCAACTTTTGCCCCCCAGTTTTAGGAAATAAAACCGTCTATTTCCAACCCGAGGGAGGCAATTTTTATTAATTCCTGGCTGGAGCCAATATTTTTGACCTCCCGCATTTGTGTCCACACCGAAGCTTTACAATGTTATGTTGATTTGGAAATTAGACAAGGTGTCACTACAGAAATCTAGGTACTAATGATTTTTTAAACAAAATTTTTGAAATTTCTCGTTATAGAACACGCGTTCGAAGAAAAAATCATACACAGGGTGTTTAGAAAATAAGTTCGGATATTTTACCCACTTATAAATTTCATCAATACAAATAGAAAGGTCCTAATAAACATGGGTTCGAAAATCAAACCTTTTCGAGATACAGCCAACTTATTTACGCAAAGTAGGAGTGCAGAATCGTATTTACCTTATCTGCTATGGAAGTGAATAAAATAATATTTGTTTGAGTTTTTGTAGGTGTCAATATTGTTATTGTTGCTGTCACTTTTTGCTGTCATTGTTTGAGTTATTTTTGCTACTTATTAAAGTCGTTGTTGCTGTTGTTCATTGTTGAAATTTTAAATTTTGTGTTTACCTAATATTTTGAAATATGTATACCAACGGGGAAATGGCAGATATTCATTTCATGTATGATAAGGCCAATGGGTATTCTTATGAACAACATATCGACGTTTAGCCGAAGTTGGCGCATTTAAATCAAGAAATGGTGGCCAGTTTCTACTCCTGAAGCGGAACTTAACATTTCCAGGAGGATTGAAGAAAATCTAGAAGACTTAATATTAATGCTTCCCTGATTTGGAGAATGTTACATGAAGAACAATTGTATCCATACCATATTCAAAGGGTACAGTCCATTGGCATTGACAAGAGTGGCGAACAACGCAAACTTTGTTAGTAAAGTCTTATTTACTGACGAAGCTAATTTCACAAGAAATTATATTTTTAATTTCCACAACAGCCACGTTTAGTCAGAGGAAAACCCTCATGCTATTATTGAATCGAATCATCAACAGCGATTTTCAATCTAAATTTGAATTGGTGTTTTTTGAGACCATAAGTATCTCTTCTTTCTTCTGAATCGGTTGACTGGCCAAGTGTATCTCGATTTTTTGCGTAATGCCTTGGTACCGTTGTTAGAAGGAACATGTGGATGATGCACGGTGGGGCTCCTGCACATTGGTTAATCATGGTCAGAAATTTACTAAACGAAAATTACGACGAAAAATGAATAGGGCGAAAGGGCCCAGCTGTGTGACAACCTAGATCTCCTGATCTCAATCCTGTTGACTTTTGTATTTGGGTATATTTAAAGTCGCCAGTTCGTATGAATGCGAGAATCTTTGACAGAATGCGACGTTGATCTTTACGGAGATGCAAAGGATGCGTACAACTAGAAGAAGAACATATAGAACATCTACTTTAATTATTTGTAATTAAAATGTATTATTTACACGGTATTTGTTTTCATCGGTGAGGAAACAAAGAATATTAATTTTCTTAAAAAAAAAAACTCCGTATCTCTAAAACGGTTGATTTTCGAACCCATGTTTATTAGAACTTTTTTGTTCGTACTGAAGAGATCTATAAGTAGGTAAAATATTCGAAAGTATTTTTTGAACACCCTGTATAAATCACAGAAGCAAATGTTCATTTCCTCCGTTGTGTGTTTAATTAAATTCAGACGCGGGAGAAAATGAATAACTTTGCTTCCTAGATATGAAACAGCTATTGTTTTAAGAAACAAGATTCGCTGTTTCATATAATCACCCTTGACTTTGATGATGATATGATGAAGTCGAGTCTGCTCATGAAAGTATCGCACGCTGCACGAATATGGGACTGCGGGATGCGCTACCATTCTCGGAAAAGGTATTCCTTGAGCGCGTCACAGCTTTGTTTATTTTTAGAGCCTGCAAAATACTTCAAATCCAAAGAATTCGCATCTGGTAATGTGCGGGCAAATGCTCCGCCAAAATTAACACCGCAACGTTCTCATCGATGTTCGCGGGCTTTGTGGGGCGGTGTTGGGTCCTGCTGGAACGTCGATGGCTTGGTTCCGAACTTTTTACGTTCCCATGTTATCAATGCTCCTTTTAAGACCTCTTTGCTGTATATAGTCTTGTTGAAGTACTTAATGGTCTCTTCGAAGAAAACGAGCGAAGAACTACTTTGAGCGGTTACGGAAGGCCAAATCCTAACAGTAGCTAATGTTTACCTTCTAACTGCAACCCTTTGCTCCAGATTATTGTTAGACTTCCTCCCCCACTAAATATTGTCGTTTGGTTTGTTCACGTAGTGCTTAACGGTAAACATGTCACAAGTCTTGTAGGGTTTGAGTAGAAGTTGATTTTTTAATATTTGAGGGATGTTCCAGTCCGAGATGTTGAGAGCTCTTGCCAATTTTCTTGTAATCTGATAACGATTGATGGTACGATACACAAATATTCTGTTCAGAGTAAGACTACAGCTGCGAACAATAGCAGGTAGGTACAAAATTTCTAGATAAATATAAGGAAGACGTACTGTTGCGTTTAAAATCCACCGTCAATATCTTTTTTTGTTTTCAACTTAGAACGAAAACTTCCCATGACTTCTAAACAATACATTGAAGTGACAGTTAAGCAAACGTGAGAGCGTTATCATCGCTAAATTCAGAGTTGTGTACAGAATAAAGTTGGTAACAGTTTGTCCATCGCATCGTTAAATAGAAAAAAACGTTCTCCAGCTTGAGTTATCTCGTCATGCTTTGCATTCACGGTGTTAAAAATGGTGACGACTTTCTCTAAATCATCGTTCCCCAACAGTTGAAAGCATTTCTGTCTTTCTTTCTGGAAAAAGCATGATGTGCATGTGCAAAGAATAGTTATTTGTATAATAAGTATATAAAGTAGAATTTGCTGCATCGGGTGTCAGAAAATAACTTCCTATGCGCTTTATACACATGATTTTTTCTATGAGTTTAATTAAATGGGTTTAAAAGCTGTTTAATAGTGTATAATTGATTATTTCAAAAATAATCCAAAACAAGCAACTCCCAATCTAGTTGCTATGAATAAGCTTGTTTTGCTAAAAATTATAACTGGCAGTTTGACAAAGCATTTAAGGACCAACAGAAAGGGTTTTACTTTCTGGGCCTCGATTCGAAACGAAGCACAGAAAGTCTTTACAGCAGCATTTACATATACATAAATAAAATTCAATATTTTCTATGCCTCCAAATTTTATAAAAAAACCCACTTTCCATTAGCGAGTAGGAAAAATCCTTTATTCAAGTCCATCTCGTGATTGAAGATTTCGTGAATAATACCCCTTTGCGTTCAGTCTTTTCTTCTCCAAGCTTAACACAGTAGAAATTACTTTCTGATGGGACCAAAGCCGTTAGTAAAGCAAGAAAATCTATGTCTTCTCCAACGATTACAATCTGGAGCCTGTTTAATGCTGAGCATGTTATCTGTACTTTTCTTCATCGACATTGAATTCAATCGATTTCGTGTTCATTGGATAAGAACTTGTCTTACGGTATAAATAGTAGAAGTCACAGTGTCATGAAAAATAATATCAGAGCTCATACATTTCGAAAAATGTCGATTCTGTGTAGACTTCTCGGTGCTGGTAGTGTTGACAGTATAATCACCAAACATCACTACAGAAATCCTTCCAAAGTTATGTTTCAAGTAATTTATGTACTTAGCATAGATACTGGCATGTTTAATTTAGATGCCAAATGACACGATGCATGAGATATTCACTGTCCATGACATGTTGTTGCGGTTAATTTGTACTCACTGTTTGCTTTATTAGAATTAGCCAGGTAGTATATAGATTATCAAATTTATTTAGGTAATTGGTCTTCAAATTCCCTGAAGCTTATGGAACTCTACTTAGATTTAGATTATAACTGGAAAGCTACATTTGAATTCCCTATCTTTCCTAACAGTCAGCGTTGGCAAAGTTTTTCGATATGTCTTTATTGAGCCTTGATAATCCTGGGAAAAAGTGGATTGATTCTTTGGAGTAAGGTTGCGCTGGGGTTTCCTTGAGAATTTGGGAGCACGAAACCCTATTAGGATTCTGGTATTTTCAGAGTTATATTAATTGTAACCTCGCCAAACACATGGTCTCTTCTGGCTAAATATCATCATAGACCAAGTGGCTGATTTCTGCCCATTGTGGCACCGTTGCTATAGCTAAAGATTTCTCTTTTAGCCAGTTCAATATGAGCTACGCAATAGCCTCGTTCCGTAGAAGCTACAAATTAGCCATTCTTCGTGTACGAGCGATTGTGTAGTCAAATTAAGCTCAGCTAGAGCCTTCGTGTAGTCAGGATTTATTTGGATGGAAGTCTAGCTCTCTCACAACCTGTCTAGCCGTGACGAGGACCTTGGGAACCTTCCTGGTTTGGCTTGCATCGACCTAGACGTCATATGTGTTATCTGCCTCATCTCACCGATAAGGTTAGATCTGGTGTAACCTACATATCCATACCTGGAGTACTCTCTCCGGAAGCCACACGAGACCATGTTTGGGGATACTTGGTGGTTCTGTGTCCCTGGGGGCCTTCAGAGATTGGATAACCAACTCTTGGGCCGCAGGGTAGTTGCCTTCGCAAGCGAGGTTGCGTCCACGTTCTGGTTTTGTCAAAAACCTTCCCCGTTCGTCCTGGGCTGCAGGTTACGTAATTTTTACGGTGTATACTATATTATACTATTTATTACTATGTATTGGTGAAAAAAACCATGTATGGTGTTATATATGAACTTGTTTATTCACAACCATAATGCAATAAGGTCATTACTGACTTAAAAAGCTGGAAAATGAACCGTTACGAACTTTTTATTCCCACACCAGGCGGGAAGTTAATTATTATGACTGCGAGTGGGAATAATCAATTCCCGATCGCTGTCGTGGTAACATATTTTCGCCGCATTGTATTATTATTAGCTTACGGTCAGCTTTAAAGAACTATCAGATAAATTTTTCCAAGTATTGTTTCGAATTAAGTGGTTGTGAATAAAATAGTATACGTAACACGGTGAAAAGTTTCATTCCTATCTCGGAAGTATTGATGGAGCCCTTTCCACTTCTGTACGTAATATACTATTACTTACCTGTCTGTCGACATGCTTGTATGTTTATCATCTAGAGCTAGACTCTAAAGATTTAAATTTTTAGCAACGAAGTTAGCTATTTTCGTGGCTCTGTCTAATACACGACCTACGTGAACTTTCGAGTTGCCGCAATATATATTTTTTATCTATTATATAGTCAGGGATGCGCGTAGGTAGATTTTACCTCGTCAGATGTTTATACAAGGATTTATTAGGGGGTAATAACAGGCCTTATAACCTGGTATTTCCCGACAGTTCCAAATTTTCGGTTACTAAAGGCAGCTTATGAGCTAGATACCGGTGTTCAGCTAGCATTGCGCGTAGTTGTCCCATCCTTCTCTCAATCAGTTAAAGAAATATCTTTAAATTGTTATACATTTAACAATTTTAATAACATTTTTGCACTATAGAACGATTTTACTTAGTTACCGCGTTTGTTGCCAAATCAGTAATTCGAGGTTAGCAGGTTAGGTTTTGCGTCCGTTTTGACACAGACTGATGCAAAACCTAACCTGCTAACCTCGAATTTGACATAGACTTACAGTGCCACCAAAATATTATTCTGCGGTATAATGTCACATTTTACTGACGTTTGAAGAAAAATATATTTCTATCGTGCAAAAAACGTCATAACCATCACGAATTGGAGTCGTCGTTTCGCTCCTCCTCCAAACAGTTGTCTTCGATCGGTAAAATGTCCTTACCGTTCTTAATACTTAATATACTATTTACATTCAGACAAATAGTCGTTTATTGTTAATCAAGCTACAGCTTTAATTGGAGTTTACGTGTTACTTGATACTAATTTAAACTCACACCGCATTTACTCAATTTCCACAAATTTAACGATCTCTACACATAACTTATCCATGTAAATAAACTATTTTTTGCACGATAGAACGATTTTACTTAGTTACCGTGTGTGTTCCCAAATCAGTAAGTTATGTTTACCGTTCTAGAATGGTAATTAAAGATTCGAGGTTAGCAGGTTAGGTTTTGCGCCAGTCTATGTCAAAACTGACGCAAAACCTAACCTGATAACCTCAAACTTTTACTTACCGTTCTAGAAATTGACATAGACTTACAGTGCCACTAACATATTATTCTGTGGTACAGGCACGGATGGGACCATCGGGAGCTCGGGAAATTTCCCGAAAGGCCGGTCCAATTGGTCCAATTTGGGCCGCGGTCTTTATAAATTTGACTGAAACGTTTTGTTTCATTTGTATAATTTCCATTTACTTTGGACAATTAGGTATATGTAACAATTTTTGAAAATCTGGATTTATCGAAAATTAAATATAATTGTACTTCTACTGCCGGTCAACAACCTTTTGGATTGACTAAATCAGAGAGGTGAGAGTTGTACTTAGCCAAGCTATTCAAAACGGTTTGCTGTATCACGGGGCTTCCCCTTTTGGTTACGGAGTTTAGTGGGCGTCGCTTATGAAAATCGCAATAGAAATTATTTTCCTTTGCGAGAAAATTAGTGAGTAACCGTCGCGCAAGTTAGATCGAGCTTATTTTCTAATAACGGAGTGATTGTAGTTTTTCGAGAAGTTGGAAGTTTAGTTTGTTTTAAAATTAAAATGAATAAAGACAATAGTAAAAAAGTCAAAGGAGGCGCGGAAAAAATACGCGAGACAAAAAGACGCAAAATGAACGAAGAAGCAAGGAAGTGCATATCTCTGGACACAATGTTTTTGAAACCTATCTCGAAAACTGCGGATAGTGTTTCTGTAGTGCATACACTTCAAAGTATACAAGAAGCACCGACTCATATCGACACTCAGGAAAAATACAGAAACTGTGAACGAATTCTGTGAAGTTGAGGTTATAGCTGCTGTAAGTAATAATGCTACACCCAAATTATATGAACGTGAGCAAGAATCTTCAGAGATTGAGTTTTTTAAGTTGAACCACTTTGAACGACCCAATGTAAATGAGTTACATTTTTTTGAATGCCACCCTCAGATTCCTAAAACACAAGAAAATATTCCATTTAATGTTAATAAACCTTTTGTTCGATCGAATAAAAATTCCAGACAGTAGCTTACCCACAGTTTTAACAAAAAGGCTTTGTTCTGTACAGCTTGTTTGGCTTTTGGGGATACCGGTGAAACAAACAGTTTTACTCAAGGTATGTCCGATTGGAAGCACGTATATCAAAGAATTGATGAACACGAGAGATTTGTAAACCACCAAAAAAGTTGTGAATCGTACTTTTTATTTTTGAAATGTAAAACTGTGAATACACTTTTATTCAGCGAACACCTGAAGCAGCACAATAATCAAGTAACAAGTAATCGTAAAATATTAGAGATTGTTATTAATGTAATTAAGTTAATTGGCAAATAAGGTTTTCGTATCGTGGGAATTTAAATGAATCAGCCTATTCGTTAGAAGATGAATATTTCGATATAAAAATGTTGAAATTCAATCCACATGCTACTCCCAATCAGATAAAACAGGAACTAATTAGTTTTGAAAATAATTGGGGAAAATTAAAGTTATCCCTGGAAGAATCGTATCAAATTAATTACGATTTTGTTAACTGTAATGAAGAAGATGATGACATATCCACTCAAGAAGATTGCATATCCGCTCTAGAAGCTACTACGACTTGTAAAAGCTGCCAAAATTATTCCATTTGCTGTTAGCTCATCCAAAATGTAACATGTTCTAAGGCGCTTACTCTGTGCTTTCTTTAGTTTATCAGTATCTTTTAACACTCCCCATATCTCAAATGTCCTGTTGAAGGTCGTTTTCCATTCTAAAATGTATTAAGACTCGACTGAGAAACCGGTTATCTAACGAGAAGGTAGAGTCGTTTATGATTATGAACCTCAAAAAATCAATTGAAGATGTGATTAACTCCTTAGCAAATACAAGCACAAAGGCCGTTATTTATTAATTTCATATTTTACCAAATGCGCGAAGTCAATTTTATGCAATTTTTGAGTGCTTAATTCATAATTATTCATTCCTAATAATTACATGATAACAAAAACCATGTTACTGTTGATACTATACTAGGCCAATTATAAATAAACAATTATAAAGTTTCATCAAGTCAACCTCATTATAATAGTCATGAAAGGGAAAAAGTATGTTTTGTGTTTGTTTAAGATATTTAATAATATTATGTAATTGAGTATTTTGTTTTAATAAATATTAATATTGTTAAGATTTAAAATACTTTTACTCACAATCGGTTAATAATAGGTACGTTTCTAACCTTCAAAACAGTAGGAAAGCGAGTCATTGTTTACTTTACTTTCCCAGCTAGCCGGGAAAGATTTTCCCGGCTAGCTAAACGTCACTTTCAATGAACTTGTCATGTTACCTAGCAACAGCGTCGCAGTTTCCTTTGTTAAAGTGACTTATTAAACTGCAATAAAAATACCTATTATTTGAAACTTACTTAATTAAATAAATACTGACAAAAACCAATTGTGAGTAAAATAGTATACATAGCACGGTGAAAAGTTTCATTCCTGTCTCGAGATAAAGTTAACCTCGACGCTACGCGTCTCGGTAAACTACTTAATCTCTCGACAGTAATGAAACACTTCCCACCTCGGTATGTAATATACTATTAGCATACAACGTATATCATATTACTTCCTTTTACAATAAAGGAAGTATTGGATTCACCCCAAAAATTCGAAATTGAGTTTTCAACAGATCTTCACGTTTTAGAGTCCCCTGAACCCAAAAAACATATTTTTTTTTCATTGGTCTGTCTGTCTGTGTGTCTGTGTGTCTGTCTGTCTGTCTGTCTGTCTGTGAACAGAATATCTCAAAAACGAAAAGAGGTATGGCGTTGAAACTTCATATATAAGTTTTGTGTACTATCTAGATGCGACAGCAAGCTTTTGAAGAAAATCGAATAACCTAAAGTATGGTGTTTACTCTTGTGATTTTTCAGTTTTTTTTTCGATTTTTTCAAAAACGGCTTTAACGATTTTTTCAAACTACATTTTTATTACATTTTTAATGTGAATACCTCTAAAATGAGTTTCTTTTTTCTATTTTTTTATTAACTCTTATTTTAAATAGAACATCCGGTATATTATTACATTTTTGAATTCAACTTAAAATTTTAGAAAAAATTTGTCTCTTGAACTAAACCTCTATTTTGTACCGTTTTTGTAGAATATGTAATTTTTTTTAAATTTTTGGATATGCTTAAAAATTAAAAATCAAATTTTTGGCTAATTATAAGATCACTGTAAAAGGAAATTGTTTGCGTGCATCACGCTAGATTTTTTTTACTCGTTACCCATTTCATCTATGTCCAATTACTTACAAATAAACATAAGTTTTTAAAATGTTCTGTGTATTACTCTAATTATTTCAAAACTATTAAGCTTTTCTGGCTGATATAAAAATATATTTTTCCCATATATATCTTGGGCCGGTCTGGGGCCATTTCCCGGGCCGGTGAACCCCAGCCCATCCGTCCCTGCTGTGGTATAATATTATATTTTACTGACGTCTGAAGAAAAATATATTTTCCGCCAATCGCACTAGAACTGACACATTATTGACAAAATTTTGTTGAGCAAAGTCCAAGATTCCATTACATCAGCCGTTGCTAGGCAGTTTTCAACAAAACCGTACAGGAATAATATTTCGGGCCTAGGCAGGGAATATTCGAGTACTATTTCCTATTTTTTTTAATCTTCCTGTGTTGTTCACAGTAGTCTGGGAAGGTTACGTTTTTCGTCCTAGATACACAATGTACTATTCTATCGTACAAAAAACGTCATAAGCATCACGATCGTTAAGGAATTACCGATCTCAGACAATAATTGAAGACGTGGCTTTACTCCTCCTCCAAACAATTGTCTTCGATCAGTAAAATGTCCTTAGTCTTGGTATTAGTGAATTGTTCGGTCGATTGTTATATTGTCCTATTTATTTTGCAGGCTTTTTTATAGGAAGCATAATTCCAATACCGTTAATGGTTAAGAAGATATAAGCAAAAAAATAAATAGGAGCACCATTTTTCCAAGATGACGGCTCGAGAGCAGCATATTGCGTTCAGGACCTTCAGTATGTTTAAAAGTATGCCTAAATGAACATTTTTGGCGAGTTTAAAAACGTCGAAACTTTAAATTAACTTAAACGAGTTCAGCATTAGTTTCTCAAATAAAATATATTTACATTCGATATTCACAGTACTAAGAGAAGCGACAGTAGATCTTTAAGACGAGTCTGCCATGTTCGTCATCATCATCATAATCGCAGTTCAACCGTTTTGATTTCACTACTTTCATTTAAAACAGGTGTTTGTATATGTAAACGTATACACTACATTTTCCTATTTTGATTGTAATATTATAGATGCTTGGATTTTAAAAGGCTTTTTAGTGTTTGAATGTAATGACATGTTTCAGCTAATAATATGTTGTTTATTCTAATTAAAGAACGGTTCATTAGAAATTACCACATTAAATATATTTGTACCAAGTGTAAATAATGAATGGTAAACGAGTTTCTTTAAAAAGCTTCCGAGAATTAGTGTTCAGTGTACAGCTTGTAGTGGACAGGATAATTCTTTGGAGTGGCAGAATGGAAAATGATGGTGTGCTAACGGCTTTATACAGTCTCACATAAGGAGTTGGTAAAAATTGGACCGGTTGGTAAAGGTTTGGTGAATACAGTCAAAGATATCTACCAGTATTGTTTTGATTAGCAAATATCCTACCTATATGAGTACACTTAATTTAGGACGTAATTTCTAAAGGTGAAAAAGTTATTTGTACGGAATGCAGTTAAATTGCAATTCTACCAAACGCGTTACATTTCATAACAAACTGTAGAGTCAGCAAACTTTAGCATAATTGCATATAGTAACTAGGCCAGTCAAGAAACGGTGACTGCTTTTAATGCATTTGTTGACGCATTTGTGTTGCAAATGCTTTTTTTTGTGAAATATAACCGTACAATTAAAAAGATTAAAACTAAAAAACCATGTTTTTGTTTCTAAACAACTAGTTTTTCCTACAAATCGACAACGTATTTGACAATAATTTCAAAGAATGTGGTGTAAACTGCTCAAAGCGAATTTGTTTGCAACTTTATGTCGAACATTCTCATAAGACTGTCCAGAACTTACTCCTTTCCATATTCAGATACAAAATTGTATCTATTACAACACACGTCAACCTATTGGATCATATTTACTTTGCGTTAACATTTCAACATGATTACCAGTTGTAATTCGATTAAACGTAATTCGAATTTTTCTGTCAATCCTCAAAATTAATTTGCTGCAGTTTGTATTTCGACTGAAACACAGATTTTTCTTAACGCGATCTTGAAACAACTCTTCTAACGTTGTTTCAAATTCTGTCAATCGTCTATCGGCAACTAAAATATACTTACGATACAGATCGAGGTTCACCATCGCCTCCTTGGGCTCGGTAAGGATGGTGTTAACGGCCTGACACGTGAAAATGGCGTCCAGGTCTTTCCTCGAGACTCCTGCCCAAACCAGGCGATTCTCGATGACATCCCCTGCGTTATGTTCGTATTGCTCGTCTACGAGCATGCCATTCACGAGCCAGCGAACGACCGGCTCAGGGTGGCCGCCGACCGTTCTGCACGTTAATGTTATGTCGTCGCCCTCTTCGTGAGGGCCGATGGACCCGTTGAGCTGTCGACCCCACTTGTCGAGAATAGTGGGCTGCTCTGGCGGGACTGGAACAAAGAAAATTAATTGTAGATTGCAATTTCGCATGTAAGAAGCGCGTAACTATCACGAAAATGCGAATTGAGAGCGTCTTATCTAGCTCCAACGTCGTCTCATTGTTTCACCCTTTTCCATGTTAGATAACCAACTGTGAAAAGGAAACTAGAAGGAGCGAGTGGTTCCTACTCCTTTTACAAGTAGAATGGAAATTACTCAGGTGACTTTCGTGGAATGATAATGTCTAATAATATTTATGTAAAATTAACGATGTAAAAACTACGATTTAATAGAAGAATTGGCACGACAAAAATTGTAAAACGTTATAAATAATAGTATAATTTGTTTGTTTCGCATTTTAACCCTCTTATTTCAAAATCGGCATAGTGTCCGCAATTTTAACCGAAGCAAATCGGGGTTCAGATCTAAAAATGCATGCTTTATTACACATACTTTTGAAACGGAACATCTGCATCTCTCGTTGGTAATGTTTGCTTTCACAGTCCAAGCCAACTTGATTTTTTTATGTATTTCCTCATGTGTTAATAAGAATATTGTAGTCTAGAACTATAAATGTTTGCAAAGACGGTCCAGTGTAATAAACGTATTGTGTAGTGGAATTCGCGGGTGCAGCAAGCAACGCGCTACTCTCTTTAACTTACACAAATTTAATAAGAAAAACCGCAGTTGCACGCAGCCTCTGCTGATAGCTGCATGTGTTTTGATCCGAAGTATAGTACTTGAATTTGTCCTAACGCGATCTAAGTTAAATACAAACGGCGTGAGGCCTGCAGTATCGTTTGGTGCGCACAAATAAAAAGTGCAGCAAGCAAACGTTTCTAATTACATAAAAAGAATTTGCTGGTGTACCGGTGAGTACACAATTTTGTACCATATTTTAGGAGTTCATTTAAAGCGTCCATTTAGTAACGCTAATTTACGCCGCATTTAACGATGCCTTTGCCACGAAGTCGTGACGTCAGTCAGACGAACGGAGCACGATCCAGCAAGCGGGGGTTTCCAGAGCCAGACGTTGTACTGTCCAGGGTCAATAACCCAATTTAAGATGTGCTCAAAATAGCACAGTTAATGACAGATGGTTGTAGTCTTTCTAAATTTTTTGATGATTTTCTACGTTTTGGAAGCGTGAATGCACCCGTAAACCAAAGGGAGCCATAAACTTTTTACAAGAATCTGCAATCAGAAATAAACAATAAACCAAATGGAATATCATGGTAATTGTATCATCTTTTAATTTATTTAACTTTCATAAGCAATTTAATTCAGTAGCCATGTAATTTTATTTCATTCAACTTAATTATCTCAAGAAAGTATCGCAATTGCAAGTCAGCATTATTGGTTCACACGAGCACTGGGATATCTACTAATATTATACAATACTATTTAGCAAATTTGATATCCAACGTGTAAAATAACTCAGCTTCACGTACTAGGCCAATAAGCAGCTGGACTGTCGTGTACACATCAAGTAAAAAACTCTGATGATATCAAAAGAACAAATACTATGCAAATAGGTAATAATGTTTAATTACTTAAGAGCCAGTACAAGTAGCGACACAGCGAAAAAAAAAACTGAGGAAAGAGTGAAGCATTCTCAGTATCGGGATCCCTAAGGAAATACTCAACCAATCATAATTTTGTCAGTTTTTATAACTTATGCTGCTGAACGTAGAGCAGAAACATTCAGAACTAGTGAAGACATACGAGGCACATATAGAGTGCAAGGTCAGGTAGTCTACAGAGGAAACAATGACGGAATCACCTCAACAGATTGAACGTCAAAAGACCAGCAAAGGAAGCTTCGACGTGAAAAGCAGAAAAAAGCTGGCCAAGAGGAACACCCCAAAACACTGCAAAAAGTCACGGACAGCAGCAATTCTTTAAAGAATTGGAAGGATATAAAGAACACAAAATGCAAACAAGTGGCTTAACAACGAATGCTAAGTGAAGTTGAGAAAGAGAAGCAGTATTGAGTTGCGTGTATTAAAAGACAACTTTATACAGAAGCTAGGTCGAGCAAATAGAAGATGTTATCAAACAAATACGACAATAAATAGAAGAAAGGAAAAGACTGATAGATTGCGGTACAAACGACATTTTAATGAGGTGGGAGAAATTCTAAAGGAAAGCTTGACAGAAAATATAGAGAAATTGTCTCAACTAACACAAATGAAGATTATATCAGAAAACACTATGAGTAAATAGCTAAAGTAATGAAAAGGAATAAAACAGCAAAATTCGCAGAGGCCAATATTGAGGAGTGGAGGAGTGGAGGGTCTCCTCTAAAAGAAAGAGTCTGTACTACTTAATTGTGGAAATATAAAAAAGGAAATGTAATATTCAACCGAGAGTGACAGTTCATAAGAAGTATAAGATCCACACAGCTGTAGTAAACGGTCAATTAAAACAAGAAGCAGAATAGTTCGAGGAAATTTCGAACCTGAATATCATTTACGGATTTTTTTCTCTTGCTCAGAACCAAAAGAAAACCATAAACACAGGTAGACAAGTATTTTAAATAAACATGTAATACAATGTGAACGAGGATCAAAGTGCAGGTAACGAAGAAACTTGAATAAATAAAGAGTGAAATGGCAACCGACACCTGCAAGGAGGATAGGTCTTGCACTTGTCCTCGAGCAAACAGGCTGTTTCTGGAGTCCGGAGTGAGTCAAGGGCTACTTGTTTTGGTGCGGCTGATGTATTTTAATTTTTATGATACCGTAGGTGGTAGAAGTAACTTGACGGTCGTAAATACGCTTCAGTGATTACCGAATAATTTAAAACTATTGCAGTGCTTAAACCATTGGGGTTCCGTCTTTCGTTAATTGAGTTACCGTAAGATCATGAAGATTGGTTGTACGATTCGTGCATGTTCGCAATGTCTTTCCTTCGGCTTTGATTTTCTCAACGCTGGCTGAATTCTAACGTCTGGTCAAATTTTCCGAGCAGTGTCCCAAATATGCTGCCAAACTACTTTCCCGGTGTTGGGTTTCGAACAACACCACCCATTAAGGCCGCCGGCGCCGTGTCGAGATTGATACTAGCCTTGCTTCATAATGTGGTAGTAGTAAATTAATGCATTATACTATAATCGCCCTGGTACTGGATTCTGCATGTAGATCATCCTTCGGTTCGACTATCGAACACCAGCTTTGAGGTTTCTCCTTTTGGGAAGGCTAAATCAATTTGAACACGTCAGCTGGGTTGTGGCTAGCCTAGTGAAATTACGTTCCCTAAGGTGTACGGTGACGTCCAGAGCATAGGGAATTCCCCAGCCCGAGTGTTTATTGCAATGACATGTGTTTACTACGGTGCGTATCAGCATATCAACTTACATTCTATGTATTTTGACGAGATGAAGATAATGTGAGTTTATACAGCAAATAGGGCTGATAATTCACACAAAGCCTCGCAGTCTTATTTTGAGTTAGAAGCATGGCGAATATATTCAAGCTAGAGTAAAATCTTAGTAGCGTCTCTTAAACAATAATCTTCTACGTCTCCACCGAATTAACTTTTATGCGTAAAACATACGATTTTTTAGAGTAATGTTCCGCCCATGTCCCACTAAAGCGAGCAGTGTGTATATTTTATACTGCTACATATCATAATTGAATTTTCAAGTGTAGCATGCATAATATTAAAAATTTAGAAGCAGTGACATTAGACAGAAAAAAGTTGAAGAACTCACTCAACGATTTAAATATTTAGGTACGTGTTGCTCTAAGCGGTTTATAATAAAGTAGCAATACATCTACAGAATGAAGCGACTCATTTTATCTTTTGCGAAAAATTGAACTCAAACAAAGAACAAACAATGGAATGAAGTAAGATTCCACGAATATTATTTTTTTGGGTTTTTAAATATACATGACACGGCAACTGCATTTGCTGCCATTTCTTTACAAATCGACCAAACTAACAACTTTATTTTATATATTATTCAATTTACAGATTCGTTAGAAAGTCTGTTCGAAGGCAACCTATTGTGGAAAAACAAATATCCCATAAATTATTTATGATTACTTCTTCAGATCAGATTTTCCAATCAATTAACAAAATTTCTGATATTAGTTAAACGGAAATTAAAAAGGATGTTACTGTAGCTAGCTAAAAAGAATATATTTTGCTATAGCAATTAATAACTACTACATTGAATATAGAGTTGTTACATGTCACGACTGATAATTAACTATTCAACAGCAGCAGCAGAAATTTAAGACGCTTCCGTTAGCAGTTTCATGCCACCCATGTAACTTTCTGTAAATTACAGTAATCTGGCATATAAATTATGTAAGTTGCGTAAACTACAAAATTACCGTAATTAGAAAGGGCACGTAATAGGGCGCTAGAATTACAGTAACTAACATAAGTTCCAGAAACTAACAGACTGATGGTTACATAACTTTGAGGAAACTATTTATATTCTTATTCTCATTTACAAATTCAATGCTAATAAACAACTAGAAGATCGTAAGTTTGGGAAAATTTCATAAATCAGCACCATTATCGCTTATCATTTTCAATTTGCTTCTACTGAGTGTGTGATTTTGAATTGTTTTTTCGCAATTCTTGCCGTAGTGTGGTCTTTAAGTCTAAGTCTAATGTCTGCCTGTCACTCGCCATTTAACAACAGTTCAATATCAGCTTGTTTTCTGAATATTTTCGGTTGTTTTGTGCCCAGATAGTGGCGCCTACTTCTCTATTCTTAATTTGAGATTCAAAATTACCGAAATATATTACTGTTATGAACCTATGACATTTTAGCTTGTAATGTTACTCTTGAGTGTGAGTTACTCATACGTTTCATGGATGCTTTTTATTACAATGATTTTGGAAGGCTAAGGGGTGCTTCTTTCTCTCGCATACCTATTTCTATTTTGATTATCATCATATCTATTTGTGCTTTGTTAATTTCCCTTCTGAATATATGTGTCAACGATAGGCCGCCATCACTATGGTAAATGTTCAAATCCACGATGTTCTACGTCGCCTTGGATTGTTTACACCTCTGCATTTCGCATTATTATTTCAAACCGACAATATCTGTTAGTATTTATGATAATTATTTAAGCAAAATGTTGTAACCAAACAACGCACATTACATCGTAAGTGTTCCTCAGTTTAAATCGGTTTTATTGATTGCCATATAGGTCTCTAATATTATTTTTCCGCTGCTGATCATGTAAGTCAGTGATACAGCCTTAGTAACAAAACGTGTAAGTCGGTGATTATATTGTTGTTGCGGCTTTTTCTTGACAACGGAACTTAATATTATTATTAAGTTCCTAGGATAATAAAATTAGCAAAGCAAGATGCAGATTTAGACGTTTTGTTTATAAATTGCAAGTGTTTATGTGACATGTGACACTCACAGGTAACACGACTCACGAAAACTAATCCTGGTGACAGGTGACAAACCAAACGATTTTTTCAAAAATCTAGGAAAATTTCGATAAGCAGCGGGAAAAATATAATAAGATAACTCAGAATCTATCGCCTATTAACATTTTCGGCAGGCAACAAGCCGCGACTTCGTCTTGGTTTGTACTTGCCTACCTCAAATGTTAATAGGTCCTTACATTCCTTGTTACTTAAATAGCTATTGTTTGCTGCTTTTTCTTGACAACGGAACTTAATACTATTATTAAGTTTCTAGGATAATAAAATTAGCAATGCAAGATGCAGATTTAGACGTTTTGTTGCTAAATTGCAAGTGTTTATGTGACATGTGACACTCATAGGTAACACGACTCACGAAAATTAATCCTGGTGACAGGTGACAAACCAAACGATTTTTTAAAAAATCTATGAAAATTTTGATAAGTAGCGGGAAAATATAATAAGATAACTCGGAATGTATAGCCTATTAACATTTTCGGCAGGCAACAAGCCGCGACTTCGTCTTGGCTTGTACTTGCCTACCTCAAATGTTAATAGGTTCTTACATTCCTTGTGACTTAAATAGCTATAACATAAAGTACTACGTCATCGGAGCGCGGAGTATTTGTGCGCGGAGTATTTGTATCTCCTTTAGCCTTCACGCCAGTTGCAATTAGACCTTCCTCTTTTTTTTACTCTTTTTTTTTGGGTCCAACGCATACCATGTAAGCTAGTGTCGGGTGTCTTACTCCTCTTGGAATTATTATAAGATATCCAGTGTACACTCTTAATGTAGTTCTTTGATTAAGACATAAACTTGCTATAATCTTTATTCCATGACATTAATACCCATTTTCTGCAAAACTTGCACCATAGTTTATTATACTGACCTTTGTCAAAGGTCTTGTCGTAGACCATTGTTATGTTATTTTGCATTTATAGCTCAGTTGCAGTAAACCAATTTAGTTTTATATTTTTTTTAGGCGAAGGAGGTCCTGTCCGTGATGCCAGTTCGAACTAGGGCATTGTTTGCTTAGGCCGTTAACGTCCGCACATTTCTTAGGAATTTACCTTTGCCATTAAGCTTCGTGCAAGAGGAGTCTACCTTCAGTCGAGGTTTACCTTCCAAGCGAGCTTGTGGCTCTGATCTCCGAGCTTCTGCGTAGGTGGCTCGGCCATTAAAAATGTAGCTCGGGGTACCTACTTAAGTGAACCGCAGTATTCTGTGAGGGGGAGTAGAGCTGGAAGTCTTGTGTTGAATTCAGTGGGCTAATTCTACTTGGGCTGAGGTCGAATATACACAAAAAGATTTCCCTGATTGACCTGAAGGAGTGTATTTTGCAGTGTTTTTTCTCCCGACCCTCCATACACCCTTCGAAACAGAATTGCTTCCATTTCTGGTTGTCATCGTAGCAGCTTCTGACTTGAACCTCATCTCCAAGAGGCAGCTTCACATTCCCCTTGGCTGTGCGACGATGCTTTCTGTGGACGAAGGTTAAAGGTAACTGTAAAATTGTGCATTACATGTCGTACCATGTATTTAAGAAAGTGCCTCGTATTTCTAAGTGTTTCAGATAGGCAGAACGAAACCTATTCAAGTGACAGCTTGTACGTTACGCTATAATTAAATAATTAGCTCTATCAGGACTTTTGTGTCAATGACCCAGCATTCGTTGGAGTAGCTTGTAAAGTTCGTTTGTATGATGGTAACGCCTCCAACGGACTATTTTTAAGATTCTTTATGCATGTGTAGCCTCATTTAATATTTGAACTATTCAGTAAATGTTTTGGCACATTTCGTGGTTACTTTACTCGGATTTCAATGTTCTGTTGAGAATTATAAAGCAGTTAATGGATAGAGTACAAACATCATCGAAGGTAAGTCTCTTTGACAAGCGCTGTGAAATACATCTGTCCAAAAGGGCGATTTTTTCCTGTTTCGAATTCTGAGGATACCAGAGCGGTAAACATCTATCTGTTTAGGAAATGTAATCATTAGAAGTAATCGTATATTAGACTTGACAGGTTCTTAAGGGACTTATTATTCAAGTAAGTTAGGTAACGACTTGATGCATTAGCTATCCTCAATCTTCTAAGTTGTCTCAGTGTTCTATCATTTATCTTTTTTCCGACTCTATTATTAAAATCTTCTATTACGATCAGCTTGGCTGGTTTATTACAGTTTTTATTTGTTTTTCTAAGACACTAAGGATTACCCCCTTTTTGTTGTTGCGCACGTCATGATTTACGGCGTATACTCTAACAATGGTCGTATCGTATTTTGACCATGCATTTTAATATTAATTTCTGTCACTCTTTTTATCCTTCTAAAATATCCCTTCATTTCTATTAAGTAAACCGACACTTTTTTTCGGTTTTCTCGCTTTTCACCAATCCACTCGATATATTTCTATAGTTCCATATATTCTTGGTCTGTTCATCTATTCTTCGTGATGGGTTAATATCAATATTGCAGGTTTATGCTCATTTGTATATATTTGAAATAAATAACCTTTCTACAACAATTGTTTGATATCAACATTTCTTTATTTCATAACATGCTAAACTGACTTAACCCAAACATTTGTGGTAATGTACGCTGTCATGTTTATTATTTATCCGATGTATTAAAGTCGTATGGTTAATTAAATTTCCAAAACTACTTAGCCTTAAAGTATTTTGTAAATGGCCGATTCGTCTCACCCTATATATTTCATAACTTTGGTATTCAACCATTATACTGCTAGTAATAAAACTTAACCGTATTTATCATGGTGTATAAACTAGTTTCAAAATGATTTTTTTGCAAGTGCACTTTTGTGTGCTCCAACACAGCTGATAGCAAGCAGTGCAGTTATAAATAGAAAAAGCAAGCAGTGCGCAAAAAGTTAGTAGCTCGTAAGTAAGCGAACAGAGTGCGTCGCATGAGAAAATAGTGACGCCAGGCTTAACCAGGGGTTACCAATTTGGGGAAGCTGCTTCAATACTTAGCAGCACATAGCGGAAGCCACTATTCTGGCTAGAATTGAAACAACGCAGAAGAACCAGGCGATCTTGGCCAAGTACGAGACATTTTGGGGAGCAGCTGCCAACAGTATCCGGAGCTAACCACTTGCACGTCTTGTAGAACACAAGGCAAGTTTAGTTGTTATAGTTCATACCTACGCTTGAATGCATGAGCCAAGGAAATTGCGAACCAGAACCGTAAATAACGAGGTATGCCGGCTTGCAACACTCTTAGGGTGTCAGTGCGAAGCGAAGCACCAGCCGCTGACTCAAGGAGTCGGCTCGAATTTAAGCGCGAAGGCAAAGGCGGATGCAATAGAATTGTGCATGAGTTTAAACTATTGGCGAGCAGTGTGTTTTTGGACTTAGCGTCATCATTAATAAGCTGCTCTTGCGTTTGAAATGTGTGTTATAGCGAGTAGAAACAGCTTTTGCATATAAATATTTACAATAATAAGTTTACGTTGTTGACAGAGTACGTGTATGTATTGGCACCGTTTATTGTTGGTGTGTTTCATATAAATGTATTTTTCTCTATGTGTGTTTGTCTTACAGATTATATCTCTTTTTATGTGAACTGTTCGGGTTTTTCTTGGTGTCAGTGTTTGCATGTACAATTTTAGTATTCTATGTAACAACGAGCAGGCTCGTCAGAGCAATATTGACTTTCCCGTAGAAATTCTGAGAGTTAAATCGAGTTTTATGTTTCTACGACTGTTTAAGCTAGCAAAAAAGGAATATAAATGAATAACACAGTAGAGCACTAAGTAAAAACCGCATTACAATTTAAACATACAACTTCTTACTCCAGTTGAACATGCATTTATTATTGTTCTGATTTTAGAATTACTTTAATATTCAAACTTGATATCGGCCATATGGATCCTTTTATCCAAACCACACTCTGACAGTCCACTCAACTACTCTTATAAATATAACAACTTACTCATTTCAGGTAATTATTGATCAGATATTGAATGGTTTACTTTATTTATAGTAAATATTTTCTTCAGAGATACTCAAATCATCGACACCACACCAGTCTAAGGTTATTAACAAGACATCCGACACTGAAGACCCTGTATATTTTTCAGAACTAGATAACAGCAATCATGCAGATCTCCGCTACAGTCAATTTATTAACTCGAACCAGCAACGTTCTTCATATACCTTACATCTTTCGATGCCAATATTTTAAGGTGGGTGGTTGAGGTGTTCGTTAGAAATTACACACACGAATAACTACACCACTTTTAATATTCTTTATTTAACGCAACGGATTACAGACATAGAATTAAATGTGCGGATTTGCTACTATACTATTACAAGTGTGGATCGAATAGGTCTTGTTAATCAGCATACATGTGAGCGTTTGTGGATCTGATACTTGGCTCGTGGAAACACTAAAGTAAATGTTCCACTAAGTATGAGATTAATATTAAACGCATGGAGGAACTGACTCTTTGCGTGTCTGTTTAACCAAAGTGATTTAACAGGCGAAGACCTGATGTGCAATGATCCCGTTCAACCCCATCGCTCTGGTTTATATACCCATGTTACACAATTTACACAATATACAAAAAGGATTTTCTATTCTAGTCACAACAATGGTACAACACTTTCACTTGGGACGCAACGGTTGGAGGTTTTATGAGTTTATGACACCACTTGAAATTCACTAGATTTTTACAGCTGCAGTTTTGTATTGTGACTTCACTTTCGCTTCTGATTTAGAAAAGTGTATTTTAAGAAACCCTTTTAGTTCGAGAGACGTTGAATAATTTCTCTCCGTTGAATTCCGCGCACAAATCACCTTTTTTAACTGCGTGCATCCGTTTGCTAGAAAGTTTTCTAATGGTACTTAAGCTGACTACTTGCATTTCACAAATATTTATTGAGGACTGGCACTGTTTATTTTATAGGCGAGCTTCCTTTCTTTGGAATTCTTACGCTAACTGTTGACAACGAGTTATTGCGATTTATGGCTCCACTACAATTTCATTGCTTGGTATACCTCAACAAAAATCCATTCTTCTTCTTCAAAGTTGTACTATATTTGTAAATTATTCAATCCACCCTAATTGAATAATTTAGAATTTATATACATATAAACCTTAATATGTTATTTACTTTTAAGAAAAAAAACTATTTTTTCTCTTTCTTATGTTCCCTAGCATCTAGCTTAGTTACAAAAATTACATGGTTACAATTTTAAATAATTTTTTCCCTGTTATAAATTTAAACATCTAAATACTAATTATAGTATTCTTATCCTTTATCCATCTATTTGTACTTGTCGTTATGTCTTTACTATTCCACCTGCCGTTACAAGCATGAACATGTGACTTATTGTCATTTTACATACAGGGAGTTTATTATAACGCGCAATATGTGTAAATGCGTTTATTTTAAAATGCAGTATGGAAACGTTACTGAGTATGTAAAAACATAATATATTGTACGGAGGAAGGAATTCTGCTTCAGTTTGCAGCAAGTATGTGGGTTATTACATGCCCTGTTGTTCTTTCTGATACTTCTTTTTCAATAAAAGTACGGTTCATATATTGCATTTTAAAATAAACGCATTTACACATGGCGTGGCGTACCCTAGAAACCACTAGTAACATTCAAGTCCTTATGGAAACGGGAATACCACATTGCGCGTTATAATAAATTCACTGTATAAGAGTTACTATAATGTAATTCCATATTGATTACAATTTTCCTTTATTAATTAAATTCAAATAATATTAGGTAATTGACGTTCTCCAATTATTAATTAATTTAATACAAATAAGGTCTCAATTTCAATGTTTCCTTTACACTCATTACTTTAATACCATATGCAGAAGTACGAAACCATTACGGCATGTCGGAACCCATCTTTTAATTTCTATTGTGACTTCCTTTATTATGTTAACCCCTTTTCTCCTCTCTTTACTTGCTCACTTTCTGCTTTGTCTTCCGATATTATAGTTGTTTCTTAGTTTGGTTGAATTTTACAACTGGCCTCTGATTCTGACAGAAATGCACATGTTTATTTAGATGTTATTCTGCTTACCCATTATTGTTACTAAATTCTTTTTTTATGCGTTGCTCTCATTCTTCCATTGCTGATCTTTTAACCTTTGTGCACTGTACTTGGGCTATAATCCAAGCAACTGATTTCTTTAGCATCAAAAGTGTTGGCAGAATTTAGTTTTAAGTTAGACATAACAACGAAGTTTCGAGTTCTTAAATTAAATTTCCAACAAAGTCGTAGGAAAATTACATGTAATAAACTTAGAGTGTGAAAGAAAACGTACCTATTACAAATTTCACATTCAATGACATGTCTTCATTGGCATATTCTGCTTGCCATTTATAGTTTCGAAAATATCAACCATCAGATTGGTTGTATTACTTAAATTTTACATAATAGCTTTGTATGGTTTAATAGGAAAACTACAATGTCTTAAGGATCCCCAGTTATTACAAAGTAGGTGCTCACTGCTTTAAAGAGCTGCCACAGCAAATTAATTTTTAAGGGCGCCAAGACAAGGCCGTAAAGGAGCCAGATTCGTAATTTAACTCTTGCTTGGTCGAGTTATACGACCAAAAAAGTTGTAAAAGGGTGGAATGGCGTGACAGGATGGATACTTTATGCCTCCATTATGATTCATGTTCCCTGGTGCAATTTCGGTTGACAAATAGTAAAATGTCTAGAAGTGGCAAATTTATGTACAAAAAATTCATGGGGCGACCGTTGATATTCGTGCGTATTTAGTACATTGCGCCAGTTTTATTAGCTCTCTGGGTATAAATATTCAGATATGAGGCCATTAGCTGCGGTGTTTCGTTTATTTCTGAATATTTAAGGTCTGCAATGTATCTTCGAAAATTAGCTACTAGTTCGACTAGTTTAAGTACTCAAAAGGGGTGTTTCTTATATAGGCGTTTCGGCATGCTTTCTTCATCAGCACTCGGCCTCTTCGTGAGGACATATTTCATAAAGGCGGTCGAATCTCGGAATTTAAGCAAAAATGCTTAAGCGCACCTTCTCGGGATTATTTATTCAAGAATTACAGCAGAATTTGCGGCTCGAAATTAATTATTAAAAAGATTAATGTGCTGTGGATGCAGCGTGGCCCTAATTTTTATTAAACGCCGTATCAAGTGAAATTAGAGGAGGTAAACAACTACAAAAACGGGGATCGATAATCCAATTTTAAAGAACCTGGGCATTTAAATCTGATCCACCGCCTTTAAATAGTCGTATGGTTCAAAAGTTCCGCCCCGCACTTAATTAATATTTTAAGCGATCATTTATCTTGGAAATTAATGATACCCAAATTAATATTTAATTACCGAGGAGGCGCGTTCCCAGCTAATTTTAAAATTTGTGGGATTTTCAAAGGGGGCACGGGGCCATATCTGGCAGTGTTCCGGAATTTTAATTGCAAATTAGGTATCGAAGCTCATGACCAATGGGCTTGTTTGCTTTCTGCTATTTTAATTAGACGTGTGGTGGTTGAAATAATAGAAAATTTATAATTTAGCTCGATTTAGTCGGCAGATGGTTTGTACGAAATATTATGACAGCGCCCTCGTCAATCGTTTGCTAAACGCTGACAGCATCAGAATGTGACTTGTGTACAAAGCGATAAAAAATTTAAAGCGAAATAAAAAATTAACCGCACCTGTGTATCAACCCTTGTAACCAGCCGAGAGCTAATCTCCGCTAGCAGCTGTAATGAAACGTGAAATCCATTAAATAAATCATTTAAAATCCTCTTCTCGCAATGAAACATATGCACATAACAATCTCTAATATATAGGGAGAATTAAGGGCACTACAATTAATCATAGAGTCGAACATTTTAAATAATTTCGGGGCGAAATGATTTGGAATCGTATTTTCATTTTTCCAAACACGACCATTCATCTTTCTCAGGGCCTACTGAGCATTTGCCGTGTAATTCTGATAAATAGCCTCGGATTAACCATAAACACTGTTTTCTGTTGCTCACCAACTGTACGCTCCATCCCGATTGTTTTTCAAGTCGACGTTTCTTGCTGCGCAACTGCAAATTGTTGGATATGAAGGGCTTCTATTTATGGCTACTCGCAAAAGTAAACGGAAGGCGGATTAAGCAATAGCTTTAAAATCGCGATATTTGGAAACTCAGGTGTTTAAAAGAATCGTGTGATTCTGGCTAATGGCCTAAAAGTATCACTAATTTTCCATTCTGTCTAGGTTAAGTAATATAATCAGATGGGACGCTCGGTACGCCATAAATCGTTTAATTGTCGAAATAGTTTATTATTCCTCTACGAATTTTGCTTTTTAATAGTAGTAAAGACATACGCAATCGGAAAAAATATAATCCTTCAGGGAATGTTAAATTTTTCAAATAACAGTGAATAATGATCACAATGTAAAGCAAAATAAGAAAACTGATTACTATCTTTCCTATCACATCTATAAATTGAAATAACTAGCACGTCTTCCAAATTATCGATATCCGAAATAACTACTGAAAATTAAAATACTACACGATTATACAAAACGGTTCAGGTGAAAATTTTGCTAAATTTGATTTGCATGTCAAAATTTAATTAATATTATCAAGTATAGAAAGTTCTGAGCTTATTCAAACCAAGAACTATGCCATTTAGTTAAATTCGTTTAATCAAGAACTACCGAATATTATGCCCTGCAGCGGTTTCTGTGAATATTGAAACATTCAGATATACTCTCATGTGTGTATAACTAAAAGTCTAGTTGAAGGCAAAATTGCTGCATTCTTTGGGGAAGCACAAGCGAAACGTTTCGTTGAAACAGCTGCAGAGCTGCCGAAGTGGTACAGACATTACAGTTTGGCGTCTACGTCATAGATTAGCGCAATAGCGAAGCAATCGCCGGACCGACCTGCATGTGCCCAAATCCGAGTGGTTTGCAACTGGTATTGGTTAGTTATCACTGCAAGTGGGTAATATCATACTGTAATTAGTAACAGGACTGGTGTGTGTTGCCTAGCTAAAGACAATACAGGTAAAATTGGTAATAGATATATTGTGTCATAAAGTTGTTAATATTGGTAAAAAAAATTGCAAATAACGGTATAGTGAGACGCCTGAACAACAAAAAAACAGAGGAGAGATACCTTTAGTGCTAAGAACAAATAGAATAATTATAGCAGATGAAAAGAAACATTGTTCAAGTTAGGGGTTAGAAGGATTAGAGAGACATCTATTGCAGGACAGTATAAGCACACGCCAGCGTGAAAGCGGGTTGGAGGTTGAACTAAGTAGAGCTCTAATACAGGAAACTACAATTACGACATGGTGCTTGTCTTAACCGAAAATCGATAAACGAATAGTGAAGAAGCAGAAAACTGTAAGATAGAAAGAACAAGTCAATATTGTAGTAAAAACGAGCACTGTACATTTCAAAAATAAAATTAATAAATAATAAACCTGGATTCTAGTAGATTAAATAATACCGTTTAATAAAGAAAAACAAAAAATGGAAGTAATTCTTAAGGAGATTAATGAAAGGCTGTGAAGAATGGAAGAAAGAGGGAATAGAATAGAAAATAAAATAGACAGAATGCAGAAAGAAATTACAGTACTCAAAAAAGAAAATGAGAACATCAAGGCAGAAAACCAGCAACTAAAAAACATAATCAAAGGGGAGAAAGAAGGAATAGAAAACATGGAAAAAGAAGTGAGACAGACGAATTAAATAATAGAAGGAGTAAAGGAGGAAGCACATGAAAACGAAATAATACTGGAAGAACAAATTGAAATATAGCAAAAGAAATGGAAGTCCAACTAAACATTCAAAATGATGTAACCGAAATAAAGAGAATTGGTATGAAAAGAGATGGAAAAGACAGACCTATACTGATAAAACTTCTTCTTCTTCAGGTCCTATCTCCATTCAATGAAGGTTGGCAACAATTTCGGCATATTTATTGTGGTTTGGAGTTGTATGAATTAAAGACGATGTGTTCATACCAGTCCAGTTCGTATATTTTTCAGCCACGAATGTTGTCTGCGGCCAGGACCACGTTTTCCTTCGAATTTTATTTCCATTATCAGTTTCAGGATGCCATACTTGTTACGGTAAATGTGGCCCAGATAAGCCGTCTTTCTTCGCTTTATTGTACTGATAGAGCTACGAAGCCATAATAAAAAGATGGAAGTGCTAAAAACAACGAAAAAAATTGGTGGGACAAAAATATATATAAATAAAGATATGCCAAAGAAAGTCCAAACAATAAAGAAGCAGTTAATGCCTTATATGAAATAAGCAAGAGAAAGGGGATATACTGCAGGTCTAAAGTATGATCAAATAGTAATAGCAGAGGAAGTATATACACTAGAAGAACTTGAAAAAGGTCAAGATAAAATGGACAAAAGAAAAGAAAGGACTATAAGTGAAAGATCCCCTGAAGGAGAAGAGCTTAAAACAATGAAGGCTTATAGGCAAAAAAATGAACAAGAAGAAGATGTAATGAATTCAAAAAACTAATAAATAATAAAGAAAATCGAACAAAAGATAATGACATGGCGACGAATAAGGGAAAAAATTATCAAAATAACAAAACAAACAGAAAGAAGGAAACAAATAAAAGGAAATAACAAAAAGAATAAAATAAGAATAGCCACATGAAATATTAAAACAATGTTAGTAACAGGAAAAATGAATGAAATTGCAAAAGAAATGAAACGATATAAAATTTACATAATAACCTTACAGGAAATAAGATGGAAAGGGGAAGCAAGAATTGATAAGAAGATTATATATTATACTAGCGGACACGACAGACGTTGTCCTGTCCGAACGTTGGTTTGCCTGCTATTAGCGGGTCCAGCAATTTTCGATTATTTTCATTTTTTAAAATATTGGGTGGTGGTGGGGGTGAAATTTTGGGGTTATATGTTCTGATAAGCGAGAAATCTTATAAATGTAAAAAAAAATCGTCAAAAAGTCCAGCCGTTTAGGAAGAGTTCAGTGACATACACACGTACAGAAGAATCTATATATATACAGGATGATTCACGAATAGTGTCTGATTTAGCGCATTTATTCCTGCAACAAAAATTACTCTCTTATAGTATACTTCGCTGTTTTTCAATCTGAATACAATTTTGTGATCATGATTTCAGAAAAATGAAACGAAAGTGTCAATCAAGTGTGTCAATCAAATTGTGTTGCAGAAAAAACGGTGCCCAATGAGACACTATTGGTGAATCACCCTGTATAATTCTTCAATGTCAATCAAGGCTGAAATTAAGTGAATAATAGCGAGCGATTGGTTGGATTCTGTGTGGTCATCATAAAGGCGGCATTAGAAACAGCTGACGTAAGAATTTAACAGTATTCGTCAGAGCTCCCGCGCTGTGGAGTCTGCCCCGTGGATTAATAGCAGAAAGAAGTCATGCTAGATGAGTTAATCATTCTTAATACAAAAGCGTAGTAGAAACAGTAAAACTACAACCAAAAACATCGAGGAAGTCAGGAGAATGGCGAGAGACCGCAACATCTATAGGAGATGGATAGAGGACCCAATGCCCTACGGCATAAATGGGAAATAGAGAAAGAAGAAGAAGAAGAAGTTTTAAATGAAAGACATTATGCTATTGATTATTACCTGAAATATTCTATTTTTAAAATGAGAAGTATGTAGTTTAGTAAATTAAGGGTTAGCAGTTTCCATAGTAGTCTAACAGTCCATACACCGTCGAAGGTCTTGGCGAGGTCAACGAAAGCTATCATGGTATCTATTTTAGCTTCAACGCCCCTTTTGATGATTTTTGCAATTCTTGCTAATTGGTGAGCTGATTAATGTTTTGGTCTAAATACGAATTAGAATATTGGGGTGATGTAGTTAGTATTTAATTCATTGTTTAGTCTAGTAGATATACATCTTTCCAGGAATTTAGAAAAAACCCCTTAAAAGGCTAATCGGCTTAGGATTGGAATAGTGCTGTGATTTTTCCAGGTTTGTTAAACAACAAAATATAAACATCTTTTCAAGAAACCGAAAAATAACGCGTTGAAAATGAGCATCAAATAGAGCATATATATAGATATATAACAAGTAAATATCTTTAACAATAATATCAAGAACCCGGCTGTGTCATGGTGCTTTTTTATATGGCTATGTATCTAACCATCTAACCAGCTCTGTTAGTGTGCTAGGCTCTACAAATAGATACTGAAGAATTTGGAGTTTCTTTTGTGCTGTGTAACTTGTATTCTGACACTATCGTTCCAAATTGTAGCGTTAAAGATCTTTTTGGGCTAATTTTGAACAAGTTTAGATCTTTCTTATAACGGACCATCTGGATCCCTCGCCTGGAATGTTTGTTTTCACACTTAAATATATAAAGCAAGTTGTATTTTAGTATACTTTATTATTATACTTAGATTTAACATTTTGTTTAGTTTAATCGAAATGAGAGTTCAAGTTTTAGTTTGAGATTATTTCATGAAAGATTCGGCATTGGTTCGCGCACCTATGTCCAAGTTAGCGGTGTATCTCCAAAGAATAGTGAGCAAATTTTCCCCAAGGCGAATTAAGTTAAATAGAAGCGGCCTATAAGGGTTTTGCAACATAAATTGCTGGGCACAAAATTAAAGTGCAAGCTAAACACGCGTTTGTGAATATGCAATCGCAATCTATGTAGTATACTCGTGAGTACACAATTGTGCGCAATATTTAAAAATACAGCACGAAATTTAACGCGTGCTGAATTCAAAGGTACTCAACAACCACTTCCAGGTAAAATGTTTTGCTGATCAACGTGCTAAAATGTATTCAACTGAAAGAAGCTTTTTCAAAGGCGCAAGAATGTATTTCATCGGCGAATAAAAATGTGTAAAATGCGCGTAAATTAAACAGGACCGGATTTAAATAAGTATCTACTTCATTTTGATATTGCGTTTTTGTTAAATAGATTTATTTTATTTGCGTTTTAAAGACAATTCTCTTAAAACCTTGTTTAATTACATTTTGAGTATGTTTCGTGGACTTACATGCGAGTATATCCAACTCTCTCGCGTGTAAATGTTATAGGAGTTTATCTTACATGCTTTTACTTTTATGTTGTTTTTCTGTGTTTTATTTGCGTTTTGAAGGCAATAGTGATGTAACAGATTGGCTTCGCTTATGTATTGTTTGAAATCAGTTTCAATCCGACAACAGTACAGATTACTTTTTTGGCAGATAGTGATCTTTCATAAGCTGTGAACTGAGAGATTAAGGGGGTTTCACGTAGGTATACACTGACCGGCTAACCGGATGAAAAGGAAAACAATGTAATTATCTAAATATTAAGGAGTACAAGACGTCGTATTCAAATTTAAAGTAATACGTCGGAACTAAACCTCACATACTGTTACACTCTTCACCTCTAGTATGCGGATTATCATCATTTTGAACGGCGGTGGAGTGAACGATATTCTCAAAATTCATCGTGTCGCTTGTCACAATGAGAAACTTATTCTAGGGTTAGTTGTACTGCTCGTATTAGTTGGTTGATTGAACGCCTTAGGTAAAGTTCCTGAACACTTAAATTAACAAAAAAAAAACTGTATTAAGCCGCCGTATCAAAATTGATACATTGAGCGTGAGCAAGCTGCTTCTCAAGTACTTATTAATAGGGTGTATGTTTAGCAGACACGCCATGTTTGTATAAAAATCGAAGTAAAATATAAATGTGCAATATTAGGCAAACTTAATCAAAGTGATTTGTATTTTGCATACGTAATGGCTTAGGGAATGGCAGCTCCACAAACAATAGCATTCATTCGCCTTATGAAATTTTTTTTATTTTTTGTGCAGGCGGCCGCATTTGCATTTTAAATCAGTAGGATTCCTGGCTTAAACACAGCAGCAATAAAGCTCTTAAATGCTGCCTCTTGTAGCTCCGAGAAAGTACTTCCTTCCAGCTTGCAGTCGCCATCGTTTTGCGAGGATATGTTGAAGACTTCGTACGCAATATAAGAATTTAAAAATGTATCGAAATGATTCAGTGTACTGCGCTTTGATTCTTTGTTTTTAAAAAATAAATCTGAAGGGTTTCGAACCGGGCTTTGAAAGCACGTTTCAGTTTGCACTTAGGAGCATTTAGGGTCGCTGAGGCGGCTGTCATTTAGATGCCGTAGTGAATTCGGGGCTATAGAGGAGTTTGATATGAAGTGTATAACGGCTAAACATGGACTGAGAATTGGCAGGCTGGAGAGGAATTGTGCTGTAATCTTGAAAAATTACTTTAGGCCCGGAAAAAAGGTTCTGTGTACTCTATGGGTCTGTAGGGATCAAATTAAGGCTGATAAAAGCTAAAGGAGGCAGGTTAAGAACACAAAAATTATATTTTCTACGACCGCTACGAAGAGTAGGCCTTTTAACAATATCTTGTCGGTCCAAAAATGACATATTATAGACCAGCGTGCCCAAAGTAAAATCAGCTGTTTCCTTTTAGCACACGTGGTAAAAGTAATCACCTGATTATGAATTTATGTATTTTAAACTGGTGAAGTGAGACCATAACGTTATTATACTTCGTTCTTTAGATGGAAAGTGTTTTAAAAAGTTAAATCATTATGTAATTTGTAATGAATAAAGTAAAATGTGTACTAATTACTTTTGACAAAAAATTATCATAACTGTCAAGAATTGTAACCTCCGAGAAATCGACATCCATGGATTAAGAACAGTAAATCTAATGCCGTAGGGAAAAATATTGTATGTAAAATGTACTGGAAATTTTATTAAGTTCAGCCTACGGACTCATTTCATAATTTTCATGCCTCGTACTATAAACAGTCAGTTTTAGCACTTGTATCATAAATAGTTATTAAATTTGCTAATTTAATAACACGTTTCCAAATTCAACGTTTCCAGTTGAAGAAAAATTAGGTGTAGTGCTGCGCAAGCCTACTGCCCCTCATGCAAGTGTAAAGAAACTAATATATCCAATATTCAGGTGTAATGTACTTGAAACAACACATTACCGCGCCGAGGAAACTCATAAAAAGCAAGAACAGTGGATTTAGAAGCAATTCCAGTAATCAATCACATGCGGCCCGAGGAGCTGATCCCCACACTAGTAAAGGACAAGACGCGGAGGTTCTGTTTTAAATTAAGGAACTCCGGCACTAAAATTTCCCTGTCTGGGCGTCTTCCAGCCCAGCGGTGAAAAACTGCAGGATCCCTAATTGATTTTAAGTTTATTTACGCCACTGGCGTGACCAGCGCCATGTGGGGCCCGTTTCACGTTGTATTATCGGCCCTGATTTCGGAAGGGCTAAAATGGATGGCCGCCGCAGAGGAGGAACCGCCACGGAAGGAGGACCGGGATGCATGACGGATGTGGCAATCTGTGGGAAATATGTGGGCAATGCCTAATTGGCAGAGCTTCTTTATGTTCGCAGCATATGGATTATTGACTGCTTCCTTGTATCATCGAGTATCCTATAATATGTGGTGCGGATGATTGACAGAGATAATCCCTCTATTACTATGTATTTGCTGAATGCTGCTCTTTAAAATTACGAAGGTGACATGTTCACCAATGAGACAAAATTATATAATCCTCAGTATGCAGACAACTCAGTCCGAACAGCTTAAAGGAGAACGTTACTTGGTACTGAGGAATTTAATTATTCTTTCGGTTATAGAACCCGTTCAGGTCGGAGAATTCAATGCGTGCACACTTTTGTTTAGCTTAGAGATATTTCCGGCTTTGGTTAAGATGGCGCGACCCTGTTGGTTCGAAAATGCTGGAGGTAGATTTAGCTTTATATTTATAAATGTTTTGGTGTAGTTTTAAGGCATTAATTGAACGAATTTAATTTGGTAGCGTTCGAAGCTTAAACTACAGATGTGGTGGGTTTTGTGACTTGAGACACGTGTTAGAATAGGTATAGCTTTGGTAAGATATTGTTGCTCTTACGGAATTGTAGTTTAATATTGTTTTTCCCTGTAGTCTTTTTCTTGCGATACCTGTAGGATAGTTGAAATCCAGCCTCTGGGACTTAGTTGCTCTAGCTTTATTGGAAGGGTTAGTAAGAGATCGTAACCGAAGGGGACCCATATACGAGTCATCCAGTGAGCGACCTCTGTCGTGATGTGATGAGGATGTTTCCGGCTGAGCTTTGAAGATTGAGTTCGGCTATTATTACGACGTGGAAATTGGTTTAGTAAATTTTTTTTTATTATATAAATCCTTGGCCCTCTAATATATTTAATAAGTTAGTTTCCAGGAGTGATTTCTGTGATACAAAATCATATTATACCGCTTGAATCTGCCCAATGTTTGAGCTAGGTTGGGTCGCTAATTCGCTAACCTACTTTTTGCATTGTTACCCAGACAGTTTTGAACTTAAGGATTTCATACGTGATTGCTGCTATAGTGTTGGTATATTTAGTTTAGTGTGTGGAGATATATGCAGACACATGAATGAGATTAACCCCTTGTTATTCGGTGGCATTTTACATTTGAGATTGGTTAAAAATCTCGTAACACACAGTGCATTAATCAATCAAAAAGCGAGAAAACGACAAAGCTAGAACTTATACCAGCCACCGTAATGATTAGGGAGAGGGTGTAAGGTTGTTAATTTATTGACTTGTAGTTTCCTCATCACAGAAATGGATGACTTGAGCTCGAAATTCGTAGAAGAACTGAGATAGCTAAAGTGCGTTTGTTAAATTAACTATATTTTGGAAGAACGGGAATGGTTTTCCCATTCTATTACGTCCAAGATAAAGGCGGTAAGAGTTAATGACTAGGAAAAACAGGCATTGCAGATTGCTTTGTTTATCGTGGACGATTCGTAAAGTGAAGGATGCTCTCTTAGAACTTGACATATAAATATATATATATATATATATATATATATATATATATATATATATATCAGTGACTATTCAATTCACCTGTCATCTTTCAAGAAGTGACGAATAAAAATCCAGAACTTGAGTTTTTTCACCAATCAAAAAAATATCAGCGGATATATGTTCCTAGAAGGTATTCAAGTGACTATTTTAAGAAAATGTGATTTTTATTAGAAAAAGTTAATATTAGTGTTCTGTTACTAAAGAAATTGCATAGTTTGTTGCTAGGTTTACTGAAAACAGATTTGAAAAAGTAGTTTGGTTCATTGAATAGTCCCTCGAATGTCATTCTTAGTCAAAGTTATGTAGTGCAATGGTTTTGTGCTCTCAACAATTCTGATTGTCAATTGAACTAGAATGCATTAAAAGTCAAACCGAGGCACATAATTAATTATTTTAATTAGTGCAAGTTTAGCTTACTTTTATAGAGATAAAGGCACTGATGGGTGCAGCTGAGTTTCACAAATTGAAGCAAAGCTAACATAAAAGGCTAGTTCAAAGGGGTTCCGTTCTTGGGCTCAGATTTGACGAGGTTTTGGAAGTGCGAATGCAGTTAGATCTGACAATTGTAGTATTAATATTTGCAGTATTATGTTTTTTACTGTACAAAATTGTTTTCACAAGTACAAATTTATGAGCATTATAGTGGTCAGAAAGCGAGCACCAGAATGGCAAAGAAACTGAAGGGTATATCCATGCAGTACGAGAATTAGAAACGTTGCAAGAAGCAACCGACAAGAAATGTTGCAAAAGAGCAATCTACGAATAGCAAAGAAATAGAACGAAGGACATTTTTAAGTACATAATAAAAACTACAGAAAATAACAGTGCGGTTAAAAACACAGTGAACTAGCAGAGTATTAAGTGTAGTGCATTCTAACGTAAGAAAAAAAATATCCTGTAAGAATTAATAATTAATAATAAGAGAGCTTTGAAATTGCCCAAGCTGTGAAGATTGTTTTACATTAGCTCCCATAAAAAGTTTGAATTTGTTAATAAAACACATCCATTTTAGTACAAGTGTTGGTTTGATTTAACCACTAAAGTGTTGGGCACAATTAGAACCAGTTTACATAAACCATGCAAGTAGCGATCCAGGTTTGGGCTACGTTTGGGATTCGATACCGCCTGCAGGAGCTTGTTGGAGCCAAGTTTGGTGCCTTCAAGGCTTAGAGGGGTTCCCCACGCAGAACATCATCCAGAGATTCGAGTCATGAAACCTTTTGCAGCTAAGAAAACGAGTTGGCGTCCCCTGAGAGGTGCGGCCCATCATCGGAAGCTTCTGTAAAGCAGGTATTTGCGCAATTTCCATCGTCCAGAGCTTTTTTATTTAGTTGGAGCCTGCAATATTAGAGTTTCCGCTACGCATTGCCGCAGTTCCTGATTGTCCAGTGCATTCCAAAATCCAGCAATTTAGGTAGCGTTCTTCAAAAATGCAGGATGACGCGGCATTTTTCCCCTTTAACCGGATGTACAACAAATGATAGTTGGCGTCACTTCTACTTGAAGATAGAACAAACGCCGTTAGTACTGTTACTATGCGAGTAGAAATATTGCATACCTGTGGTATTTTTCTGATATTGGCATCGATTTAAATCAATTATTGCTATTTATACGAGGGTACACTGCTTTGTGTTCATGTTAGTTTTTGAGGTTAGCTACTTCAGATTTAGTTGTGGTGCGTTCACAAGTAAAAGAATCCTAGTTGAATTGGAGCTACTAAAAATTAGTTTGCTTTACTCAGTATTTCTAATTTAGCGACCTAACTCATGAGACAGAGTTATTATATTCACCGGAATAGCCGAATATTATTGCATATAATTAAAATAAAATAAGGGCACCAAAATCGTTCAATTTTGCAGTAAAATATTTGTATTTTTAATAAGCCTAAGATCGTGCACAGGCAGCACTTTTCTTTTTGCAGAAGTGAATTTAGGAGCACCCGTTTCCAATTTTTTTAAAATTAAAGTAAAGCTAGTAGTTGAGGGCCTTAGTTCACAGTAGTAGATTATGTTTGCGGTAGTATCACTACCCATGTCCATTGCGCTTAGGATTAGGACTCGTGCTAGTGCACTCGTATTAATTGAACCTAAGCGCAATGGACATTCGTGATACCACAGCAAAAATATTCGACATAACTTTGACTACTCATGGTATTATAAGTGAATATTATATAACATCGCACATAAAGCAGCAAAAAGGCAAAGTTGAGCTGCTTAGCTTAATCTCGACAAGTGAATAAACATTAAAAGCGGAGAAACAAAAACGGCAATAGCTAAAATTGAGGAGTTTTTAATTAATTAGAACGAATAAAACTAGCTTGATTCGATATAAATATTTACTAGGAGAAGTAGGAGTTAGAATTTATTATCTATCAGTGTGAACGTTTTTATAGAAGCTATTCCACCTCAGAAGAAGCGTATTATGATAAACAGGCCTATTTGCAACTGATCTATTGAAGTTTGAATGAAGCTATTCCTCGTAAATGAGACCACATTTTAGTACAGTGACTGCAACCATAATAGCATGAAAATGGTTGACAACGAAGAATTTGTTTACCTTGACCATAGTACAGCATTCCCTAAGCAAGATACTTTAGCGCTCCTTTTCCAATGTTTTATATTGAAGTATATGGGAATAGTAACGAGCAGGAAAAAGATTCAGAACAATCTGAACAAGCCAGATAGTAAATCAAGGAGCTACAGAAGTTCCTGAAAAGATGAAATATATAACTAAAGGAAATAAAAGATAATAAAGCTCAATGGGTGATACATAAAATAAAAAGTCTGTTTAACCTTTCTCTACATAATACTTGCGTATCGAGAAACTGGAACCAAATAAAAATGGTATTAACTCGTACTTAAAAAGCTGACAAAACTAGAACAGAGCACTATAAGCCCATAAGTCTTCTATCTCACCAGTACAAGCTACTTACAAAGATATAAAAAGATTGTAGGCGAAAGTTGATTTTTACCAGTCCAGAAAGCGAGGAGGTATGGAACAACTGACCATCCTCCTCCTTAAAAATTATCACCGAGAAAACACTTGAACACAATAGGAATCTGGTACTAGTGTTTGTCGATTCCAAAAAGTTTTTGGCACAATCGACATGGAAGCATATTAGCAGCTCCAGGTCGATATCTCATAGTGTTGGGTCCGATTGAAAATTGACGCCGCCACTGCGTTTGGCGCGCACAAAGAAGAACAATAAGTTGACGTTCAGACACAGAATAAAGTATGGGTGAGTGATGTAACCATTATAGTTTTGTGGATGTACCTATGTGGAAGCTCCTTGCCATGTTCATTTCGACTGTCGGACATTCTCAGCTCCAAAAACGCAGCCTACCAATTTAAAATTCCGTTTCCCTTTTTATGGGCCGCTGAATTTTATCTCGGCCACCGCCTCGGATATATTTATAACAACGCTCTTATCGCCTCTCTATATGCCATTTCTCAATCATCCTGAAACACAACGCTGCGCAAACCTGTTACATTGAATGTGTGGATTCAGCCATGAAAAAAACCTTTCCGTATACTGCGAGTAGAGTGACGCCGACTGTCCGCAACCAGTCTTGAAGCTACGCATTTTGGTTTCATCGAAACCCGGAAACAATTCAGTATATACCATATGTACTGAATGTATAGATTATTGCCGATGTTGTATTGTGTTTTAAGAAGTAGGTTACATATTGTGAACTAGAGCAGTTAAGAGCTTACCAAATTCCGATAAAACAGACAATGAGCAGCACTCTAGAGAAGGGTTCGTAAAATTGAGCTTTCTCCCATTATATCGACAGCTGTGTTAGCGTTACTATGGTTGTTTTTACCAATTTGCACTTGTATACATTTGAAATATTAAATTAGATCTATGAATCTACTTCGTCTTTTATTCATTTACGTTATGTGCAAGTGAAGCAAGAAAACAAATCTTTTTATTTGAGAAAGGCGAAATTGCTTTTTGCAAAATATTTACCTCACTGTCTGGGTTACTATCAAGAAGCATAGTCCATTTAAAAGAATTGTTGTCCTCTGGCAGCGGTCCCGGGTTCAAACTCCCGGGGAGGCACAAGTTTACGTTGAAAAACGTACAATATCAGTTCTTCTCAGGACTAACCAGGAACACCTGATGACGGAAGAGATCAAAGCTTCTGAAACGTTGTGTGATATACACCCTACTATACACATGCAGCCGATTTGTATAAGTATGTTCTTGATTGTCTGTTAGTAGATTTTAAAAATTAGATTTAGCAATGTGTGTAAAAGGAAATCGGCCACCAGTGGTACACGTTGACTTCGCGATACGGTAGGAACGCGAGGGCAGTTGCAGAGTGAGTGCGCTTAGAACCGTTGTACGCACAAGTGTACGCCGCATCTTCGAGGTGTGATCTAGCCTCAGATAGTGGTGAGCTATTCTATCTTGTGGGGAGCTCTTGGAGCAAAGGAGTGTCGTAAAGGGGACCTGCTAAACATACGAAGAGTTCCGACGTCCTGTTAACATTGTTCATCTGCTCGCTATTGGTTTAGTAGGCCAACAAATGGCATAATCGTAAAAGTGATGCGAATACCTGCAAGGGATACACCCACTCTATTACACAGCTGGAATTCAAAGGTCATCGCCTAAGGTGCGTGATTTGTGCTAGACTATGTTATTCACAAGCAGCCACTGCAGCTCGCAGCCGCGAGAGTCGCCGACGCAGGCGTAGTGCATGCTTTTTTTATTGTTCTGCGCGTCTTTCAATAAAAACTTTGTAGTACGCCGATAGCGAGTGGTGGAAAACGCTGTTTGTGTTGTTTAAATATTGTTATCATAAAAGCATGGTAGAAGCAGCTGTCTGATTCGTGGCTTAGTCCTTAATTACAGCACTAGCTGGTTCTCTTCTTTTACAGTAAGTATATTCTTCCGTTGTTCGTTTAGGCGTAAGCGAATAGAGTTATTAACTTTTCATATTTTTGGAAATACAACATTTATAGCTTTGCTTGGTCCAGGGTCAACTTCTAGGTTCTTTTCAAAAAAGTCTTGCCCTAGCTACAAATCGAGGCAAACAAAAATTAAAGAAATCTCATTGCTATCGAGCTATCCAGCAATAGTAAAGGTTAAAATTAGTAAAAAAGGCGCATATATAGGTCTTTTTGCGTTACAAACCTTAATTATGTCGAGGTATTTAGTTCATTCAATCCTATATCTAGTTCCTAACCCCAATACTTTGTGTGCTAATAGTTTACATTTGATTTGCGTTGGCGTTTTGTTTACGGTAAAACATATAATTTCAAACCATCTTTTCAAATCTATGCTATAATAACGACGTGGTTTTCACCTTTAGTAGCAAATGTTAACTTTTAATTAGAGCTGGACCTTATATAATATGTAGAAAACTGCTCTTTCAGTTTCAGTCCTCGTCATTCATAATAATAAGATTCTTCTGCGTTTTGGTATTGACGGCTATTTCATCATTTAATATCATTTAACTAACTCAAATACACTAAATTACGTCTTCTTGTAAAATCAGTCAAAGGATTAAATAGATGGAAAATGGAGTAAAAACCGAAGCTAAAAGATTAGGAAAAACAAAAAAAAATACATACATGTCATCTTTTACAGCTTGAAATAATTAACATAGAATAACTTTAGAGTAAAATTCAGAAACTATGTAGACATCGATTTCACAACAAAATCTGCTGTAGCGCGGAAGTAGAAATTGTTATTCCAGAAGCACAATTCGCCCATTATTCATCTAGGCAATCTTTTTGCGTATGCTTTTCGTATGTAAACGAAAATAACCCAAATACTCGAGGGTTTTACATCACTGCAACTTACATTTATACAAATATTGCCATTCGCGTTGAGCGTCTTTTCGAACAGCCTTAATAATGTCCTTGTGTATCCTCTATTCAGCACCGAGCAAGTATTTGCGACTAAATTGCAAGCCACTTGCTGTCGAAAGGCATTTTTTACCTGAACTCGTTAATTTTATGTTGTTTTTACTGCCCAGCGCTAAGGAAGCATCGCGAGACCAACCTGCAATTTTTTACCTGTGTTTAAGGTAATGAGAGTTATTTATTCTGAGCGAGCTGGAACTCAGACGCGGATAATATGAATTTTACATTACACAACTTCTCGATTTCGTGGCTGAGAATTTATAGTTTTCAGTTGCTTCAACAAATAGCAACGGAAATTGAAAAATTTATGTGCATCTTTAGACTGATTGGAATGAATGAAGGGCTTTGCCCGCATTTAAATATTAATACTCCTTTAATAACCGCGAATTTATCTGTAAAGCTCTCCTGCCTTTTTCAGACAGAACAGTTGAAGTAGCTTGTTTGAAATGGCCTATATATAAAGTAGTACTAACAATATTCATTTGTAGCCATCTCTCACTTCCAGTAACTTTGAGCGTTACTGCGACAGCATTATATCTTCGTTGAAATGAACAATTAGTACTGATTACCTGACAGTTATAATATGCGAAGTTACGCTTCAATTACTGCTTTAGAGGAGGAGTTTACCTAAGTTTAGCCTAAATCAATAAGCGAGACACTAAGCAGTCAACGCGTCTGTAAAATATGGGAGCGATTTATGTTCAGAAACTCGTAGCTGCATATCTAGCATTTTAGCTTGGTCTTAGTAACGACATTTAACGTGGCTGTTGTTAAGGTACAAACTGAGTTTTCAACATATTGAAGTAGCTCTAGTTCGTTAAATGTATAAATTTAATTATTCTGCCTGAGAAAATAAAGCTAGAAGAAAATAATGAAAGCTTTAGAAAAAGTGTGAATAACACTTGCAATCATAGAAATAAGTACGCTGTTAGTAAAAAATTGTATGATGTAGTTCAGGTAAGACATTTTTGATAGGTACTCAACATAAATACCTATACTTGCCCTTAACAAACAGCATGAACCACTAATATAAGAGGAACTACAAAAATTGAAGAAAAAATCGGAAGGGATGTCATCACAGTTTTTGATTTGATTAACAAGAAGATAACAATCATCATCATTCTGTTGTATTGGTGTTAAAATCAATACTGCATCGCTGGCTGCTACTCATCACTTTATCCATGTGTGTTGTAAGCTCTCTAGGCTGTCAATAAGTATGATCATGCCATGTCAATATCTTATGTTGTTCAGTCTCTTTCCATTTAAAACAATCCCTTCCTCTACATGTTCTAAAGCTTCTTTGAAAATGTGTTCTGTGTAGATGTTAAATATAAGTGCAGAGAGTTGCACTATACAGCTTTGTCTAAACACCTCGTCGAACCCTTGTATGTTATATGCTCTCTCCTTTCCGTCTGTCACAAGCGCTTCGATTCCAATATAAGTTGCAATGATTCTCACATCTTTACCATCTAGTCCAATGCGTTTTCCAATTTTTGCCATCTCATTGTGTTTAATTCTGTGATATGCTTTCCAGGAATTAGTAAACCAGACATTTAAACGTCACAATTAATGTCTCTACATCAGTGGTCGCCAACCTGTCGATCGCGAGCTACCGGTAGCTCGCGGGGGCAATTCTGGTAGCTCTCACAACGATTTTAATTTAAAAAATACAAAATCAGAGAAGCTTCCTAAAATTCCACAAAAAAATCTAATTGTCATAATATTAAACATAAACAGCGGCAACGTTGCGGCGAGCGATCTGCCGCTGACGCCATCAAGCTAGAATCGGCTAGAATCGGCTAGAACCGACCAGCCGGACCAGTACGTTAGTGTTCGAGAACGATCTGGATTGCTTTGAACGGGATAAATACGCACGGCGCGGCGACATTGCGCTTAGTTTAAAACTGAACGCGTAACCAACGTCCAGCGGTTGGGTTAGTAGTGAACAACAAAAAATAATATTATGGCAAGCAGTTGTAAGAAGGTAAAGACATACCACTTTCATTCGGAATGGGAAGAACAATACTTTTTTACAGAAGTTAAAGATAAAAATGTGTGTTTGTTATGTAATACTTCGGTCTCCGTTGCTAAAAAAGGAAATATTGAGAGACATCATAAAACTGTACATTCTAATTTTGAAAAATCATTCCCACTACATTCTGCCGCCAGAAAGGAGAAACTGAAACAGTTAAAAAAGCAGTTAATTGGACAACAATCAATATTTTTAAGAACAATCGACAAAAATAAGGCTGCAACTGAAGCATCGTACCGTGTGTCCCAGATAATTGCACAAAAAAAGAAACCTTATGAAGACGGGGAAATGATAAAACAGGCGTTTTTAGAAGCTGCTGACTCGTTATTTGCCAACTTTAGAAACAAAGACGAGATAGTTTCAGCTATAAAATCTATGCAACTTTCTGCTAATACAGTGATGAGACGTGTAGAGGTAATGAGCAATGATATTTTTTTACAGTTAAGAACTGACTTAGATAACTGTGTTTATTTTTCATTTCAACTGGATGAATCAACAGATGTCGTTGACACTGTCCAGATGGCCGTGTTCGTCAGGATGGTTTTTAGTGATTTTACGATTAAAGAAGATCTTTTGAAGTTTATTCCACTGAAAGGACACACTACTGGACAGGAGTTGTTTTCTCATTTAAAAAATATTATTTCTTCCGAGAAAATTCCAATATCGAAAATGGTAGGCTTGACAACCGATGGCGCTCCAGCTATGGTGGGTTTTGATAAGGGTCTGGTGGCGTTATGTCGTAAAGATGAAACTTTTCCGCAATTTCTCTCTTACCACTGCATTATCCATCAGGAAACATTATGTGGAAATTTCCTGAAACTAAACAACGTTATGAAACTGGTGGTAAAAATTGTGAACAAGATTAGAGCTCAAGCGTTACAAAGAAGATTATTCAAAACCTTGGCCGATGAAGTTGACTGTCAATACGGGGACCTACTCCTTCACTCTGAAGTCCGATGGTTAAGTAGAGGACGGGTGCTGAAACGTTTTAATGATGTCCTATCTGGCATAGTTCAATTTTTCAAAAAACGCGATGAACCGACTCCGGAACTAGAAAATTCAATCTGGCTTAGAGATTTTGGTTTTCTCGTGGACATTACCGAGAAATTAAACGAACTTAATTTGCAGCTTCAGGGGAGAGACAAAGAACTAGCAGAAATGATTTCTGATATAAAAGCATTTATCAAAAAGCTGGAGTTTTGGGAACAAAACCTAATTAACAGCGATGCCAAGCATTTTCCTATTCTTTCAGAAAAAATATCTCAAAATCCATTAGAACCCTATGACAGCAAATATCATGTAGAAATAGTTTCTACCCTGAAGAATAACTTCAAAAATCGTTTTAAGGATTTCAACGAAATGGCTTTAGTAGCGCAGTTTGTTGTTTCACCCTTTATGGAAATTGATATCCAACAGTTTGCAACTTGTGTTATGCAGAACTTTGGCGAAGACATCGCTGCAACAGAAATGGAAGTAATTGATTTTCAAAATGATTTAGCCTTAAAATCGTTAGTCTCAAGTACCAAATGTATCTGGCCTATTGTAAGTAAAGACAAATATTCAGTTCTATGCCGTGTTGCCTTGAAAGTGAAAGCATTATTCAGTTCAACCTATTTGTGTGAATCTTCTTTTTCCAATATGAAGTTTATTAAGAACAAATATCGCAATCGACTTACAGATGAACATTTGGATAATTGTATTCGAATGGCTGTATCAAATTATACTGCAAACATTAAAAAAATTATCGATGAGTCTGAGTGTCAGCCTTCTCATTGAACGTGCTTTTTTATTTTTCAATGTTTATGTTCATGATAGTGCGTTACTTTTTTGTTGTTATTATTAACTATTTTTAAATCTTACGTGACATGCCGTTGTGGCTGGATAAAAGTTTATGTTTATTTTTCAAACAACTTCGTTTGGTAGGTAGGAATGTAGTTATTATTAGTACCTATGTATTATGTATTACCAGTTAAATAAATAGTAAAATAAATACATATAATGATAAATTAACTGTGGATTATTTCATTTACGTTGCGTTACGTGGCTTCCGTGTGGGTAGCTCGCTGTTTATTCCAAAATTAACAAGTAGCTCAACACATTGAAGAGGTTGGCGACCACTGCTCTACATCATTAAAATAACACCTAAATAATGTTTCACGTGTATCAACTGCAATTCTTAAATAAAACTGTGAAATTTGTTCTTCACAGAGTTTGTATAGTCTTGGGTGGATTGCTTGGAGAAACAACACGCTGTAGGTATAGGTTTTTTGGTCAAGCTAATAAATTCATATTTAAACCATTCATGAGGGACGTTGCTAGAATTGTAGACATGGTCAATTTTGTCAAATATTTCGTAGTATCCTCATCTAGAAGCGTCAGAAATTCGGCTTGTATGACGTACGCTCCTAAAGCTTTACCCTCTTTCATTACGTTTATTGCAGTTTGTACGTTGCTTTTGTCGAATGTCAGAAAACATTTTCCACATAGCTTTCCTGCGAATCCTTGATAGTTCCCCTTCCGTCCACCAATTTGCTCACTGTTCTTTTCTTATACTTTCTAGTCACCCCTCTAACTTTCCGATTAATATTAAAACTAGCATGCTTCAGTTGTAAAACTTCTATATAAAATAGGTTTATTTTCTCTTTGTTTGTGCTTTGGTTTTTCTTAATTTGATATTGATTAATTTCTTGGTCATTTTATATTCACTTGGTTGCTTTTAACAAGTTTGCATTTTTCCATCATCTGGAGAATACGTTGATATGGTCTTAAAATGGCAAAGAATTTAAAATCAAATATAATTAACACGCAGCTTAATTATCAAGCAAATAAATAAGATACTGAGATACTTAGTAAGCAGCACGGTTTTAGAGGCATTTTTATATTTGTTAGCGAAAATTAAACACTGTTGAATGTTACAAAACATCTGTCAAATGTAACGGCAACCAAATAAACAGCAAACTAATTTGTTGATGCTTTGAGATGATTTAGTAATTTCAAGGCACCACTGATTTGTCTAAAAATGGTAATTTTTTTCTTTAAATTTTCGGTTTTCCGAAATGTAAAATGACAAATTCTGGCGTAAATGGATACAGAATTTTTTTCTCTACAAAAAACTTCCATACAAGTTTGCTCTAAAATAATTAGGGAAGCAAATATTTTCATATGAAGAAATTACCATTGAAATCCCTATGGTGCGTAAAGCATTTCTACACCCTGTATATGAAAACGAAAAATTAAAAAAGCGTTTACATTGTTTTAAATTAATATTTGTTTAAATAATTTTGTTTTACTTTTTTGTTGATATTCCATATAAGTAATTTTATGGATTTTAGGATTTTTTGCCGAAATATTTATAAAATAACATCTAAACTATGCATGCACCACAAACCAATATATATCTATTTTTTGGGTTTATAATAAAATAGCTTAAGTTATGCTATCTGTACTATTTGGCTTACTATAATTATTATTACAAGTTTTCGAATGAAAGGAAATTATGAACTTTAAATTTTTTTTTGAAAAATTGTTAAACTGCTAAAAAAATTATAAATGCTGCATTACTATTTAAATACTTCAAAAGTCTTTTTACATTTTAGTGATATCTAAAACTTAAAAGTATTTAAATAATTTTAAAATATTTAAATACTTCTAAAATATTTAAATACCTTTAAAGTATTTAATTACTTTTATAAAAGTATTTTACATATTATAGGTATTTATTATTTAACTACTTTTTGTTCATAAACAGTATTTAGTATTTAAATATATTCGATTTTCATAAAGTATTTAGTATTTAGTAGTTAAATGCTTTTTAAAAGTATTTTGCCCAGATCTGCTTGTTGACACTGACAAGTTGATTTTGTGACATTCAACAGTGTTTTATTTTCGCCATCAAATATGACAATGCCATCATCCAAAAATTCTATTTCCTATAATGGTATTGGCAGTCCTTCAGCAAATGCCATTAGTTAAAAGGTAGGTAGAATCATAGTTATTAATTAATTTACATGTGAAATTATAAACGATACCAGTTATTTTTCCAGGCTTTATGTGTAAAAGTCAATATTATCAGAATAGATAAAACATAGTTTATTTCTTACGTAAAAGGGTTAATGATGCATAATAATTGGAGGCAGGCACATATAAGAACTGGTTAACCTAAAAAGATAATTTGTAAAATTAAAGCGTCGTAAAGGTTGATAAGTAGGAATCTGTAATTTTTATATTTCAAATGTAATTATATTCAAGGTTTTGGCGGGAATTATAAAATATCAAGAACAATAAATTGGGTGTAAAACTAAAATCTTCATTATACCAGTCTAGGAATTGAGATAATAATATAGAAATTCAATTTTACTAATATAAATATGTACTAATAAGAATTGTAATATCAATATGTTTGACCTAAAAGAAGAAAGTTAGTGTAAAACTAATAAAGATGTTAATCGTGTGTCCGTGAAGCCCAGTCTAAAGGGGTTGCTGATGACGGTACGAGAAAGAATCAGAATGTAGCTGGTGCAACGTCCATTCGCAACTAATATAAAAATATATGAGCTCGAAGAAAGAAAGTTGCATGATGTAAATGTACACTAAATTTAAATAAACAAATACTAGATCTGAGAACAAAAGCAGTAAGTAAAAGAATTAAACTGCTAATTTTAACAAGTCTAGAATTGATTATAATCAAGTAACAGAAAATGTACGACAAATAAATTTAATAAAATAACACTGTTCAATAAATGCAAGTTTGATAAACGATAGAAGATGAAACATTATCTATAATATAATTATTAATAGCCTTTCTGTAAACATAAAGTACTAATTGCATAAAATTGAGTTTAATACTAAATTTGAACTTATTTAATAATATTTAATGAAATGTAAGTAATATTAAAAGTAGAGATCTATCACTAATAAAGAACAATTGCCTTATATTAAAGTGTTGTGTTATTTATTTTGTGTATATTCTAATTGAAATTTGCAGCAACCCAATGAGATAAAGAGCCGAACAATTAATTTTCTTGCAATTGCATGGACAGAAAAATGTAGCAAATAGAATAAAACGTGATAAAATAATGAAAATACATAATACTTAATTTCAATAAAAATAAAATAAAGTTATAACGACCACAGCAATATGTTGTAAAGCTATGTGGAACAATCGTTTTCAGAGGATCGATCAGAGCCTCCTCAGATAAACTGTTAAACAGTGCCGAGCATCCTAGTTAAAAACGTGCAACTGTAATAATAAATAAAAGAAATGAAGAGATTTAAACCTTCAGTATGTGACAACTAGGTCTACAACTCTGGTAACATACTCATGAATCGGTAAAATTACATAGTTGCAGTTGTTACATGGGCGGCCTTACCCAGCATCAGGGATGTAGGGACATGCATCTGAAAATTATGAAAAACTATTGAAACCAATCTGCTTTTGAGAAATTGAAAAGGAGAACACAGAAGATGATGGGACCCTACGAGGTATAAGGCAAACCTACAATTTGTCTCCATTGGTATTTAACATCTATTCAGAAGACATTTTCAGGAAAGCTTTGGAATTGGAAGACATAGCTGAAGGAATTATTTCAAATGGAGAGAGAAAGAATAACATTTCTAGATATGCAGATGACACGGTGATTTTTGCTGACAGTTTAGAGATCTTAAATACCACGAATTAAATGATGGTCAGCATCCATCGGTACTATCTTAATATTAACATTGATACAAAAGAAACTGCGCTCATTGTCATGTTATAAACAATAAAGTCATTGAAAGAGTGAACAAGTTATGATACTAAGCGCTACCATCACTGGGATCACTCAGAAGAGGTAAGTAAAGATATGTATCGGAAAGGTAAGGGCTGTGTGTACTTCATTCAAAGTTACAATTTGACAGCAACCACAAAGATGACATTTCTACGTTGCTATGTGCTCTCTATTCTCTTTCATAGCGTAGAATTTCAGACTAAGATGTGGATTTATTGCAGAGTTTTGCGTTTGTCATATTCAGACGCGTTCACAAGTACGGAAATTCTTTGAGGAACAGAAAAAGAGAAGAAGAGTTAATTGCAGTGGAAAAATCATGAGAAGAAAACGCAGAATTGCATGGAAAATAGGTGCAGGAAGGAGAGAATCTCTTGGTTAGGGAGCTTAGAACCTGGTTTTCTACTATTACCCCAGAGCTATCGATGATGGTCAGGATAGTTGCCAACATTAGGGAACAAATAGGAACTATAAGAAGCAGAAGAAGAAGAAGTCTAACTACAATAGGTTAGCCTGTGAACGAAAAATTGACATTGTGTATAGTTTGTTTTTCATATAACAATTACATTCTGTAAAGTTGTATTTTAGTGATTCCAATTTGTATTTACCCCAAACATCAACCATAGTAGTTTTGGAGCATGTTAAACCTGGAATTATCAAAACGAACGTCAAACTGGAAATGCAAAGTGCGCGGCAGTGAAATGGCCGAGCCGACTTGGGCGCTGGAGTTATTATTATTGATAATAAATCCTCAACTACAGCTGTTGTTAAGCCGGTACTGTATAATACAACAGTAAGGATTTACGATCGGAATATTATAACCTATAAATTCTTAATAGTTACTTGCTGCCTACAAAGCAGCGCGCCGCATGCAACGGCGGCGGTTTCATTTCGGTGCACCTTCGATTTTAATAAAATAAACCCGCGTTTTCGCCAACATGCCCATGTATAAATCAAATTAGAGCGATGCTCACGCGAGCTAAACTCTGAAGATAACAGGAAGTGGCTGGTTTCCGAAACCATGCCTCATTCGCATTCGATAGGCAAGATTGGGTTGGTGCAAGCAAGCAGGAATAACATGCTGCTAGCTCTCGGTTTACTTAGGAAATTACTGCTCTACAAATGCTTGCAAGTGTTAGTTTCGATATCGTAAGAATATTATATTTTGTATTTAACAACTTGCATGTGGGCTGTGGGTTTTTTGCCTATTATAATTTTAACGATTGGTTAACTCAGGGTGGTATGCTTTAAGGTGCACCTTAAAAGAGTTTCGTTACTTTATTACGTAATATTAATAAGTTGGCTTGCTGTTTACCCAGCTTCACAACGTTTGTCCCAAGTGTGATTATGTCGAATTTATTTTGATTGCTTTTCTCCAGTGTGAAATTCGTGTAGGTAATCGTCAAAACTTTGTATTAACAAAGTTTTTTTTTTATTTTGTGTGTAATAAGACTTGCACTTACACAATTTTACCTGCATAACGCTTGAACAGTTGATTTGTTGCAATTTAAATGTCGAAAAGAGCAAGCCAAAGAACGCGTCCTCAAAGCTACCGCTGCACGGCAAAACGGCGATGCCCTCGCTCTGTTCCTCGGCACAATAAAGTGACTTAGACCCTACTCAGCTGGAGCATGTCCTCTCTTCAAATTTAATTGAAGTATAGGCATCCCCAGCGGGTGGGTTATTAATTTGATAGCTACAGCTACGATGACAGAAAACACAACGGTCGCTGGATGATGAATCGCCACAGCTGATTATATTTTCGTAGGTCCAAGGTAATGATTGCAAATTTCCTTAAAAATTCAAATTGGGGTTATACATCAGGGTTCGTGACAGCTTAAAATGTGAACCTCGTAATGTGGTGCCGGAATTCGTTTGTTTTATGTTTTATTCATAATTTTTTAATATTCTCCAACAAGTGTTGTAAAAAGCTACTTTTAGTGGTTAAATGGCACTTTCCTATTCTCGCTATGTGTTTTGTGTTCCGAGGTACTGCTACATTTGCTATCGTTTAAGGACAGAGCACTCGCTAATAGCAGAGACTATTAAAATGGTTATTTATAGAGTAATTTAAACTGGTTTATGATTTCCTTTAGTAGGTATCGTTTATATTTCCTTTTTTACCGAGAAGATTGAATGTATACTTTTAGCGACTTTCCGCCCAAATAATGGGTTTTTCTCTCACTGAAGGTATACGAAAGGAGGAATTTGTGAGGAGTGTGCTCCAATGGTGCACTATAAAAGTTACTTTAGCACATCGCTCGCCCATTTTTCCTCTTTTTCTACACTGGTTATACATTTGTGCTAATTCAAACGGTTGTACTCTGTTTAACTGTGGCACTAATACTTTATAATGTATTAATTCTTATTATGCATTCCCATAGCTGCTCTCCATAGGTACAGACCAGTTGAGTGCATGCTTTTATTATATCTACAGCTTGTTATGTAAAGAAAATACGTTCCATGCGCGCTTTTACAACTTTTAACCCGTGAACAATTAAGCGAAATGAGCATTAATGTTGTTAAGGCAATAAAAGGTTATCTAAGTCATGATTTCATAAATAAACTTGTATTCGAGAAGAAATAATAGCAGAGTTTTTGATGTCATTCAACAAGCAAACGAAAATTTCAAACACGCGATGACAAATAAAAAGTGAAGAAAAACTTCAAATCAATAGAATTCCTGAATAAATGCTCAGAATCCATCGTGTGCGGAAGACATTTGAAAATACGCCTCGTATTGTAACAATAACGTTTTTAAATACGAAACGGGTAGACTCGTTTTCACTAATCGAAGTAAACTGAAAGGTTTCAGCTATACTATTCATGAGGGTTTAATTGTGTCAAGATTCAATCTCATGAAAGAAACCCAGAAAAAATGGTCATAGAGATGTGTGGATGTGAACTGTCATGGCGCAAAGGAATGGTGTTAAAATTCATATAAAGAAAAGTGAAGAACTCCATCGAACTACTGTGAATAATGATAGTAAAAAAATAAGACTTGTTATGAGAAGCCGGGTAGCGCAGGTGGGGGAGTGCTAGGCTTGCATTAAGCAAGTCCTCGGTTCGAACCGCGCGGAGGCCGGAATTTTTCAGCAGCCTTGGCGATTCGTGTCCGGCTTAGTGAGACCATTCACAGTTGGGCACCAAATTGACTGTGCTCTACTCAGAACCACAGACCTAAGAGATATAGAGTAACAAGTAGTGCTTACAATACCGAGCCAAAATCTTAATACCGGTATTCGGTATTTAAATTTTTTTAATACCGGGATACCGGTATTAACACCGGTATTACTATTAGAAAATTTACTTATTCGATTTTTACCCAGTTATTATGACATATTTTAAAATAATATCACAAAAACAAATAAAAATTTATTTTTAAAATTAACATTGACTACAAAATAAATTCCATTAACTTAACATTCTTTTGTAGTAGATAAATAAATAAAGTAGATGAAAATGTAACAAATGAGAAACTTTATAAGGCCCTCCGCACACGGAGCTACTCGAAAGAAACTGAAAAGTAACACAATTTAAACTAAAATCACTAAACAGTTGCTTGCTCGTCACCGCTAATGTATTTATATGCAGGTCCGCTCACGAAGCTACATATCGGCTACTGGTTTGTAACCAATTTGTAATCAGTCACAGGAAACTCGACATGCTAGTCGCCCGGCTACCAGTTACCAACTAAATTCTAAGAAATCAACAAATAGACATAACAAGCTATTAATGCCAAATTCGCAAGGGAAGTAGAGAATTGCCTCCTTTCTACTAAAATCATACAGTGCGTTTCACTTCTCACCTTCACACCCCTGTATCTTTCTTATTTATCTACTGATCGATTTTAAATTTTAGTCAGCTATACTACCCTTTAAAAGAGTTATTTTAGCAATGTATTTATAATTGTATGGCAAATCAGGCCTACTGCCATCAAAAATAGATTTAAAAAGATGAGAAATCAGAATAGGCCTAATGTTATCGAAACATGTTGTTAGAAAAAGTTGCTCAGAATCACAACTATAACCGAAATACAATTTTTTATTGAAAAATTATTATTACGATTTTATACAATAAATGTGTCACTTAGCTTCACACCCCTATATCTTCCTTATTTATTTTCTAATCGATTTCAAATGTTGGTCAATTATACTACCTTTTTGTGATTTTGAGCAAATTTTTAAATAACTTTTTTCAATAAAACTATTATGATCTTTTGCATTTCATTTTGATTGCAGTAGGCTACTAGTTTTCCACTAAACTTATTGACAAAATGTAAAAAAACGAACACTTTATAAAGGACAGTATAATTGATCAAAATTAAATGGATCAGAAAATAAATAAGGAAAATACAAGCCGATAAGTGAAACATTTTATGAATTCATAATAATAATAAAAACAATAATTTTTCTATCTTTAGATTTTGACAATTTTTGTGATTCTGGGCAACTTTTTATAATAACTTATTTCGGCTATTGCATACATAAGTCGAACCACGTCATTTGACCAATGATCGAACTCGCTTTTTTAACTTTCAACCAATCAAAAACAGCTTGTGTCGATAATAATTATTGTTATATAACAACTTATCAGTAAGATGGAGTATTACCGATAAGTTGTTATATAACGTTAGTTTTTTTAATCGATTCAAGCAATAGTCACGCAAAATATATTGCGTGCATAGTTCCTTGCTTCGATAATGCTGACCAGATTGCACTACCGCTGGATTGTTCAGAAAATACGCCCGACAGCGAAGCTGGCAGCATTATCGGCAAGTCACTATGCACTTAATACATTACTGTTAATAATACTAGCTAGACCTACTATGATTTTTTAAGTTTTCTAATTTATCTTTGATTGCAGTAAGCTACTGGTTTACAGCAAAATTATTTAAAAATAATTGTAAAAATAATTTTTTGAAAGGGTAGTATAACTGACTAAAATTATCAGAAAATAAATAAGGAAGATACAGGGGTGTGAAGGCAACTGTATAATAATAATAATAATAATAGTAATAAAGAACCATGCCTTTCTCATCACTTGACATATTTTATTTTTCGATATCTTCTTCTTCTTCTTCGTCGTTTTCCTCATTGTCTGAGGAATCGTGATCCTATGTTCTTATGGTTTTATGTGCAGTTCTTGATTATTCGTCTCCATTCTGTTCTATCTTCTGCCTTCTTTAGTGTGGTATGTAGGGGCATTTCGGTAAAAGTTTTTACTTGATCTAGCCACCTATTTGGAGATCGATCTCTGGGTCGTTTTCCCTCTGTATTTCCTTGAATTACTAATTTGTCTCGGTTGGTGTTCTCTCGTCGTATAACGTGTCCAAAACATCTCAATATTCGCCGTCGACAGATGGTGGTTAGTCTGTCGCTAATGTTCAGTTCGTTTAAGACAGATGCGTTTGTTCTTCGTGCTGTCCATAGTATGCGCAGCATTCTTCTCCAACACCACATTTCGAAAGTGTCAATCCGGTGTCTGTCTGACGCCTTCATAGTCCATGATTCTGTGCCATATAGGAAAATAGAATCTACCAGAGTTTCGATCAACTGTTTCCTCGTATTTTTTGTGATATGTTTATTCGCCCATATCTTCGCGAGGTTTGTTACTGCACTCCGGGCCATTGAAATCCTTCGTTTTATTTCTTTTTCGGAGCTCCCCTCGTTGGAGATTTGGGATCCGAGGTAGATGAACTCCTGTACTATTTGTATTTGATGTTGTAAATTTTGTAGCTGGAGCGTGTTTGTTCGGTCTATGATCATTATCTTGGTTGTTTCCAAGTCGATTTCCAGTCTTAGCGCGCGGCTTTCTGTTATTCGTCGGAGCATTTCTGCTAGTTCTGTCTCATTTTTGGCGATTATGGTGGTATCATCTGCATATCGCAAATTATTTATCATTTTGCCTCCGATAGATACACCTTCGTAGTCCTCTAGAGCCCGCCTTAGTATATACTCTCCGTACGCATTGAAAAGTCTCGGGACAATATGCATCTTTGTCGCACGCCCTTTTTGATTTTATTAAAGGATTTGCACGTGTCTTTCTCAATGCGTATAACTCCTTCATGTGTTTCGTAAAGGGCTCTTATCAATTGTTTAAGGTGGTTGGGAACTCGCGTATCGATTAGGACCTTCCAGAGGTTGCTCCAACGGACAGTAGCATTGGTGTGTTGAATTCACGGGCTTTTTCTATCAGCTGCCTGATGTTAAGGATTTGATCTCGGGTTCCTCTACCCTTTACAAATCCTGCCTGCTCTGGGGGAATCTGGTATTGTAGGTATTTTTGCAGTCTTTGGTCTATTATTCGCAGTAGTACTTTGCTTGCGTGTGAGATAAGAGCCAGCGTTCGATAGTTCTGGCACTTTTGTGTCGACCCTTTTCTATGTATTGGGATTATGATTGATTGAGTCCAATCCTTTGACCATTTGCCTGTTCTCCATATTTATGTTGTTACATATGTAAAACATTATGTCTACTCCATCTTCGCCTAGTGCTTGAAAGATTTCTGCGTTAATCCCATCGCTTCCTGGTGATTTATTTGGTTTTAGCTGTCGTATTGCTTGTTCAATTTCGGCTCTTAATATATTCGGTTCTCGTTCTTCGGCAAGGTTGTCTATTGCGTTCTCATTGTGTCTTTCTTCCTGTTCTTCGTTATATAACTCTATGCAGTACTCCTTCCATCTCTCTAGTACTTCCTCTTTTTCCCATAGTATATTTCCTTCTTTCTCTTCTATTGTTAAACTTTTAGGTTTGAATTGTTGTATCAGGATTTTAACTTTTTTGTATAAGTCTCGTGTTTCATTATGATTTTGATGTTCATATATTTCTTTGCATATGTTCTTGATGTAGTTGTTTTTATCTCGTCGACATGATCTCTGGAATCGTTTAGATAGTCGTATGTACTCGATTTTGTCTGCTTCTGAGTGCAGTCCTCTTTGTTTTAGTGTTTTTCTTTCTTCAATTGTTTCTACAGTGTCAGTTGTTATCCAGTGTTTGTCTCTTGTTGTTTTGGATTTGTTTTCTAATTTCTTTGTGGTTCTTTCGATAGATTCCTTTATTTTTTCCTTTAAATTTTCCCACTCTCGTTCTGCGTCTTGATTTGCCATTTCTGTTTGAATTTCAGTTAGGCTTGCTTTAATTTCTGTTTTCATGTGTTTTATGATTTCTTTAGTTATTCTCTTATTTTTGGTCGGTTGTCTTGCGTTTCTCAGATTTAGTTTACAATCCATTATTAGTTGGTGGTCGGATCCACATTCTGCTCCTGGGAGGGTCTTATAAAATCCTAAGAACCCACGTCAAAATAGGTAACAAATACCTACTTAGTATTTATTTGTATCATTAATATCTGTAAAACGCCGTAAAAATAACTTGATCAGAAATAAAAAATTTATCTCTCTGGCCTTACCGACAGCAAATTGTTCCACAAGATTTTTACAACAGGATCCCTATCGTAGACGATGCTTTTTGCTCAATTAACAAAACCGAGAGGCCTATCTGGGCTAATAGAATTTCTTAAATAATGTTTTACTTTCAACTTGCTAAATTATCTTTCTATTGTGGATAATGTCACGGGAGAGTCGAGAATAAAACCAATGCAATAATAATCTCGCCAAAATTGCTTTCGAGAACACTATATTTCTGTAGGAATACATTTATCAAACCTAGAACAGTCATGTTATCATCTAAATCCTCTTTTAGTAAGGAAATAGCGTTCACAAACTAAATGGCGAGATTATTATTGAGAACATCAGAATACTTTTTTTGAAGCAAATCACATCGGATCTGTTCAGCTTCTCGCAATCTAAAACCGTATTTCGGTTCTAAAAATTCAAAAATGTTAGTTAATTTTTCAAAGCTCTCAAATCTAGTCTGATCACTGATGACTGATAAGTGAGAGTGGAGACTGAGATTGCAGTGCTATCAATCTATACACAAATGAAGTAGAAGATATCGAGATATTTAATAAGCGAATATATAACTTACCGCCCCCCCCCCAAAGGGCCCCCTAAGGGCCCCCTAAGGGCCCGGGCCCCTAAGCAACGCTTATTCCCGCTTATGCATATCACCGCCACTGAAGAATACCTGACTTATTAATTTTTGCGTCACTGAAGGTATAAAAGTATAAACCTCAAGTAGTCTAAAATCGAATCCTCATTTAATATATCTTCTAATCACCCTCTTTTACTAATAAAAAATCACTCGCAAATCATACAGAAGTAAACGCAATCCGGGATGAGTTTAGAATGCATTTAAATTGATGAAACAAGTTTTAATTTTTCCTTAAAATTAGAAAGACTTTTAAAAATTGCAGTTGATCCCAAGCCAACAAAGGAAACAATCACCAGCTAGAGACCTCAAAGAACTGATGCTCAAAATTAAAGACGAATCTAGATAAGAATACATTAATAATCTCTCTGCTACATAGGCTAAGCATTATACGTTTCGGAAAACCAAAAGAAAAATTAAAAGACCCATCAACAACTAACACCCATTAAAGACGATACAGTCAAATGGGCACGAAACGGTAAGAAAAAACATCTTGTGTCTTTGCTAAATATCTTAAAAATGTATTTAAGTTACAGCCAGCAATGGCAGCAACTGAAGAAGAAAATGATATACATACTTTTCTAGAGGTTGCACTGTGGAGGACTGATAGTTCTTCAAATAGCAAAATTCTTCCAAGATATCAAAATTATGTGGTTTAGCAGTGACAGCCATTCGGTCGAGGTGGAATTGCTAATAGCTTTTTCAGGCTTGTGCCATAAGTTAGTGGTCGATCCAATGTGACCCCAAGGTTAGATTTATTTACCTTATACCAAGGACGAAAATGTTGAGAATTTGTCTAAGTAGGTAGGTACACTAGTATTTTGCATGGAAACAGTTGGTAGGTATCTCCTCAGACTGTATTGTATGCAGTGGTTAGGTCGATGAAGGCAGCTGCAGTCTTTACCTTGGCTTGGAAGGCATTTTCTATGTACTTTGTTAATGGGAAATTTGGTCCTCGCAGTTTCACTCTGGTTTAAAGCCTGCTTGGTGAACAGAAATAGTTTTATCCAATCTAAGCACTATACAATTGTATAGCAGTCTTTCTAGCAGCTTGCAGCAAGTGCTGATTAAAACAATCAGGCGATAACTCTCAGGTCTTCCTGAGGTTATGCCTGGTTTCTAAATTGAAATTATTTTGGATATCTTAAAAGGCTGTTGTCGAGGTTCCTGCCTTAATTATGTCGCTAAAAAAATCTCGTTATTATGTATATATTGGATATCCGATATGTTTGACAAATCCAGAGTACAAGTTGTCAAGGCCATCAGCTGTTGCAGCATCTATATAATACACTGCGTTCAATATATACTTTAACTTTGGCGGGAACATTTAAATGAAATTTGAGAATTTTATTGCTGTTAAGTTTTGCATTTCATTCCCGTCGTGTTTCTGACTTGTCTAGCTATTTTGTTTCAGATTAGGCCTTGAAGATCCAATACTGAACACTCTCTATATACACGCTAAACCTTGTTACGGGTTTTATTTAATTAGATATAATTGCTTTTCTCTACGCGCACATATGGGCAAGTGGAATTGCTATTTTCATAGGTTCTCGTGTTTGGCTCTCAATACGTTCTGGTGTTAGCACATTTGGTGTGTTCTGAATTCGCTGAAAGCGTTTGGCAACGAATTTGCCATATATGCGTCGCTGCTTTGCTAATATTCGATGTCCAATTTGTCACAGTGGTCATTCCAGCTTGTTGCCTATGATTGCTGCATCCTCTTATGATATGTGTTTAGCGACCACAGTCAGAGGTTCACGAAACCGTCGTAATTGGTTGCTCTTAGTTCAATCCATCTGATACTTCAGTTTAATTCTTCATTGCCATGGTTCCATTTGAATTTTCTAATGTTCCAAGTTAGTTTGGGAACGGAGTTAATGACACAGATTTTCTCCATTAAAATCATTTTAGTCGTAACCCAAGTTGTGGTTTCAAACGGAAATATAGCCTTTCTTGCGTGGATTGCTTATTCTAATATAGCATATATATCTGACTTGTGTTTGCATTCTTTTTCATTGTTACTTAAGTTGAATTACTGTGATCTACTGTGATAAAAAGTGCACGTACTGCTCTGGTTCAGTGCGTGAATCGTCCAATAGCGTTCGAAATTAAGCCAATAGAGGCCGCTGGGAAATGAACTTAGTCGCCGACGTGCCGAGGCCCAAGGCACACGTCTTTGAGTGACTTATAGTGTAAAATCGCTATTCAGTTTGATAAATAAAAGCGGCTTAAGTAAGGATGTACTACAAAAGTATTTGTATGCAACAAGATAGTGTTAACACTTCATGTAAGTGCTAAATACCGTATTACTGAACGCCAAAGAGTTTCGTGGTGTTCATTTGGTAACGTGAGACAGCCCAAACCTCTGTGTAGCAGTTGCCACCCAAAAGCTTAAGGTAAGCTGATACATTATGTTTGCAGTCTGAGCAATAAGCGTTTACTCAGCGCTATCTAAAGTGCGATTAATGGGCAAATAAAGGCTGTGAGTTACATATTTCGCGTGCAGTCGGATTACTATGCATCAAAGCGCTTCGGCGGACTATGCAAACTGACAATTTTCGTGTTAAACAGATTTATTCTGCTATTCTTTCACCTGTAAATGCGTGTAGAAACCAGGTGCGGTGCGTTCATATTTATTTTTAGTTAACATAGTAGTATTTAGGTTTGGACATTTATTTCAATCCTGATTTTCTTTATTATTTTATCCGTGCATTTGAAGGACCAATATAGCTATGTTTATTTATCTCAAAAAATTGGTTTTTATTGTGTATATTGGTTCAAGTTACTTTCAACAACAGAGTGTAGGCAGGTTCTTGTTTTGCCAGATAATGATGCTTCCCAATCACGAGTTGAGCTAAAGTAAGAGTTTCATGTGAACTGACCTAGATAGATAAACAATAAGGGTAAATAATTTATAAAAATACTAAGGCCTACGAGTTGTCTCATCATAATTTGACGCCCAACGGAAGGGATATGGAAAACCTCGTTTTAGTTGTGGCTATTAAAGTCTCCAATGTATACAGCATGCTACTGAAATAGATATATCATAAATCAGTGCCCTGAATGGAAGGGAGGTTTCTATCAATAATCATTGTGGTTTTCGTAACCTTGACAGCTAGAATAAATTTAAAAGACGCACGGACTACGACATAGTTTGTAATGTCGTACTAGCTTGTCTCCAGATATTTATTCTAGCGGAAGTATATGTAAATTGTCACGTCTACATAATGCTTACACAACTTATACATTCTATATTTAGGTGACATATCCTAATCGTGGGAGTAATTGTCAAGTCGCTATGAGAAAAACCGTTCACGTTGATTAAATCTGCACTCATTATCAATATGTTGCCAGCAGATCTAGATCTAGCCGATAGTCTGACAGTTTCATCAGCGTTGTTCGTTTAGCTCTATCCAAGGAACGCGAGTATCATTTAGCCACGGACATGAACAACTCCAGTCATCGGTAGAGCCAAAGCTTACGAGTTTACTAGCGCACCGGTAGCATTTACTATTAATTTGGCTAAATATCTTGTACTATTATTGCAAAATTGTCATATACAATACCGCGAGCGGTCGACGAATTGCCGAAAATTTTTGTCAAAGTGTATGAGTGTTTATTGCTTCGATATAAATTGGTCGAGTGCGACAGCACGAGACCAATTTTGAAGCAATAAGCACGAATAAACACTTTGACAAAAATTCATGCAATTCGTCGGATGCAAGCGGCATTTGAAGGACTATTCAACGAACAAAATTGACATTTCTTAGTAATTAATCAATTTTATCACGTCCTCTTTGAAAATAAAAATCTGTTGACATAAAATAAATTGTTTGTCAAATTTGACATTTCTAATATCATATCTGATTAATTTTACAGGAAGTTAAATAAATGTCACAGGAAGAGAAAACAATTTTCATTAAAACTCCGCTAGCGGAATTGTTGCACAATTTTAGGCTGATTGGTGGCAAATGACATAAATACTAAATTATGATTGGTGAATAGTTAACTTGAAGGGGGTGAGTTGAATAGTCACAACAATTCTCTAAGTGCAATCACCATGCACTCTGTTTCCGAAATTTTTTATTGTTCTGGAAAAACTTTTGTCCAAACAAAGTAAAGCACTCTCTGGATCCGCAATAAAGGGGAGATTGGAGCTTACTTAGATGTTGATACTGAAATAAATCTTGGTAAACAGAATTGCCAAAAAAGATCGACTAAAGAGAATCATAACTAAATTACTGATAAGGCACTTTTGTATACTAGGTATGATACATAGGACCATGGCAGACAACCATTGAAACAAATAAGGTGCCCAGGAACGACTGAGGCTTGAGTACATATTTCAAATACGTAATAAGTGATGCAAATTCCAGCACTAATATCGAAATGAATAGACGGTAAAAAGAAATTATATGATAGTAGTCACGCTATTCGGAAGAGATATTGATTAGTTGACTGTTTAACTGGCTGTATGCGAATATACTGAAGTGAGCGCGTTCTTGGTTAGAGAAAAATCGTCATCATATTTCTTGAGCAGCGTTGCACTGTCCCCACCTTTAACTCATACAAAATTCTTCTGGAACATTTCAAGAATATAGTTTTCGTGTCATACTTGTATCTGTTGTTTATGGTATATCCAAACCATCTTTGACTCCAGCAATACAACTAATGTCTCAGTTCGATATACGTCGGGATCTATCTGTCTCAGCTTCAATATCACTAGGAACAGAAGGTAGTGATTTTAACCAAGATAAAAACGAGGTTTCTGAAGAATATTTAGATTTTGGCTTTGTGGGTTAGTGTAAACTTAACAATTTAATAAGCAAAGATAGAGTGATGCACATAAAATAAAGTATTGATATTTTGATATTCTACAACTATACTATAATAGCCCAATGCTGGCGCTGTGTGAAATGGTATTGCACTATTCCTATTGTACAAACTAATGTTCGACACAATTTTGTTAGTTTTGAGGAAATTATTTTAATATAAATGTCGTTCACGATGTGCGTTACTGCAAAATACTTTTATGCAAGGACCACCATTGGTGTTTAAATTTACTGGGTCAATCTGCCTAGTTATTGTTTATTAACCAGGAGTTTTACGGACGTAGGTCTCGGAATAAAACCAAGTAATTCACTAGGTCGCCAATTCGACTAGAATAAGCAAACACGACAACAATATTTATAGCTGGGTACTTTACCTAATTTTTTCATACACTCTCGTTCTGACTTGTGTTCATCTGTGAATTGACATCAGCTACAAATGTATTGATAGGTAGTTAGGCCTGGCTACTCCGTTCACACCTTATCATTCATCCAACAAGTTGCAACCCCCTTTAGCATAATAACCTAGTTCTATCAATCTACAAGTTACGTTTTCTGATGTGATTCCTAAAAAGTGCAAGGACTTAAAAAGGCTTCAGACAAGTGTTAATTGTTTTGGAATTAGCTTTCACTGGATCTAACTCTTTTTTAGGATAGTTGATATTTCCTAGAGAGAGCCGTGTGGTTCATTCATTGTCAAATTTCTTCTCAGTTTGGGTCGCGAGGGAACAGGCCGTTAGAAGATACCCACAACACAGACGAATCGAATGTTATTTTGTTTCGTCAACGTAGCCTCTCGGTAAGCCCTATTGTGCCGGTTAGACAAATCGCAACCTTGTCGGATATTCCACCTACCCGAAGTGTAGGCTAATAAGTTTGAAATTTCGAATACCGTCTCGCCTTTCACTTTTCTGGAATTTGATATCGACCAATGGTCCAATACATTCAAAGGAACATCCTGTAACGTACCCCACTACATTCTGTATTCTCAATTCTATCATCGACGCCAATTACATCAATCTATAGCTTCGCAATGCACGAAGATATTCCCGAAATACCGCTGTCCATTCTTTAAAGAAAGTTCTAAAACAGTTTCCTTTACGTTGCGTGCAGAGTTGACGCCTTTCCAGCTCATGGAGCTACCTGTTTTGCTTCCGTTTCGAACCACGAGGTCCATTTGGCAAATCCCGCTTTTCATCGCTCATTGATGGTATTGCTTCGGATTATTTTGTAAAACCCTTGTTACGGTTACATTTTCCATCGCCAAGAGGTTTTCTGTGGTGGAAACTTCCACTCCATTGCAGTTGTTTCTTGGGCAATAACAGAAGCATTTTTTCATGTACGGACTGATTCGACCGGTTCTTTTTGCTAGTCAGCCGTGGCAACTTTTTAAGCCTGCATGTGTTAAATTAGGTTTTACCTGTAATACAATTCCCTTTTTTGCTAGGTAGCGGGGTCAGTAACTTAGTTTGCTGGGATACTGATCCACGGTCCTCTAGATGGGCAGGTTCGAATCTTTCGAATCTTGCTGGCGCCGTGTACTTAAGCGTTTTTTGAACCTAAAAGCAGTCGTGTAAGGCAACGGGATACCAACGGAATGCCGCCGAATATATACCTAGAATATTTCCGCCCCATTACAGGTCAAAAGTCGTTAAAGTGCTGCAATATATACATTTTTCATGGTGTAGCAGCACCATCGAGGTTTAGGGCTCTACTAGCTCTATAGAATAACTAAAAAAATCTGAATAAAACAGCATAAGACACTGAGAATAAAGATTTCTTGTTTTTCTTTATTTAGACACATACCAAGTCTCAGTGCTTTGTTTGTGACTCCATAGTCGTGGACACTTGTCGAAGGTTTCTCTAAACTTCACTTCCATGCAGTTTCATGTTTTTCTCCGCGAGATATTTCGACCTCATGTTTATAATCTATTTTTGACACGCTCCTCTAGAATCTTTTGAAAGCATCGGTCAAACCAAGAGTCCGCTTTCAATTTGTTCCATCAGGAAGCCTTGTTTTCTAATGATTCACACCGATAGTCTAGATATATCTATCGCACTCTGCTGCATTCAGCAATCTCATACAGTGGTTGCCTATATGTAATTTACTCCTATATTTGTTTGTAGTTATCGTAAGAACTCATTTCCATATTTTAATTGTCACCCTTACCAATTGAACTCGGACGCTTAATTGTACACTTGCTCTGATATTTTTATCTACGCGCCTAAATTGCCATATTACAACTACATAAATTAGAGCTTCAGCATAGCTTCTTAGATAATTCTATCACCATTGACTCAAACTACTGGGATAAGTTTTGTCGGCTGTTATTGGTGTAGTATATATTTCGAAATTAATGTACAAACCGATTCTAGGTTTAGATCTGCACATGCAGTAACGTCCTGTTTCCCATGTAACATGAGAAATTACATTATACGTTAGATGGCTGCGACTAAAGTGCATTAGTACCTAATTTCTATAGTTATATTCTCAATTTCAGCTCCTTTCATTTATACTTTGAGACTTAACCTGATATTCAGGAGATGGGTTTGATGGTGTCTCTACTAAGGACGAAATTTATTTCAAATTTAGTACGAAATATGACTAAAATAAAACTAAACGGGATCGTAATGCAATTAAATGGTAAGTGTATTTGACTTGTCCTCTCTTGCAAAATCTAACAAAGGTGTTATTTTCAACTGCTCGATGAGAGCTGGATTCGATTTTTTGCGGTTAAAATATCAATTCCGTATCCGGTTATTGGTTATTCTGCGCCGACAGCCTGCTGGCTTTCGATATAAAAAAGTATATTGTAAGTGCAAGAGCCGCTGTGATAAGGGTATCAACTTATTTCGCCACGAAAAATATATAAATTATTGACCAAACCCTGCGAAAAATTCCAAACGCAAATCGCGCGAGCTGAGGCCAGGCAGAGATTGTAGTCTTCGGAACTTTTTCAAACCGCCGTACCCCTTGACGACGTATTTATCAGTCACATGCAGTCCCACAAGAATCCGATTTGGAGAGCAAGCGGCAGAATCGTGGATCTTCCATAAAGTGGATTGCATCGCGATGAGAATTTTCAGCTCTCGAGGCAGATTTTCTGTGGGCTTCTTGTGGCTGCTCATATTAATAATACCTTTATGATTTCCAATACAAACTCATCACGAAAATGGAGCGCAACTTATATAGCAGTATTAAAGGAAAATGCGAAATATTACAACGAACTTCGGGATCCAGCCTCCGGTTATTAGGTATATTAATAGCTTTCTTTGGTTGCGCGTGTATCGACTAATGACATTGCTCGCTCACGAAGTATGAAACCGAATACAAATGGCTGTGAGTATCGCAGATATAACTAGTCTAATAAAAATGTTGCTTTTGATAGTATTAGAAATTCTCAAGAATGTTACTCATCGCTACAATTTGGCTTGTGCCAGCGCACACATCAGGCTTGCCTTGTAAGCTGTCATCGACATTTGAAGATATTTGTTGGTTAAAGTACATATTACTAGCTGAAATTATTTTTGTAAAAAACGCTGCCAACGTAATTACCATGTAACATGTTTCGGACTTGAGCTTTTTAAAATTATTTAAAAAGGCACTTTGTCGAAAGTATTACTGAGTTTGGACAAATATAACTAGAATGTTACAAAAAAATACAGCCATTACACTTTGTTTACAATAATGTTTCTACTGTTATTCAATAAAATGTGCTATTTTAAAAATAGATTTCATTCATAGTAGACTTTGTTTACCTAACAAGCAATTTATTTGAGACTCTTATCTAAATTGGGCTAGAAAAGTTTAACTCGACTCTCATAGTGGAGCTAAGCAGTTCTCGGTTTTCTCAAGGTTTAAATTTAGTAAATTATCGTGATCTCGCTAAGAATTGTTAAATAAAGAACGACCTTTAATACCAATAAGAACTGGCTTTAAAAAACACATGCCTTTAGTTATAGTTTTGGAATTCGAAAAGGAAAGACATTTCGGTACCGTTTGATCAGTGTACTGGAAAATGTTGCTCGGCTTTCAGTAGTGAATCCTAATTTCAGGTATATCGCTGCAAACGGCACCGCCGCCTCTATCCGCAATGGCACTGCAATTCAGGTAACACGTCTCTGCTCCTTTTCTTTGACTCCCAAATTTTAACGTTTAACTTTGTTAGGTAGGTTACGTAGGTTTGGAAAGTTTTATTTCGAATTTCCTTTAGATTGCTTCTTAGTTTTGTGTTTAGTGGATTGTATGTTACCCTGTTCTCGATGTTGTAATTACGTTGTTATCTGGATGTTGTTCGTCCTTTTTCCTCGGTGGTTTTTTATTTACTCCCTTTTTGATTTGCAATCCTAAGGATCGGTTTGTAACAACGCCTTCTTTTTCCACTCCTATCGTTAGGGGTGCTGAAATGAAGATTTTTAAAACCCTTCGTTGCGACGTGGAAGTATGATGAGACGTATTATTATTTTTACAAATTATTTTCCCTTGTTGGTGACCTAGCTACTAGCTCAGCACACATCACACTTTTAATTTATCTCAACTTGTGGCTATAAAGCACCAATTGTTCATAAAAACAGGGAGCTGATCTGTACTTGTAGTATGATCGGGTGCCTAAACCCTTTAAATGCACACATAAACAATAAATAAATTAGGATGAACTCTTCAAGTAGATGACCATCAGCATAAAATGAGAAGATATGATTAACGCACAATAGCTCGTATCTACTTGCATTTGCAAATCAAATAATGGCAAAATTACTACATTTTAAATACATTTTCATTTAAAAAACATTGGAAAAGACGCCAAAGTAACTGTAATTAATGCGCACCCAGTCACTTTGCATATAAGTTCGCCATCGCGATTTAATGCATTAAAATTTAACTTTGCGCGAAATATATAGCTCGCAGCGTGTATTTGGCCATCACATTTTTTACGGTAGCGAAATCTTCACACAGCCTGGAAAAACTCTTATCGTTCAAACTGCAAACATACCCTGTATCAAGTTACCTTAAGCTCGCGCGGCGGATTAGGCTAGCCTACGCCACCAAACTTGGATGAGTCAGTGTACGAAACTCTCATGTGAATTCAGCGGGGTATCATCTAGCTGCACTCTCGCTGAATCGGCTCTCTGGAGGGTTACGTCACGGCACCTAGTGGACGCTACGAATTGCGGTCTTGTGGAGATGTACTTACTCAGTACGCAGCTATTTGGCACTTATACGAAGTGCCGACACCGGCTAGCTGCTCACAAACACGTATGCCGTAAATTTTACTTACTGCTCGACTTCAGTCGCTCTTGTTTAATTCGCTATAGGCGAGATTCACTTCGAATCGCCAAGGATATGTGCCTTGAGTGTTCGCGTGCACGCGAATGAATTCAGCTTCTCCGCGACCATCGTTATATTTTATAGCTTTCTTGGTTGCGTTCCACAATGTAATTCGTGGAAATTACTGATAACGGTGTACGGCAAGCCTACAATCAGGATGATACTATTTTTCTGGATGTGTTTGATTAGTTTTCGATGTTTCAGGATTTCTTCTATTCATATTCACTTTTGTTTGAAAAGCTTTGAGTGTATTGTTCTTCTTCGGCAATTACTAACACATATTACGTAAATTTTACATATAAATTGAACACTATGCACACTACGGCAGTGATTTGGGTGTCGAAGTTATTTCTTGTTGTTCTTTTTTTGGTTATCATGATCTGGCAGTATTGAAGATTTCTTTCAATGTAGTGTTATAGACTGGTGGCCGTTACTTGATGTCTAGATGTTGGAGATTCTTGATCTTTTCGGTTTATTTTCTATAACTTTTTTCCAACTCTAATTGGGATTATATCTTTTTTCTGCGTCTTCATGTTCAGAGAGTTCAGTAAAGTTGTTTAATTTTAGTTCTATTTGCGTGTCTGGCATATTTTGCTTATAAGGGATAGATATTTGTAGCTGACCTGTTAATTGACCTTGGGAGAAAAAATATTGAGAAACATTTGTTCATTTTTTGTTGATATTGGTGAAATGAAGGCTGCGAGATTGATTGGAATGGGTTTCGTTGTGTAAAAAATGGTGGTTGTTAATTGTAAGCTCAATATCGAACACCTATTGTGTCTTATCATCGGACTGTTCAAGGTTCATTACTTGACTTTCGCTATACATCTACACTGCTTGAATGCTCAAACATGACTTATGTGCAAATTAGTATTCCAGATGCGTTCGTACACTAAGTATTTGAATTATAAGTGACACATTTTTTGCCTTTTACGAGCATCTGTCAAGAGGTTTTTTTTTTATTTCAGTCGTGGAGAGTAATTATTATTAGTTTATTAATATTTTACATTAGGGTAGACGGCATAGCCGATAAAACCCCTATCAAATTAAAGCAATACATTATAATAATACAGTGCAATTTCAGAATATTAAAAGACAAATTAACTAAAATCAAAATTCTTAATAGAATAATAACAAATTATATACCTAATACATATTAACTTGATAAGTTAACATGATAGACCCAATTATACAAATTCTCAATAAAATAATACTTAATACAACAAATAATAATATGTGTGCGATTACAGAAAATTAGAAACAAATTAATCAAAATCAAAATTCTTCATGGAATAATAACAAATTATATACCTATTACCTATTAACTTAACACATGATAGACCCAAATACACAAATTCTCAATAAAATAATACTTAATACAGCAAATAATCGTATAAAAACATGACGCAAGAACAAATGACAGGCCATAGCGGTTAGCGTTTTTTACTGTTATGCGCATCTAAGCCATTTTTGAAATTGTAGTGTCCGCTGATACGATCGAATTTGGCAAGATATTCCATGGTTCGGTCACTCGATTGCATCAAAAGTATTTTCGCACGTCCTACGGTATCTCTCGTGCACTAGTTTGTACTCATGGACCCGTAGCTGTATCTTTGTATTTAATAAAAATACATCCATAGTGCACGAATAATGATCATTGAGTATTTTGAACACTACAATTAAATCACTTCGTAGCCTTCTTTCACTGAGTTCTGTTAGGTTAAGTCTGAGGAGACGGTTCTCGTAATTTAGATGACGCAAAGCAGGTGATAGTTTAGTGAAACGTCTTTGTACTTTTTCTAGAATGTCAATATCTTTTTTAAAGTATGGACACCATACCGATGAGGCAGACTCTAACAATGTACGTATATATGTAATATATATTTTTCGAAGCAGTGATGGACTCAAATCTTTAAACACGCACTTTATCAGATAAATATTTAGGAACTCTAGATATAATTACATCGAGGTTTACTTGACTATCCACTGAATGTAACGCAGTTCCGTTTAGTAGATATTGTCTATTTGGGTTATTATAACCTAGATGTAATACTGTGCATTTACTCTCGTTCAAGGTTAGAAACCAAGTGCAAGACCATATCTGGATTCGCTCCAGATCCGTAGCAATAGTAGCACCGTGAGTCGAATCGAATTAAAGTTGTAACAAAATTTCCCCTCCCTCGATATGCCTCATAGTCTACTTGTAAATGTGAAGCCTTAAATCTATCCCAAGTTAAGCGTTTTTTCTTTATTTCTTTTCGAATATGGTTAGTTAACCAATGTTTGTCGCGCATTCTCCTTTCTTTTCGCATAGGCACAAACTTTTCCATTACTTTATCTATTGCACCGGCCAAAGTATCACACATGTGCTCGACGTTATTACCATCTGAGTAGTGAAAAAATTACTGCTTTTTCCTTCTTTTTAATACCGGCATGCGACGTGAGCGATAGCTGGGCTGTGGCAACGATAGTAACATGGTCGCTAGATCCAATCGGGGGATCAAACCTAACGACAGTTAGAAAATTCTCATCCGAAGTTAATATTAAATCCAAAAGCGATGGTTTATCAGGTAGTCGGAATCGTGTTGGACGCTTAATCAGTTGGTGCAGATTGGAATTCAGGTACATGTCCATAAAAACGAATGCTGAGTTATTACCATCACGTGGAGAAAGGTTTTCCCAATCAATGCTGGGAAAATTCAAATCGCCGAAAATAAAAACATTTTTATTCTGGTTATTGGCTGAAATAATTGACTGGTTTATGCTGTCATCGTAATCTCTTGATGAATTTGGCCCTCGATAAATACATGCTAATAGCAGTTCCAGGTTTGCTATTTTTAAATCTAACCAAATTGCTTCCGTATTTTGCTCTGTTAAAACTTTGTTGATGTTTGCTGTTATTGTGAAATGATTTACTTTATCCCTTACGTACACTCAGATTCCACTCTCTCTGGCCCCAGTCCTATCCTTTCGATAAATCTTATAGTTGGGAATACTCAAAATGTCCTCGGCTATGAGCTCATTAAGCCAGGACTCGCACACTAATATAGTATCGGGTTCATTATCTGCTACATATAAATTAAATTCATTAAATATGGCCATAAGCGATGAACTGTTTGTATACATAAATTTTAAGTGGGTAAGCCGTTTAGAATCTAATAGTTTTTTTGTTCAATTTCTCTAACGATCTTAGGGATACCTTTCCTGTATTTAATTGTTAGATTACGTTCACGATTCCTTTAGTTAATTTCACTAATTAAATTCTCTGTATATTCCCTCGATCGAATATTTTCTTGTACCAACGCCTTCTTCTTCAAATCATCAATTTCGGAATTTAATGATAAAATAAGATCTTTTAATTCCTGTATATCTGGGTTTTTGTTAACGCAGCTATCACATTGATATCCAATGCGGCGAGGTTTAGACGTCAAGTATTGCACTTCCGCGCGAGATAATCCTGCACCAGTTGTATGGAGCGGCTGTTTACAAACATCGCATTGTACGGATGGGGCCATAATTATACAGTGAATTTATTTTAATGGTTAACATAGCAGTTTCGTTTCTATGCCTGCATTTAATTATACAGGTCACTTCCATAGTTACCAATGAAATCAATAGATTAGAGCGTTTATTTTACGAGTTAACATTCATCCATTCATTCATAATCTATAGCCTCTTCTACCTTTCGGTGTCGAGGACCATTCGTACCTCGCGGGAAGAGCAACGGAGGTAATGCGCCGCACGCGACTTACACCACGCTCCCCCGCATGCAAACACACCACACACACAACTTACATCTAACTTAACTAATGAGTTGAAATCCACTGCCGCTCCGAGAAAATTCTCGGCTACGTCCAGATTTGAAGCCATGTCCACCTGGTTGCTTAGCAGACAACAAGCTCACTCAACCACCGAGGTGGCTTACGAGTTAACATACGAATTTGAATTAGGTACTTGCTAATAAGAAACTTTAATTTTGTTAGCGGAATGTAGGTATGCAACTAAAAAGTAAATACGTAGGAACAACTTGTGTGTTGTATCTTTCCTTCAGTGGTATACATTAGGATAACTTTTAATTGTCTCTTTGACAAGTAATAATTCCTATGTTAACTCCTAAAATACACTCTCTAATGTATTGGTCTCATTTGTAACTATGGAAATGACCTGTATGATTAAATGGTGGCATAGAAACGAAACGCTTATGTTAACTATTAAAATAAATTCCCTGTATATAACAACAATGAGATAACATGAATAACAAAATAGAATGCTTGAGTAAGAAAGAGATGGCCATACGAAAAAATTATTGTAGTAGGCATATTTAGTTGACAAATGTCATAATTAAATTAAGCGTCAAGCCTTCTAGAATATTTGCTACTATGTTTATCTCTTTCTTACTCAAGCAATACGAGTTATTTTCTTGTTCATGTTATCTCATTGCTGTTATATATTCTCAATGATTAAGTTATCTTTACATTTAGCACACTTGCCTGCCAAAGGCATTGTTGGTAAAGCTTGAGTATGCACAAAAATCTTTAAAATTAAAGTTAATACTTAACTTAGAAAACTATTTTCAGAGGAGCACACACCAACACGTCTGTATTGCTTGCTTGCTTGCTTGCAACTAGTAGTGCTAGTGTATTCGCGTTTTTATTAATTTTGTTAAACATCGAGTCGTGGAGTACTTAATATTGCAACTATAGTCTTATCAAATAATAACATTTCCAACTATATAACAATGGGTGTGTTAACAAAATCTCAGAAAGAATAAATTAGCGAAATTATTAAAATGACAAACAAGGCTATGCTCTCTGATGAAAAATATGTGACCATCTTGTCTGATAATTTTTTTTTCAAATTAGAGAGAAAAATTAGTAACATAACGAAGCCTATGATTGACAGAATTACTAATTTAGAAGTAAATGACGATCTGCTCTCTAAATTAGATGCCTTAGAGCAATATTCCAAAAGACCATGCCTGCGTATTTATGGAGTGGAGGAATCTGAGAACGAGGAAGTAGAAAGCAAAGTACTGGATGTAATCAACAATAACCTTAAAATAACGGATATTTCAAGTAATCACATTGATAGATGCCATCGTTCCGGCAAGAAACCCAATACGAATATGTAAAACCTGAATGACCGCAAACCAAGGCCGATATTGGTAAAATTCGTAAGTTATCAACAGCGCCGATTAGTTTTTCAAAATAAAAAGCTTTTCAAGTCCAGCGCCATTAATATTCGTGAAGAGCTTACGAAAACTTGCTTAACTTTACTAAATAGTGTTATTGAGAAATACGGATATAAAAACGTGTGGACCTCAGAAACATTTATTTCCCACACAAAAATAAGAAAACTATAATTAGAACATCCAAGGACGTCGACAAATTAAGTGCCGTTCATTTATTTAGAGAAATTCTCTGCGGGATGCACGACAGAGTTTGTTTCGTGTTTTTTTATTTATTCGTATACTTGCCTTTTTTATACTGCTTTTTATTAATTTTTTCTTGTTGTAATATTAAGTTCATAATCATTTTTTGTCAAATGTTGAATCCTTGAAAAATAATTTTATTATATCTATGCAATATATTATCATGATATGTACCAATCAACGATTTCAGGATAGCTCGCTGCTGAGAAATTTTTCGGATTTGAAAACTTTTTAAAAAATGATGTGTACAATGTAATCGCTATCAACGAAACATGGCTAATGCAGAAGGTACGAGATGAAAACGTTCATCTTCCAGGTTTTCAAATACTTCGTAAAGATCTTGAGTATGGTAGAGGTGGTGGTGTAGATTTTTATCTACAAAATAATTTAAGGCTTAATATTATAATTCAATCTAATTTAATTGAGCAGTTATGGATTAGAGTTAACATTAATACGAAATTTTGTGTTTTTGGAGTAGTTTACAGAGCTCCTAATTCAAATTTTAACAATACTCTAAGGGAATTTGATACTACTTTATCCGCGATTTGTTTTTGTTTTTTTAAGGTTAGGTGGAAGAACGGCAACGCATCTTGGATGTTATGCTGAACCGCGCCTTAATTTCCGCAAAGCACTTTTTATTTATTTTTGTTATATGTATGGTTTTGTGGAAATACAAGACGAATTATTATTATTATTATTAATTTGGTACCTTGTGACGATAGCTGTACAAATTGTATCAATACGTTTTAAAACCGTTATCAATTTGTTAAAATCAATCTGGACACTAAAATTCGTGTCAGGCAAACACTTGGTGCAACGCGGAAGATAATAAAAACTGGGAGAATTCCGAAGAAATCCTGTTGATAAGACAGTGTCGGGCAGGTGCGAAACCAACGAGTTGTGCAAGCTTATCCGCGTCGCACGATCCACTCATCCCTACTCTCCGGCTCGCATGTAACTAGTATGTTTTAAACCATACTCTGGATTCACCAGGCCTGTTGTCTCAAAGGAGTACAGGAGAATCTTCACCGTCCACAAACAAGTTTGATTCTTAGCTCTTAACAGAGAAGTCGAACTGCTTGAGCTACACTTACCTGATCAGAATCCTTTCTTTGCCTATGTTAGTAAAACTGCAGAAGCAATTCTAACCCTTAACCGTCCAGCGCAATTGAAGATCTTGCAGCTGAATAACCTATTAACCCTCCCGCCCAACGAAAGATCTTGCCGCTAGTAAATCACCCTGTCCTATTAATCCTCTAGCGCAACGGAAAATCTTCCCGCTCAAAAACCCGATCTGAATCTCTGTCTAATAGCCCGTGAAACCACCCTGTTAATAAATAACTCCTTCCAACAGGCAGCCGCCGAAGATCCGCCAGGTCGAGGTGCAAAGCGACCTAAAATTCAGTTCAATAATTCGCAAAGCGCGAGCTGGCATAGTATTTGAATTGTAAAGCGAGTGGACCCCGAACGCTCCAGTTTCGCCGGCCAATGTCATTCTCGGGGTCTAGAATTAAATTCACTTTGCTAACGCGGCGGAGCGTTCGCGTTTGTTCAGTCTGGAGCCGCTGTTAATTAACTTAGAATTATTTTGCCCCTTGCCTAATCAAGTGCAATATGTAACAACGCGGGGACGACAGAGTCAAAAATTTAATTATTTAATTCTGATTACAGCTATCTGAATTAGAAGACTAGGGACGGATCGCCAATATCTCTATTCAGCCAGTGCAGCTCTCCCAGGGCCATCTAAGATACCAGAATAATTTATAATTTGAACTTATCATCAGTTGTTTTATTTTCTTTCTTATTTAAATAATTTTAGGAGACATTCTTACTTGGTTCGGTACAATAGTTAAAGATAATAAATATCTGTTCTTGACTCAAGCTTATCTCTTACTTCAGCTGTTAAAAAACCCCCGGCCAGAGCTATCAACAGGTATTAAAAAATAAAGTAAAATAATCAGAAGTCGATCTTGAGAGTAAAATCAAGTTACATAAATTAGTAATCGTTAGAACCTTTCATCCGACATAGCATTTCTGGTTACTTATCTTTCGCTATTTTTATTGTTTACTTGAATAACGACTTCTGAAATTCCTTTAGGAGGGTTACCGATTTTATTCGTAATACCTTTTCTGAGTTATGGTCTACTACTTCAAAGTAAAAACAGCCTGCTAACGAGTTATATTCCTGATCTGCTACCCCATCGCAGTATAATATTCAGTAAGATTACTAGATATTTTTTGCAACTAAATAATTGCTTATCCTAAATTCCAAATAGGTTTTCTACTTTCGATGTACGAGTATATACTCAAATAAACACGATACAGTTTAGAAATTTGAAAATATGCACCATTGCATGCATTTATTGCCACAATCCATAGCCACCAAAATCTCAAAGATAAACTGGTAGATCTATATTATAGGAATTTATACTTACTGCGAAGTTAGGAAAGCACAGTAAGCTTAGAAATCTAATTAGACAATTTTGTTTGCTAACAAAAAAAATTTAGAATAGGGCTCCTAGGCTTCCCTTGCACTCTGCAGGGTTAATTACAGTTAATAATTTATGCAGAGCATAATCGCATTATTAGATAAACCTCACGTATGTGTAAATTTCTACGCTTTCGCTTTTCAAAGCTTGCAATCAAAGTATAGTAGGCGATGTGAGTAGCAAAAGAAGCAAAATATTTTGGTCCTTAGCAACGTTTCTCATTTTTTATACATTAAATCGGTAGTATAACTACATTCTCAGCTGTCATCACAGTCAGTTACATAACGTATAATGTAAGTGCGTGTCTTCAAAATAAAAAACTGGTACACTGCTTAAAGCCTCGCGCTGGCACAACAGCCAGCAAGCATTCTGTATGTATGTGTATATATTTTAGTTTTACCATTTATTCTGTGCTAACGACTCTGTCAAACTTTTTCTTGCCCTGATAAGTTTTGCGACAAGTAATTTATATGCGGATTCATAACAAACGAAAAAACCTCTTTTGAACGGAAGGTCTATAATATTTGGTTTTATTTATTTCACCAACACAAAGTCTCTAAAACGATCTAATTTCACAGTGGTGAAAAACTGTAGCAAATCAAGAAAACAACCTGCACATTTAAGAACGTTACATACTAATAACGCAGTTATTTCGAGCTTCGTAAATAGTCCGTAACTGACATGTGTCACGTTGCAAAAGCAAGATAGATAATCCACTAATTAAAATGTCGTTTAATTGGGTTTAAGTTAGTATGCTTAAATACTAAGGACCCTGCAGATTGATAAAACTAAGCAGAAGGCGCTGTCTGAAAAGTGCAGGCGTAACTCTTTAAGCTTGAAATTATTTCTTCCGTAAATACGAATTTCCTTAAAACCCCAGAAGATTGATGAGAAGCCGCAGGAATATAATTAAAAAGAATTGAGTAGCTAAATTGAAATATAAAGTCAGTTATGAAAATATATCTACCGTTTTCTTTGGTAAAATTTGTATACGAATTATACTTTGCATTACTAGTTTATGCTAATATTGTAGGAGAAGATATGCTGCGCTAACACAAAATTTTTGTACACATAATAAAAAATTAGAAAATGGTTTGTGCTTATGCCACCTTGGTTTGAAGCCTGCAGATTACTTTGAACTGCGCAGCACTGCGTTTTTCTCTTTTCTGCGCAAATCGGTATGCCAACATGTGATTTACTGCATTCCATATTAATTACGGCTAGGAGCGCCAAAGTTTATGACGATTTTACGGACGCTGCCCCATAAATAATTATACAACAGCGCGCGGCTTAAAATTGTCAGCCGTAAAAACGTATGTAGCGATTTAAAAGTGCACTTACATTTTATTCCTTGCGGTAAAAGTTAGTGCAGATTAGACCGAAAATAATGGCCGCAATTGAATATAATTGCCACTAAAGCGCTCTTCTACTAGCACTTTGTTACCGGGCGATGCTTCTCGGATTGTTTGCAAGTTCCCTAGGTGAATTTTATTGCTTGTCAGCGGATATTTGTTAATATACAAATTCTATACGTTTATAGTGTAGGTACTAACAGGAAACTTATAGACTATAGAAACACACTCTTGGCCAATAGTCTTCGTCCTCGTTTGTTACTTGTCCTACATTAGGCGCATTTCGTAAAGCGTCTCCTTGTATTTCCTGCGATAGAGAGATGCAACAATATATTTTATAGAAAAGGGAACTTCATGTCTCTCTTTTAACTATATAATCTTGTCACTCAAAGCAGCCATCATAATTGGTTTATAAAAAGTTTTCATCATTAACTCGTATAGTCCTGCCATCTGATCGGTGAGTAAGCACTGCCACCGACGCGGATTTACAACAGAATTGAATTACCCCACTGACGTGAACTACCTTCAATTTGGTTTACCACCGGCTTAGATTACCACCTCTGTGTATTTACATCCGAATGGAATTACTACCGACGTAAACCACTTCCATCGTTTACCGATAATTGGAAATACCACCGACTGCATACGGCAGTAGTTGCTACAACACATCTTACCTCTCGACATTAATAATCTGGCAGCAATTTACAAAGTACTAATGTAACTAGCATTTGAAAGGCTTCATATTGGATCAGAGAATTGTTATTACAATAATAAAATGTCATATTTGTGTTTTAACTCGTACTCGACCGTGAATAATTTTATTATGTGTACAGGGTGGCCAGATAAGGATGCAAAGTGCTGTATCTCGGAAACTATTCGTCGTAGAGACTTTCGGTAAAAACATTTATGCTTAAAGTGGCCAAAAGAAGACCGTGGAAAAAATTTTCAGATTTCCAAAATCGTCACCAGGGGGCGTAACCGCCATCTTAAACCTTTAAAGTGATTTTTCACTGAAATCCACCTAGTAAATGTTACCAAAAGATATATGCTTATTAAAGCTAAGCTTTACTCGAGTAATTTTTGTTGAACACTTTTTGACTTATCTATTAAAATAAAGTGGTGGGGGTAATTCAATGTTTTTTTAAATAAACAGCTGTAACTTCTAAACCACTGAACGAATTTTAACAAACTTAGTCTCGTTGGAAAAAGCATTTATTGTTCCATGAAACCCATCTTACATGTGATATGTCTAATTCTTAGTGATGCCGCTAAAGCGCGTTTTTTGATATAATAACAGAAAATTGCAAAATTCTCTAAAAAAATAAATGCAATAATATGACTTTTTGTCATAAAAATGTAGTAAAATGATACCTAAATAGGCTAGTGAAAACCGTATCTCGATATCTTATTCGTAACCTGAAATATCGAAGAAAGAAGATTTAGTTATCATATAATTTTAAAAAGACGTTATTACACCGATATTTATTGTTATTTATTTGTCTTTTTTCAAGATTCAATGATAAAATTTTATAATTTAATAATTTTTAAATAATAAAAGTATTCTTAGTTCAAATAATTTAAAAAAAACGTGTAGGGGCATAATAAGAAAAAAAGGCCGATTTTGAAATAAAACTAATGCGTCCTTAAATGCTCGAACTGTCTTTCATCACACTCAATGCATTGTTGGAGCCGCTCATGCGTGGACATTACAGCAGCTTCAATTTCTGCTCTTGAAAGGTTACGAATGGCCTCCTGTATTCGGATTTTCATGTCGTCTCTCGTTGTTGGTGGAATTTGATAAACAATATCTTTCAACCGACCCCATAGATAGAAGTCCAAACAGGAGAGGTCTGGGGATCGGGGTGGCCAAGGAAATAGACTTCCTCGCCCAATCCATTTCTGGTGATATGTAAGATCTAAATGTTCTCGCACATTTCTTGAGAAATGTGCTGGGCAACCGTCTAGTTGCAAAAACATATTTTGCCGTAATTGCAAGGGCACATCTTCTAATAAAATAAGCAATTGGTTTACCAGAAAATCAAGGAACACGGCACCATTTAGTGGTTGATCAAAGAAATAGGGACCTATAATAGTTCCGCCCAGGATGCCACACCACACATTGAGACTCCAATGGCCTTGATGTTGGACCTCACGCAACCAGTGAGGATTGTTGTCAGACCAATAATGCATATTATGCAAATTAATGTTTCCATCACTTCTAAAAATGGCCTCATCCGTCCAAAGAATTTCGGATAAAAATTCTCTATTTTCCCTAATCATGCTCAACATCCAATGACAATAATCTATCCGTCGGTCAAAGTCTTCGTGATTTAAGGCTTGATGTAAAACCATATGATATGGGTGCAGTCTAAAAATTTGAAATAACAAACACATTGTGAAACATATAAGGTAGTATTTTTAGTGACATAAAAACTTACCTGTTTTCCTTTAAAATGTTTAGAATAGTAGTACGTGATATACCCAACGCGCGAGACATTGCTCTCGTACTAACGTGGGGATTCAATTCCACGTCTGCTAAGACATTAACAATATTGTCTTCCGTTGTTCTAGCAGATTGTCTTCGCAATTGAGGTCGAAAGCTGCCAGTATTAAGCAAATTTTGCACTAAACGCGGAAAAATTCTCGCATCGCGTAAACGCCGATTTGGATATCGAGCTCTGTATACTCTTTGAGCCAATGCCGCATTTTGAAGACATTAAAAATATACCGCAATCATATCGACGGCTTCATCGTTTGTAAAAGGCATTTTAATAGTTTCAAGGCCTTACTTGTGTGTGCAACGAACACAAAGTACACTGTCTCTATAAGTATAATTTTAATATTTGTTAACAAGTTGATTTTAGGCATTTATTTTTCCTCCATGGCCTACTCTTCATATTCTGCCTACCTTGGACTTGCATACTAGCTGCATTGATTATTATGCCCCTACACGTTTTTTTTGTATTTTTTGAACTAAAAATACTTTTATTATTTAAAAATTATTAAATTATGAAATTTTATCATTGAATCTTGAAAAAAGGCAAATAAATCACAATAAATACCGGTGTAATAGCGTCTTTTTAATATTAGATGGTAACTAGATTTTCTTTCTTCGATATTTCAGGCTACGAATAAGATATCGAGATATGGTATGTACTAGCCTATTTAGGTATCATTTCACTACATTTTTATGGAAAAAAAGTCATATTATTGCATTTAATTTTTTAGAGAATTTTGCAATTTTCTGTTATTATATCAAAAAACGCGCTCTAGCGGCATCACTAAGAATTAGACATATCACAGGTAAGATGGGTTTCATGAACAATAAATGCTTTTTCCAACGAGACCAAGTTTGTTAAAATCCGTTCAGTGGTTTAGGAGTTACAGCTGTTTATTTAAAAAAACATTGAATTACCCCCCACCACTTTATTTTAATAGATACATCAAAAAGTGTTAAAGAAAAATTACTTGAGTAAAGCTTAGCTTTAGAAAACATATATTTTTTCGTAACATTTACTAGGTGGATTTCAGTGAAAAATCACTTTAAAGGTTTAAGATGGCGGTTACGCCCCCTGGCGACCATCTTGAAAATCTGAAAATATTTTCCACGGTCTTCTTTTGGGCAGTTTGGTCATAATTTTTTTTTACCGCAAGTCGTTACGACGAATAGTTTCCGAGATACAGCACTTTGCATTCTTATCTGGCCACCCTGTACAGGTAAACTCATTGGACTACCCTACTCACTGGATCGCTTCATATGTCCGGATTGCAGTCGCCGCATAGTACATCCACGGATGCGTTTGTAGATAAAGTGCATTACTCTGGAAAGTGAAATTAACGCCTATCGCTTAGCTAACTGGCTATGTTGCTGTGCAAGCGGATTGGCGGTCTTCCATTCGGTGGTGTTCTAGTTAGATGTAAAATTCTACAAATTTGCTTAATCGGCAGTAAGTAGTATGCTACCCACCACTAATTGGATTAAGTGTTCAATTAAATTAATCCAGGCTGTCAATCAAACGATTAATTAAATCCGCGAATTAAATCCGCGGTTTGATCTAATTAATTCCGCGGTTTGATCTAAATAATTTTCATATGGGCTACTGTTTAAATTACGCATTAGCTACTGATTAAATTACGCATTAGATTTTTTAATTTGCTTCTGGAATTACGCGTCGGACTTCGGCGGCCATCTTGGATTTCTGGCGGGAATATTTGAAATTAGAATTTTTTCCGATTTTTTTTCTAAGTTCCATTATTTGAATTTTAAACTTCCCGGGCGTCGGCCATCTTGGTGCGCGCGCACTTCTCACGGCTGTCGTTTTTAATTTTGAATTTTCGCGGAAATATTTAAAGTTCAAACTGGTAGATCTTCCGTCTCCCTCATCGAAGCTGTTGTCTCTCTCTCTCATGCACGGATGCCATTTTAATTTCGCGCGAATATTTGAATTTAAAATTTTTTTTTCAGATTTTTCTAAGTCCCTGTTTTGAATTTAACTTCTCGGGTGTCGTCCATCTTGGTTTTCTCACATTTATTTTAATTTAAAAAAAGCTTCCTGCGATGTCCCATGGCTGGAATCGAACCAGCGATCACAGCATTACGAGTACGAAGCCTTAACCAACAGGGCTATCGAAGCGATCGAGGTTAAAGGAATTAAACATAACCACTTACGTGTCACGAGCCCAGCTTTAAACAAACTATTTTTCAAAAATTTAGATTATAAGAATAGGGGATGTGTAGCTTATTGTGTTTAAAGGTTGATACATTTTTAAAAAAATTAGATTTGTAACAGCTTATTAATTATTTTATAATTTGTGCCTGCTATATGGCTGGATTAACGAGATCCTCATTCTCCCTACCTACTATAGGAAGTTTCCGTCTAAGTTCCCTATTTAAAACAGGTCGGTGCCTGTGTATTGTTTGGTTTTAAAGGTTTGAACATTGTACCACTTAGCTGTTCTGACATTATACTTCCATATACATATTATAAATAAATTTTAAATGTTATTTTCGACTGAGTTTTAGCTTCTTATAAATTACAACAGTGCCCTCGCCCATATAAAATAAGACATACGCATTAAATAAATGTTTTTATTGTATAAGAATGGTTGTCCCCCATAAATTTGAATAAAAACAGACAATTTCGTTGAAAAAAAAATAGCTTTTCAATATCGTTTGCAAATAAGACAAGGGATACTTGTAAAAATATAAGTCAAACCATTTTTTCTTGTAAAAAATTTACGAAAAGACGTAAGTGTTGGCGACAAATGAAAATAAATTTGAATAAAAACACGCAAAAATTGCGCAAAGACGTATGTGTTGGCGACAAATTAAAATAAATTTGAATAAAAACGCACAATTTCGTTGAAAATCTTTACAAAGCGACTTTATAGTACCGAAAAAATGATGTAAAAAAGTTTTAAGAGTTATTTCTAAGCATAATTTTGCAAACGTTTAACAAATAAACCGTAATTTTTTAAAGTACATCACACAATTATGAAATCGTAGTTCAATTTATATGAATTTTTGATACTTTGTATGTGAACAAATAGCTTCAATTACTAATATTTGAATAAAAACATGCGATTTCCAAAGCATTTCGTTTAAAATTTTAGAAAATCGACAGCATCTCCCATGAAAATTTATAAAAATCGGCATCTTGTCACATTAAATTCTGCAAAAACGACAAAAAACAATATTTTTATACAACTTTCATCGAAAAAATAGTAAAATTTTACGAAAATACGTCTGTGTTGACGACAAATGAAAATAAATTTGAATAGAAACACGCAAAAATTACGAAAAGACGTATGTGTTGACCCCCAAAGTAACAAAAATTTGAATAAAATCACGCAATCATACAGCATCTCACATAAATTTTCACAAAAATCGACATCATGTCAAATTATACAAAAAACGACATTTTCATTCAATACACGATGAAAATTGAACAAAAATCACGCAGTCATACAGCATCTCACATAAATTTTCACAAAAATCGACATCATGTCATATAAATTATACAAAAACTGTCATCATGTCACTTGAAATTATACAAAAAACGACATTTTTACTAAACACACGACGAAAATTGAACAAAAATCACACAATTACACGCCATCTCACATAAATTTTCACAAAAATCGACATCATGTCATATAAATTATACAAAAACTGTCATCATGTCACTTGAAATTATACAAAAAACGACATTTTTACTAAACACACGACGAAAATTGAACAAAAATCACACAATTACACGCCATCTCACATAAATTTTTACAAAAATCGACATCATGTTACATAAACTATGCATAATTTTGCAAATGTTTTACACTTTTTATAAAATGCATCGCTCAAAATTAAAAGAAATAGCAATTTCATAGAAAAAATCTACTACCACAATCATTTTCGATAAACAAAATTCAAAAAATCTTATACTTTTGACGGAAATATATGTATGTTGACCACAAATTAACATAATTTTTAAATAAAAACGCGCAATTCGTTGAAAAAAATATTCTGACACCACCAAAACACGCAATTTCATTGAAAAATATATATATGTTGTCCACAAATTAACATAAATTTGAATAAAAACACGTAATTTTGTTGAAAAAATGTTCTGGCCCCGTCATTTCACTTAAAATTTTACAAAACTGCCATCATAACACTTGAAATTATACAAAATATATGTATGTTGATCACAAATTAACATAAACCTGAATAAAACACACAATTTCGTTGAAAAATTTGCAAATGTTTTACACTTTTTATAAAATGTGTCGCTCAAAATTAAAAAAAATCACAATTTTTAAATTATATCACGCCATTATGAAATCGTAGATTGATTTTTTTTTTGAAATTTTACACTTTGTAACTGTAAAATAACTGCAAATACTAATATTTTAGCTTTAGACTTTGTAATTATTGCAGATTCGAGAAAAAAACAAAGCAGAGTAGAAATAAAAAACACAAACACTTTGTAATAAACAAATATATTGTTCTTATTTCGTATAATACTTAATAATATAAATATAAATGTACAGCAGAATGTCTTATTTCTAAAAATTTGCTAGCAATTTACAAAACTGTAGTTTGAGGTGCACGACATTTCAAATTAAAAAGACTGCAAGTAATAAAATCAGAATTTCATTGTGTAATTTTAAAGTTTAAGATGCACCCAATCTAGAATTCCCTTCGTTTTTGGTGTTGATGACATATGCCTTAGAGGCGTTTTTCTAACGGCCCTTTTTTGGAGGCGTTTCCTTATCGACGTTCTTCTGACTGAACCTTTTTGATGTGGACTTGGATGAGTAGCTGGTGTTTTTAATTTATATTCTAAATCAGACTCGCAGTTATCAGTTTCCATTTCGGTTTTTCCTGTAGTATCAGTCGGGGTTGGCTTCTTTTGCTGTTTAGGTTTAGCTAGCAGCACATTAGCAACGTTAAGGTCTTTGATGTAATCAGCAAACTGTAGGCGTCCGGGTGGATTAATAGTTTTTCGAGGCCGCAGAGTGTCGTGAATTAAATCGACTATGTTAGACGCCGGTAAAATTTCACCCTTTATAGTAACGGTGCCCTTGTGATCCCAGCTCACATCGCTTGAGGTACTCAAAATGCGTAGGAAAACTTCAGCTTTTTTCTTAAAAGTTTTGGGAAGTGTAGATAAAATAACGGCATTTGATAGGCTGTCACTGGTTGTTTCAATAGGTATTTTGATTGGCTGCCGCGCCTGGTTTGTGAAATAAAGGAATCGTTGTAAAACCTGATTGTACTGGATCCATTTATCGTGATCAGTTAATTTGGACTTTAAAACTTTTTGCATTTCGTCATCAAGCTGTGATAATATATTTTTCTCCGCATCATCGCCAGACTTAAGACGTTGGACAAATTCCGGCGATACAATCAACATCTTCCGCTCTTTGTCCATTTTAGTCGAAAAGGAGCTCAGTCGTTTGTTCTGGTAGAGCCGTCGTGAATAAACTAGCTTAAAATCAAAACTTTCATAATAAATATATAAAAAAAATATGACAGGTACGGGAATCGAACCCGTATTCTCTCTCGAGATCAGAGCTTAAATCTGACGCCTTAACCATTCGGCCAACCTGCCTCCCTATATAAACGAGCACTCTCTGCATAATTAAGAAAACATATAGTTTAAAAAGCCTTCTGCATGCAATTTCAAACAATATTTCATATAAATTAAGCCATGTACAAATTTCTAAATCGGTTTTGTACATATTTTATCGAAAGACTGGACCCTCAGCTACCGTTTTATTACTATTTGTCGTGATGCGTCATCGTTGAATTTACAAGAGCCATTCTGTCTGCTGTGTGACGTACGCAGTGTTTCCATACCTTTTTATTTTAAAATTCTATAAAATCAGAGGTCCAAACTGCTGCCGCATCAGGTAATAGAGTACAATGGTTTAAAACGTGTTAGTGCGGCATCAGTCGGGCCTCTGTTTTTATAGAATTTTAAAATAAAAAGGGATGGAGACATTGCGTACGTCACATCGCAGACAGGTTGGCAGTTGTAAAATTCAGCGATGACGAATCACGACAAATAGTAATAAAACGGTAGCTGAGGGTCCAGTCTTTCGATAAAATATATATCAAAACCGATTTAGAAATTTGTACATGGCTTAATTTATATGAAATATTGTTTGAAATTGCATGCAGAAGGCTTTTTAAACTATATGTTTTCTTAATTATGCAGAGAGTGCTCGTTTATATAGGGAGGCAGGTTGGCCGAATGGTTAAGGCGTCAGATTTAAGCTCTGATCTCGAGAGAGAATACGGGTTCGATTCCCGTACCTGTCATATTTTTTTTATATATTTATTATGAAAGTCTTGATTTTAAGCTAGTTTATTCACGACGGCTCTACCAGAACAAACGACTGAGCTCCTTTTCGACTAAAATGGACAAAGAGCGGAAGATGTTGATTGTATCGCCGGAATTTGTCCAACGTCTTAAGTCTGGCGATGATGCGGAGAAAAATATATTATCACAGCTTGATGACGAAATGCAAAAAGTTTTAAAGTCCAAATTAACTGATCACGATAAATGGATCCAGTACAATCAGGTTTTACAACGATTCCTTTATTTCACAAACCAGGCGCGGCAGCCAATCAAAATACCTATTGAAACAACCAGTGACAGCCTATCAAATGCCGTTATTTTATCTACACTTCCCAAAACTTTTAAGAAAAAAGCTGAAGTTTTCCTACGCATTTTGAGTACCTCAAGCGATGTGAGCTGGGATCACAAGGGCACCGTTACTATAAAGGGTGAAATTTTACCGGCGTCTAACATAGTCGATTTAATTCACGACACTCTGCGGCCTCGAAAAACTATTAATCCACCCGGACGCCTACAGTTTGCTGATTACATCAAAGACCTTAACGTTGCTAATGTGCTGCTAGCTAAACCTAAACAGCAAAAGAAGCCAACCCCGACTGATACTACAGGAAAAACCGAAATGGAAACTGATAACTGCGAGTCTGATTTAGAATATAAATTAAAAACACCAGCTACTCATCCAAGTCCACATCAAAAAGGTTCAGTCAGAAGAACGTCGATAAGGAAACGCCTCCAAAAAAGGGCCGTTAGAAAAACGCCTCTAAGGCATATGTCATCAACACCAAAAACGAAGGGAATTCTAGATTGGGTGCATCTTAAACTTTAAAATTACACAATGAAATTCTGATTTTATTACTTGCAGTCTTTTTAATTTGAAATGTCGTGCACCTCAAACTACAGTTTTGTAAATTGCTAGCAAATTTTTAGAAATAAGACATTCTGCTGTACATTTATATTTATATTATTAAGTATTATACGAAATAAGAACAATATATTTGTTTATTACAAAGTGTTTGTGTTTTTTATTTCTACTCTGCTTTGTTTTTTTCTCGAATCTGCAATAATTACAAAGTCTAAAGCTAAAATATTAGTATTTGCAGTTATTTTACAGTTACAAAGTGTAAAATTTCAAAAAAAAAATCAATCTACGATTTCATAATGGCGTGATATAATTTAAAAATTGTGATTTTTTTTAATTTTGAGCGACACATTTTATAAAAAGTGTAAAACATTTGCAAATTTTTCAACGAAATTGTGTGTTTTATTCAGGTTTATGTTAATTTGTGATCAACATACATATATTTTGTATAATTTCAAGTGTTATGATGGCAGTTTTGTAAAATTTTAAGTGAAATGACGGGGCCAGAACATTTTTTCAACAAAATTACGTGTTTTTATTCAAATTTATGTTAATTTGTATACAACATATATATATTTTTCAATGAAATTGCGTGTTTTGGTGGTGTCAGAATATTTTTTTCAACGAATTGCGCGTTTTTATTTAAAAATTACGTTAATTTGTGGTCAACATACATATATTTCCGTCAAAAGTATAAGATTTTTTGAATTTTGTTTATCGAAAATGATTGTGGTAGTAGATTTTTTCTATGAAATTGCTATTTCTTTTAATTTTGAGCGATGCATTTTATAAAAAGTGTAAAACATTTGCAAAATTATGCATAGTTTATGTAACATGATGTCGATTTTTGTAAAAATTTATGTGAGATGGCGTGTAATTGTGTGATTTTTGTTCAATTTTCGTCGTGTGTTTAGTAAAAATGTCGTTTTTTGTATAATTTCAAGTGACATGATGACAGTTTTTGTATAATTTATATGACATGATGTCGATTTTTGTGAAAATTTATGTGAGATGGCGTGTAATTGTGTGATTTTTGTTCAATTTTCGTCGTGTGTTTAGTAAAAATGTCGTTTTTTGTATAATTTCAAGTGACATGATGACAGTTTTTGTATAATTTATATGACATGATGTCGATTTTTGTGAAAATTTATGTGAGATGCTGTATGACTGCGTGATTTTTGTTCAATTTTCATAGTGTATTGAATGAAAATGTCGTTTTTTGTATAATTTCAAGTGATATGATGACAGTTTTTGTATAATTTATGTGACATGATGTCGATTTTTGTGAAAATTTATGTGAGATGCTGTATGATTGCGTGATTTTATTCAAATTTTTGTTACTTTGGGGGTCAACACATACGTCTTTTCGTAATTTTTGCGTGTTTCTATTCAAATTTATTTTCATTTGTCGTCAACACAGACGTATTTTCGTAAAATTTTACTATTTTTTCGATGAAAGTTGTATAAAAATATTGTTTTTTGTCGTTTTTGCAGAATTTAATGTGACAAGATGCCGATTTTTATAAATTTTCATGGGAGATGCTGTCGATTTTCTAAAATTTTAAACGAAATGCTTTGGAAATCGCATGTTTTTATTCAAATATTAGTAATTGAAGCTATTTTTTCACATACAAAGTATCGAAAATTCATATAAATTGAACTACGATTTCATAATTGTGTGATGTACTTTAAAAAATTACGGTTTATTTGTTAAACGTTTGCAAAATTATGCTTAGAAATAACTCTTAAAACTTTTTTACATCATTTTTTCGGTACTATAAAGTCGCTTTGTAAAGATTTTCAACGAAATTGTGCGTTTTTATTCAAATTTATTTTAATTTGTCGCCAACACATACGTCGTTTCGTAATTTTTGCGTGTTTTTATTCAAATTTATTTTCATTTGTCGCCAACACTTACGTCTTTTCGTAAATTTTTTACAAGAAAAAATGGTTTGACTTATATTTTTACAAGTATCCCTTGTCTTATTTGCAAACGATATTGAAAAGCTATTTTTTTTCAACGAAATTGTCTGTTTTTATTCAAATTTATGGGGGACAACCATTCTTATACAATAAAAACATTTATTTAATGCGTATGTCTTATTTTATATGGGCGAGGGCACTGTTGTAATTTATAAGAAGCTAAAACTCAGTCGAAAATAACATTTAAAATTTATTTATAATATGTATATGAAAGTATAATGTCAGAACAGCTAAGTGGTACAATGTTCAAACCTTTAAAACCAAACAATACACAGGCACCGACCTGTTTTAAATAGGGAACTTAGACGGAAACTTCCTATAGTAGGTAGGGAGAATGAGGATCTCGTTAATCCAGCCATATAGCAGGCACAAATTATAAAATAATTAATAAGCTGTTACAAATCTAATTTGTTTAAAAATGTATCAACCTTTAAACACAATAAGCTACACATCCCCTATTCTTATAATCTAAATTTTTGAAAAATAGTTTGTTTAAAGCTGGGCTCGTGACACGTAAGTGGTTATGTTTAATTCCTTTAACCTCGATCGCTTCGATAGCCCTGTTGGTTAAGGCTTCGTACTCGTAATGCTGTGATCGCTGGTTCGATTCCAGCCATGGGACATCGCAGGAAGCTTTTTTTAAATTAAAATAAATGTGAGAAAACCAAGATGGACGACACCCGAGAAGTTAAATTCAAAACAGGGACTTAGAAAAATCTGAAAAAAAAATTTTAAATTCAAATATTCGCGCGAAATTAAAATGGCATCCGTGCATGAGAGAGAGAGACAACAGCTTCGATGAGGGAGACGGAAGATCTACCAGTTTGAACTTTAAATATTTCCGCGAAAATTCAAAATTAAAAACGACAGCCGTGAGAAGTGCGCGCGCACCAAGATGGCCGACGCCCGGGAAGTTTAAAATTCAAATAATGGAACTTAGAAAAAAAATCGGAAAAAATTCAAATTTCAAATATTTCCGCCAGAAATCCAAGATGGCCGCCGAAGTCCGACGCGTAATTCCAGAAGCAAATTAAAAAATCTAATGCGTAATTTAATCAGTAGCTAATGCGTAATTTAAACAGTAGCCCATATGAAAATTAATTAGATCAAACCGCGGAATTAATTAGATCAAACCGCGGATTTAATTCGCGGATTTAATTAATCGTTTGATTGACAGCCTCGATTAATTTAATTGAACACTTAATCCAATTAGTGGTGGGTAGCATACTACTGCAGTAAATCCATGCGTTGGTAATTCGGATCCGTGGTACTTTATTTGGTGATTATTTTGAATCAGATTTAAGCTCAGTCAGTAGTTATCCGCATTTCATCTAATATATGTAATACTATAAAGTCGGTAGTAAAACCACTCGGTGGTAGTTCGCTTTACTGGGTCTTGACACACTGGTTCATTAGAGGTACTTCTCGTTCAGCTAGCAGCACAAGATAGTGTTATAATTGGTTTGAGCAGTATGAGGTTACGAGACCCCAATAACTTCTACGGTTGAAAGGCTATTCGGGCAAAATAGGTCTGAATTAGATGAAATTAAGTGATAATGGTTGACTTCATCTCGTTTATACTGATTGTTGATGCAAAAGCATATGGACGAGGACCTTATCAGTTTGAATTTTATTTATGAAGTGTTGCTGAAGCTGTCCATTGGATGGAAATGCGTAATTGTGAAAAGATAGGCAAATTTCACTTTATCCCAGTCGGGCCCAGACACCCCCGCAATTGATCTAGCCCGATCCCGATGACCTACGCCTTATTCTTATTCGCCAGCCGTACAACTTCCGGCGCACATATTGAAGCGAGACGTGGCTATTGCCACTTCATATGTAATGTGGCCGTACCCAAATAGCACCGAGACTCACGTCGCCTGCGAGCTGAGTGATATACGCCACACATCCGTCTTTTCTTTCATTCTGAATTCTATCAACGGAAACGGCACCACTTCTGTTTTCCAATTTTACTTTTATTCCTTGGTTTGAATAATTCTCTGCGTTAGACGGTGCTGTTCTGCACATTTCGAGAGTATAAGATACAAGTTTGGCGGATGACAGCGATATTTAAAGATAACCTCCTGGAGCAGCAGATGCGCTTTATTCATACACTTCCGTAATAACCGCAACCGGAGGTGCTCCCGGAGCAGCGAATTCAACAATTGAGCCATCCGGAATTTGCGTCAACAATTAAAATGCCCCCAAATTCCTGTTCGCGCCCGTTTTAAGCTCCATCAAACATTTGGTTCTCTGTTATTTGCCGATGTCGACAGTTGCTGGCTATAGCATACACAAAATTCAATTTATCTGCCAATCTTCCCTCCAATATACGTGATAGCCGTTAGCATTATCGCGGAACAACCAGTCTTATTATATCCCGCTCTTTCAAGCATCAATGGTAGTCGTATTCGTCGAGTATGCTTGATTTAGTTGTTAGAAATATATACTGAGTTTCTAGTCAGTGCCTATAAATTAAGAAAAATCTTGCCGTGCTGAACCGCTGAATTTTGAACTAAAGCATTCTGTGGTCGACTGGAAATACTAAACGTTCGTGAATAAAATATGACTCTAAAGTGCAGGGAATAAATATAAAGTGGGATATTTAAAGCAGCAAGCGCCCTTCAAATAGAATCTAGAGAAAAGAATTAGTTTTGAGGGCTTTAATAAACCATGACATTCTGTTTTAAATTGTCCCACAAACTATCGTAACCTAAAAATAGTCTCTAGGTAACACACGTATATGTTTCTTGTTTATAATAGTGCTACCCTAGGCTTCATTCCTCACTTCTTATCTATATATATATAAAACTGAAAGGCCTGACTCACTCACTCACTCACTCACTCACTCATCAACGCCCAGCCCAAACCCTTGGACCTAGAAAGCTGAAATTTTGCACACAAGTTCCCTTTATGATGTATATGTCGTAGTCATAATGCAAAATTAGGCTTTTTACAAAATGTCTAGGGGTTTTATAAAAACCCGGCAAAACGCGAGCGAACAATAGAATTTTCGTTATGACTATACCAATTCAGGGAAATCTATAAAATGCCGGCAAAATGTGAGCAGAAGAATATATATCTCGTTATGACTGATTATTTTCAGGCATTTTACAATTTGCCAACAGCGATGTAGTCAAAACGTGAGAACAAAAATAATTAAATTAGGTAGGTACTTACTAGGTATTCAGTAAAATGACACAATGACAAGAAACAATAAATCCCTTTATTACATACGTCTAAATAAACACTTCAAAATTTAAAAATACATACCTATAGAAACTTTCAGTTAGGTAATCTTAAAGTATTGCACCAAATGGAGTACATAAAAACATAAAATCAAATTCTTTCGAAAAAAAGTAATATATTCTTATATTTTTTATGCTTCTACGATTACTTATTACTGCATGTCGATCTTCCATGACATTTGAAAGAGCATAAATTGTTATTTTTAAAGCAAGCACATTTCTTTGAATTGCACTGATTACTACTAATCTTACAGGAACATTTTTGAAACCCCTGACCCCCGAATCGTGAATGATGTGCAACTGCCTCTCTAAGGGTTATTAGTTTATCAGGAACTTCATCTTGAAAACCGACTAAGGATTCTTGAATATCATTTCTGGAAAACCAAGTTTTGAGATTTAATTTAGAGGTATCTAATTTGTAGAGATTATTTTTCAGGTCCATCACTTTTCCAATTACATTCTTAAAATCTAGAGGTACTCGATCTACCTTAAGAACTTTTAAATAAACATATGATCCGATTTCAATTGACTTCAATTTTTTGTTGGATGTCTCAGTCATCCTTTCGGCTGCTCTTTTTTGGCCTGAGTAAGATTTCTGTCTTTTATTTTCAATTCTATTCTCAGTTCTACAAATCCTTATTTCCGGTTTTGAAGATAGCCCTGAACTTAAAAATGAACAATTCAAATGCACTGGCGCAACAGTCTCATTCGCATTTTCTTCTGTATTAGCCAGTTGTAAGTCCTGTTCAGTGTTATTTGTCTGTGAATAATGCATTATATCTTCAAGTTCCTCTTCTGTTCGAAGCTCTTTAATTACACAGTCTGGCAGGTTTGTGGATTTTAATCCAAGTTTCGGGTCAGCTCCAAATAATGCACGGTACGGAGTCCTTCCAATAATGCGATGCCTCGAGGAATTTTTCTGCCACTGTACAAACCAGCAGCCCAGGGACCAATTTGTGGAGGAGTTATCGGACATCCAGGAACGAAGCATGTTCTCAACATCTTTGTTACTTCTTTCCACGTTACCCTGGTTTTGAGAGTGACGTGGCCTGCCGTGAACAATTTTGCAGTCAGGCCAGTAGCTGACAATTTCTTCTATTACCGAAGCAGTAAATGTCCGGCCGTTGTCACTCTGCAATACGTATGTGCGGTGCTCCAAACTCCAAAAATATTTTCACCAACTCTATAGCCACCTCCGCGGCACGTTTTCTTTGCAAAGGGCGTAGATCTAAAAATATTGTGGCATGGTCTTGATAGTGGAGAAGCCATTTATATTTCCCATCAGGGGCAGATTGGAAATCTATCAAGTCTATTTGCCCGAAAACATTAAAATCTTTAGAAAGAATTGGACGCACAACTAATCCCTTGTGGGGTTGCGATTTTTTAAGTTGGCGTCCAAGCATACTGAAATGAAAATTTCGATCGCTCTTCTGGGAATGTTATATTTATTTTTAAGGCAAATAGCATTTTACACCTCCCACCATACCCTTCGATGACATTCTAACACATCAAAGTACTGTTCCATGGGTATTATGTACATTGTACACAATAGGTTGGTCAAGAGAGTTTCGCTTTACGACTAGATGTTTATCAACACCGACAGACGAAACATCGTATTTTCTCATTGAATTGCACTGCTTATTACTCTTTTTGTTACCTGTTGAAACAGCTAATTTACCACTCTTGATGTCTTCACTGACTTCTTTGACTCTATCGGCCGTCCAAGGCTTTTTAATTACATCTTTCTCCACTCTTTCACTGTAAATTTTTTTTCACCTGTTCGTTAAATTGCACTTTGATAACTTCTAAATATCGTTTGTCATTCTCGATTTGCACTTCTTCGCGGTTATCACTCATTTTTATGAGTCTGAACGGACATCTAAATTGATTGATAAACAACAAAACAATGCCCACGTTTTAGTTTATCACGTTTTATGTGATGTTAAGTTTAGGTTGGCGCGAACTCTATCGGGAAAGCAATACTGCGCGTTTAGACTACATCGCTGTTGGCAAATTGTAAAATGCCTGAAAATAATCAGTCATAACGAGATATATATTCTTCTGCTCACATTTTGCCGGCATTTTATCAATTTGCCTGAATTGGTATAGTCATAACGAAAATTCTATTGTTCGCTTGCGTTTTGCCGGCTTTTTATAAAGTCCCTAGATATTTTGTAAAAAGCCCCTTAGGGGGCGAAATGGGATAAATAAGCCTAAAATACGATATGGGTGTCGATATTGAGGTTTTTTGGGACGTTAATTGCGAAAATGGCATTTATTTTTAAGTCCAAGACGGTGGACTTGACATAGGGGAAGGGACAGGACGGGACGGGACTGGACGGGACGGGACGTGACGGGACTGGACGGGAAGAGACGAGACGGGACGGGACGGGACTGGACGGAAAGGGACGGGACTGGACGGAAAGGGACACAACGGAACGTGACAGGACGGAAAGGGAAGAGAAGGGTTGGGATGGAAGGGGAGGGGAAAGGACGGGAAGGGACGGGACGGGACTGGACGGAACGAAACTGGACGGGAAGGGACGGAAAGGTAAGGGAAGGGATGGGTTAGAAGGGGAGAGGACGGGACGGCACGGGTAGGGACGGGACGGGACGGGTAGGGCGGAATGGGACGGGACTGGACGGGATAGGACGGGACTCGACGGGAAGGGATGGGACGGTACGGAGACCGGAACATAGAAAGGGACGGGGATAGAATGGGATGAGATGGGATGACAGAAAATAGTTGGTCATTATTTAATACACAACTAACGAACCTCGCGCGAATGAAGTCGCGGGTAACAGCTAGTGTAATATAATTGCAACTCAAGATAATGTACTTTCAGCTGCAAGTATTATAACGTGAAGTTGTGCACCATACCGTATGTAAGACCCCGATGTGTATGCTTTGATGACTAAAAGCGTAGGTTTTGTATTTGTATTGTATTTCCTTACAAAGAAGTTTCTGGTATTATTGTTCCATCTTGCTATGTCAACTGATGGTTTGAAAATCGGGATTTTTCCAAGTAAATACAAAATACTGAGAAAAAGTACCTACAGCTAAACGATGAGTCAATCAAATGGAATAAAACACCAATATATCAGAACGTACAACCAAGAGAAAAATATGGAACGATATGGTTCATAAAATAGCGAGCTTAGAATGATTCAACATTACGACTTTCTTTAAAGATCAAATGAAGATGAATCTAACTGAATATGATAGACCATAATATTATAGTTATTAATAATAACATGAATTAGCACGATAGCAGATGGGTATAATAATTTTGCAAAGAGGGTTCTGTCATAGTAGGTTCATCTGCAATTTCTCACAATAACGATGCTATTTCTAACAATAATAATTTGACTTGGATGTTAAATGTGTTTTTCGTACACTAGCATTGAAAGAGCTACTTTGCCGTACAATTTATTAATTAGAAAGCTACACTTTGCGGTATTCGTACGGCAAAGTAGTATTTTTCGGTATTCGTACGGCAAAGTACTACTTTGCCGTACGAATTTTACATTTCCTAAGTTACAACACATATAAAACGTTACGTACATAATAATATTACGCTACTTATTTGCTATATACGAGGATAAATTTAGTATTCCTTTTTGTGTGCTAGTGTACGAAAAAATATTATACGAAACTCCTATGAAAGTGGCTTTTCTATACTCGTCTTGAAATTCCGGACTCGGCCTAACGGCCTCTTCCGGAAACATCTCACTCGTACTGAAAAGCTCCACTTTCTATACTTGTAACGTAAATTACTATCATTCGCAAACGTCATAAAAGTGACAACTTATGTGTCTTTATTGACAAGGTAAAAGTGTAATTTTATCTGATTAAGCAGATAAAATAGCAACTTTTGCGTACTTTATGTGCCTAATCACATAAAATCGTTGCTCTCTTTCTTTCTTTCTATGTTTGTTCGCTATCTCCTCCGAAGATACTGGACCGATTAAATTGTATGATGGCTTAAAATTTTGCAAATTTTCAAACTTAGATCGCAGGCCGGTTTTTATTTTCAAAAAGAGTACGAAAAAGTTTTAATTTAATTAAATCCTTTAAGCAGCGAAGCAGAGCATCTGTCGCCGTGGGTTATGGTGTAACAGCTGCTGTGGCCGTGTGCTATTAGCTCGGGTGATTCAGTATGTTCATATATCATTATAGTAGCACGTTATTTAAACAACCGAAGTTGGAGCAGGGTAGAGTTCTCGCATGTCATGCGGGTGGCCCGGGTTCGATTCCCGGCCGATGCATCGTTTTTTTTTTTAATTGATATTGATGAAATTTATTTGAATACGTTTGCGGATAAAATAGTATATGTTATTCGGAGTAAAAGTGACTTTATGTGACTTTTACTCCTAATAACATAATCTACTATTATCCGTAAACGTCATAAAAGTGTCAACTTATGTGTCGTTATTGACAAGGTAAAAGTGTCACTTTATCAGATTAAGCAAATAAAATAGCAACTTTATGTGCCTAACCACACAAAATACAAAACTGAAATATTTCAGCGAAATGTTTACATCGTAACCACAGAAAAATTGTATTAGGTATTAGTTTATTTTATTCATTTACTTGCTAATAATTAGTGTCACTCTTTATCAAATTTTAATTTATCTGAATACGTTTGCCGATAAAATAGTATATGTTATTCGGAGTAAAAGTGGCTTTATGTGGCTTAGCTGAATTATTTGCCTCACTAACGTTCGGCATAAAGTATCACTTTTACTCCTAATAACATAATCTACTATTACAAAATGTACAATTGGAAAGAATAACGGCATATTTTCGAAGCATCTGTAATAAGCTGCAATTTTCTGAAACGCTTATATCATGAGAGAATTTTAGCATATTTTCTCTAAAGTCTCAAGTCCCGACCAGTAGGTGGCGTCACGAGTCTCTTGTGAGGAAGATGCTCGTGGGTTGTTAGGAAAATCACCTCAGATAACTGCTGGAGTAACGGGTATTAATGCTGCACAAACTAAAGTATTTCTTTTTGATGGAAACACGCTCATTTTGGAGGTTGAAATATTGTGTCATTTGATCCCGAATAAGTCAATTTGTGCTCCAGATCTTGTAAAGTTAAGACTTGTGAAATGTTTCCCCGAAAACCCAGAATTATACAGTACCGCTAATTTTATAATAGGTAATTGAAGTTTGGCTGAATCGGAGAATAATACTGTTGTAGGAGATAGTAAGCCAAAAAGTTTATTGAAGTACAAGTTATGTTGTTCCTTAAGGTCCAAAAGTCACACATATAAAAGTTGACAAATTATTTGACGTTTCGCCACTTTAGGTGGCTTCTTCAGAAATGATTGAGATGCGTTATAACTTTACATATTTATGATTTATGCTGCTGCATTTCCGAAATAAGGCTTTATAGTGGCCCCTAGGGTGGTATTGACGAGGTGGTAGAATCCATGTTGAAATGTTGTAGTTAAAGTTAAAAGTTTAATTTGAGAATCGTCTCCTGTCGATTCATACATTTTATAATAGATAATTGAAGTTTGGCTGAATCGCTAATTGCAAATGCTTTATCGAGAAATTTATCGATTATCGATTTACTTTACAGCACTCTCAAGTTTCGGCCCAGCGTCGGATTTAAAATATATTCGTTAAAAATGTCTGCAGTGGCTGCACGTGGGCGTTCCCGGTCCAAGTTAAAGCATTGTCAAGATGTATCGAATTTTACTGCCGTACCCATTTCTTGCTAAAACGAGCGAAACATAATCCGTTAAGCTCTTAATTATTTCTTGGGCGAAAACGCGATTCCAAGGTTACAAATTTGATCAAGTCGACATTTTCCCAACATTGTGCAACTGCCGTTCCAGCGTGACGTCACGCATCTTTGTTCTAAAGAAGTCATCTTGTCAGCGCATTGAAGAAAACCTAAAGGTATCTTCACTAAATTGGTCCCGGCTTCTTAAGGAGTTTGTAAACCTATTGGCTTTCGACATTCTTCAGAGTATTTAAATTATGATTTCAGATTAAGATAGAAGCTGAAAAAGTAGAATAGGAACATCTAAAGAACCGTCTATCTCGTAAGAAGCAAGGGCAAGATGACGACGGAAAAATAAAAAAAGTACTTGTTGAATTGCTTTTACCTATGCATGACGAACTTTGGAATTGGGTATATCCGATGTAAGTTGTGGTAGTCCATCCCGCTTGGAAACACCATGGACCTTAATTTTTTTTATTTCAATACAGTATGTAAACTGTGTGCTGTTGAACAGCTGATTATTCTTCATGTTTCATAATTTTCTTACATTTGTGTTCTTGATATACATATTGAAATTTCTTTGGTTTTGGAATGAATAGATTTTGTTATTTTCTATTTTTAGATTTATTAGTAAAGATTTAACTTTTATTAAAATAATTTGAGTGTTTAAGCAGAAGCAAAGAATGCTCTTCAAGCAAAGTAAAATAGAAACTTGTCAATTTTGTAACGGCAGCTGACTTTAAAATCTTTGCTTTTACTAACGTATATTGTGTAACTTAAGTAAGCATTGCCTCACCGAGAGCTTTCCTAGAGAAAGTATGGATGCTGTGGGTTTCATAGATCTGGCTATCTGGTTTACAGTCGCGCTCAAATAAAACGTAAACCAACGCATTTAGACAAGCTTTCAGTAAAGCCCTACCATCAAGACGAAGTGGGACCAACCCTAACGCTGAGCTAGTTGTGAGCCGACTGGGGGCTATTTATCTCTGATTTATACCGTAACATGGTTTGGTTATCAAGTGTGTGTTATACGAGGATTTTATGTTATTATCTCTCACATCCGATAGCAATAATGCTTTGGCAATGATCATTTACACTATGTTCCTGACACCTTCATTCTAGCTGGTCTCCCAGCAAAATGATAATAACCCTGTAAGGAATTGAAATTTTGAACCTTCTTGGTCATTAGCAACGTCGTAGCCATCTAGCTCGGTTGAGAGAGCAGGGGAAGATATATGTTGGACAGAGGCTAGTTATGCACTAGTGAATGCAAAGTATATTTTGCTTAAAGAAACAAAGTGAGCCTCGGAACTGGAGTCAAAGACGGCTTTGGGCACGACCGAAGTGAAATAGGCTAAAGATCGCAACACGGAATATCTTGTAGTGGAACGAAAAAGTCAAAAGATTTACTATAAATGAAATGCAAAAACATAGACATTTCTACATTAAGTAGAACAAAGAAAAAAAGCAGAGCGATTATTTCTGTTAATAACAACATTTTGAGATACAGTGAAAAAGGGAAAATTAAAGAGCTAATGCTGTAGTTGATATAAAAGACGGAATAAATGTGAACGTCATCGGTTACATAAATGAGAAAATTACATGAATACCATTAATCAACGGCATTACATTATATTAATGAGAGATTTCAATGAACGAATCAGAAATGAAACAATACTAGGAACTAAAGAAGACCTAGTAATAGATTTTTCCCACAAATCTCATAATACATTCTTCCTAAATGGTCATAGATCCATATCAACAATAATGACAGCTAGAGAACACTCAATAAACAAATGTAATGAACGCGGCCGAAGAGCTTCGCTCAAAGAAAGATAAAAAATGAAATGGAGCTAGCTATAAAACCTCATCATTCACGAAAGAAGTAAAGCTAGTATTAAAAAGGCAGTACGCTTGAAATACACAAGCACAAAAAGAGATAAAAAAGTAAAGTATTATAGAATATTGTAATAATTATTTATTCATTGATAAAGGCACAAAACTACGGTAACCAATTAAAACGATTTATACATAATAAACAGTCGCACAACATAAACATGGTTGGCATAGTGAGTTAGTATAAGAGTGGAAACAGAACGGTGAACGAATAGCAACCGCCACAGTACATATAACCTGGGAGGATTACATTTTACTATTGATAATTTTATACAAGAATACCGCTGTGATCAAATGATCAATTCCTGACGTAGCAAATCGTAAAGACATAGATGTTCAATAAGTAAAAAAGAACCAATTTATTAAATCCTGCTAAATTTCGTAATATACATCCAAGCATTTGTATGATTTTTTAAGGCATAATGTGTTGTTTAACATTAAGTGTTCGTTATCAAACATTAATAAATCTTTTATTTTTATTGTTTCTAACAATTTGTATTCCAAATGCTGTAGCTATAACAAAAAAAAAATGAATTTTCTCGCACATATCATTCAAGCACATTTATCAATATTTAATTTTAGATTATTATCACTACTCCAATTGACTATTAAATCTAAATCATCCTGTAACTTTGAACAACAGCGAAGCGAGGAAATTATTTTGAATAGTTCACAGTGATCGGCAAATATTAGGCAACTGGAGTTTTGTCATAGTGAAATAGGTCATTAATTAGTATTAAGGAAAGCAATGGTCCGTGGTTTAATCCCTGTGCCACTCCTGAAGAAGCGCCATATTCAGACAAAGTACATCCCTTATAAATTACATAGTGCTTTCCCTCTGAGTTTGAAAATAGCTTTAACAAGGAATCGGAGGCACCAAATAAATGCAGCTTATAATGTGTCATGATGAATTTTATCGACTGCATTGGCAAACTCAGTGTAGATAAAAGATGACACTCAACTGCTGACCATTCGTCATAGATTTATCAGGAAGAAAACATGTTCATAAGGCGACATATAAGGTTTGACGTATATCCGAAGATGCTTCCAAATACTTTAGAAGCTACGTGTCTGTGATTACTAACGCCTTCTGTAATAGTATCTTTAGAAACTGGACACACTTTCCAACATGTTTTATTATAAATATAAGTAAATTAAACTAAAAATGACTAATAACGGCAATATAAATAATTTAGATAAGGCTTTATATACATATTCGTGTACCTTGCCTGGGGTTTGTAATTTTTTAGTGCGAATTTGGAATTAACTTCTAAAAATTCAAAAAAAAAACCTTTAAACATATTAGAGTAAAGTTTATGGAGTTGCAGTTTAAATTTATGGTCATAATATGCATTAAAAAGCAACGCGTGTTGCCTATACTGACCTTTGCATGATAGTTTAGCTTACACTACAGATTTTAATAATCGTTACGTTAAAGTATGTAGAAATCGTTACGAAAGCTGATGTAAACTTCAAGTTTAATAAGTCGCCTAACTAACCAACCTCAAGAAACTATAATTTTTTTACTAAAAGTCGTCGATATCCAGGATATCACCACATTATAATACATTCTAAGTAAATACAAGCTCGATTTAACATGCAATTTCATTCTCATTCTTTCTTATTTTGAACATCTTTAGCTTTATTTTGAACGAACAGTTGACAAACCGCACGTTACACACAAAATATTTCGCATAGATCTAAATATAGTAGTGATTTGCATTTTAATGCCGATTAATTCCCAAAGACTGCGTTGCAGAAACAAACCACGCATTGCCTGAAGACTTTTCAGAAGGCGAAGTATGCCATTTAAAAGAGAGCCTGAAAGGTTATCATTCAGAACACCTGGTACTCGCCCTATTAAAGGATTCAGGTGTAAATATTTCAAGCAGTCCGAGCTGCTTCTGATGCAAACTTTTAGTTAGTTCAAACCCCCAGACACTCCATCAGCAACTTGAATTTCTGAGGACAATTTATAGTCCCTGCGGATTTTTACCTACCTAATTGGAATTAAATTAATGCTCGGCTCAGGGCAAACATTTTTTAAAAGTTGGTAACGCAGAGCGTCTGCTTTTCAGATTCATTCATCGCGTCTGTAAGGCTAGGCGCGGGTTGCGAATAGTGACAGTTTTCAAATTCAAAACTGCAACATCGTTTTACTGCAACAGGGGTACGGGTACCACACTCAGTCTTAGTGCACAAGATGCTTCCAATAGTATTTGCCTTACTAAAAGTGGTAAAGTTTGAGCTTTTTGGAAAGACTTTTACTATAGATGGAATTTCCAGTTACTAGACAGCCCCATTTTCAATAATTCCCGCATCTGAGCTTGCATGTGGCGGTCATTACGTCAGTGAACATTTTTTATATCACGCAATCGGCCTTTTAAGAAAGAGGTACAGAAAACACCAAATAAAGCAGGTTTGGGCACGTGGCTGACCACGAGAGGCTAAAAGGTTTCTTATTACGGTATAATAAAATTTGAAACCTGCAACAAAATAAAAAGAAAACACGTCCTTGCCACTAAGAGGCCAAGCAGAGTGGCGAAATATTTGATTAGCCGCAACCCTGAGAGATGCTGTCAGTAAGGCAGGTTAAGGTCTTAACGCACAGAAATGGCTGTTAATACTAATGCACAGTTTTTGCTCAAGAGAGTTTCTGTGTTGGCGTGTTCAGGCTGATCTTTTTCAAAAAGGAAAATCGTTATCTTAGATGTGTATTTCTTATGAAATTGATAATGTGCAGTATACAACAAGTTGCTGTTTACCTTTTCTGCTAATTATTGGTGAAAATAATTATTTTACAATGTTCTAACTGAGAACAGGTTAGAACTGTACAGAAAGATAATAGAACAAACTATTTGACCTATGAGTAATGTGAAAGTTGGTGTGTTATCAGCAATATTATTTTATTTTACATTAACTTCAAGGTGCCTCTGATTTGTCTACCATAAACCAGAAGATGGTTATCAACGATGAATATGCTCAAAAAGTTAGAAAGACAAATGGAGTTTTATTAATGTAATAAATCGAGTAAGAAGGACACTAAAGACAGAAAAGGGTAAAATAATGGATAGAAACTGCCAAGAAATCGAAATGTAAAAAACTGGACCAAGAAACTCTACGGAAACCTGGTGATTCATAGTGGCGGAGCAGGCGCCAGAGGAAAACCACGAAAAGCAGCAAGTGATTCCTTCTAAAAAATTTATAAAACACTACCATTTGAAACAAGAGAAAGGTATAAGTAGAAACACCAGATACTCAAATTTAATTAAAGAATAGAAAAAACTAGTGGACCAGAGACGTTAAAGCGAACAATTATCCAACCAATGCGTCTATGAACACCAGACACCTGGGCATTGGAAAATAGCCTATATATCGTCTATGCATAAACCGAGGGACAAACTTAACTGCAGCAGTTATAGAGGTATATCACTTACGAGTGTCATCGGCAGGTTCTATGGAAGAATGGTAAGCCATAGTCGGTCCTTTGTTTGCCTTGCCTGTAGGGTTGGTTTCCAATCTAGCTAGTTCCTAATTATACGTTTTTTAATATTAATTAGACTTAATCAATGTATATATACTGTTTGAGGCTTTCGCGGTTACTCGAATTATTTTTCTTAGCATGGAATTTCGGCTTAGACCGCGTAGTATTTGTATATGAACACCCAGTAGTTTCTGGCTTAATGTGCCGTGCACCTTGTGAAGTCGAGCAAAAACACGCGCGATGGTCATGGTCTTTGGTGGCTCGTGTTGTTTGAGTATCTTGAGAACGACGATACTTAGGCAGATTTGGCCGTTTTGTTGTTTGTGCATCCATATTCACTAACGTTTCGCAAAATTTTGCAGCTTGCATCATCAGAGTGAAAGTCGCACTAAGAACCGAAGGTCGGTGTGGAGCTATTTATAGTCCTCCGTGCCTAGCGCGCGGAGTGGCGTAACGCTGGTTGGTCGTCCGAGTGCAACATAATCCGTGGGGCGTGGCCGTATGACGCAAAGTGGTTGCAATGCTTTAGATCGTGTATCACAGGGGTCCACGTTTTACTAAGATTAAAGCCAATTTTCCCTGTTGATATTATTTGAATGTTTTTCTATTTCTATGGCTTCACGTATCACTCGCGGGAGGTAGTGAGGTATTCTGGCAAGTACTCTTGCGTGCTCAAATTCTATAGTGTGCCCATTTGTAAACGTATGCTCAGCTATGGCTGATTTTGTGATGCGTTTGTGTTTGCAATCGCCTTTATGTTCTTGAAGTCTTAGATCAACTGAACGACCAGTCTGTCCAATGTAACTCGAGCCGCAAGAACAAGGAATGCGATACACGCCAGTCGTTTTTAAACTTGCAATCTTGTCTTTTACCGATCTGAAGCCGTTAACCAAAGTTTCCTTGCTCGTGAACACAGTTTTGATGTTGCATCGTTGCAGGACACGTCCTATCTTATCAGTCGAGCCTTTAACGTAAGGTAGCAATGCTAAGCCTTCCAGAGGTGGGGATTCTTCTTTAGCCTTTTGTGTCATAGTCTTGTCTAGTGCTTTTCGTATAGCGGTAGTTGTGTATCCGTTCTTTTGTAAAGAGTCAAACAGATGTAGATTTTCTTTCTCTAGATTTTCTTCATCTGAGATACGAACGGCTCTTGCCGCCAAAGTCTGGAGAACTGTTGCCTTTTGCATTGGATGATGGTGTGAGTCAGCATTTAGATATCTGTCCGTGTGTGTTTTCTCTCTATAGACTGCATGTCCTAAACCGCCATCTGATTTACGTTTCACCAGGACGTCTAGAAACGGAATATTGCAATTTTCCTCTACTTCCATTGTGAACTGTATGTTGGGATGTACAGAATTCAGGTGTTTTAGAAACAGATTCAATATCTGGCGTCCATGTGACAGGATGACAAAGATATCATCTACATATCTCAACCAGCAAGTCGGTTTTAGCTGCGCTTGTTCGAGAGCCTTGGTTTCAAAAGCCTCCATGTAGATATTAGCGATAATAGGTGATAGCGGTGAACCCATAGCCGCTCCTTCGACTTGTTCGTATATTTTATTGTTCCAACTGAAGTAAGTGTTTTCAGGCAAATTTCCACAAGTTCAACTTGGTCTGTAGGCAAGAGATCTTTGAGCATTACCAGCACCTCATCAACCGGCACTTTCGTGAAGAGTGATGCTACGTCGGAGCTGACTAAGAGATCATCTTTGTTTAACTTTATGTTCTTTAGTTTCTGGACAAAATCTGCTGAATCCTACACAAAGGAGTCTGTTTTACCAGTTATCGACGCTATCACTACGAGACAAGCACGCAATACACTGGTACAAGCAACAGCTGAACAATCTGCCAAATATAATGAGCTAGGGCCTAAGCAGTCTTCGAAACAATTGGCTACGGACAAAGGAATCGTAAACCTTAGCAACATACAACTGGATAAACAGACCACATCCTTACTAAAGAAAGGTTTTAACTTCGCCGTAGCCTCTAAACAAATACCTGTGGAGGAGATAATATGTGGAGTGGAAGCAGCAATCCAAAAACTTCCCAGAAAAGATGCAGAAATCATCCGACAGGATGTCTCCTGTATTTTAAGAAGAGCGAAACCGCCCCGTTATAACATCATCAAAGCAGAGAGAGAGAGGCAGCTAAAGCATTAAAGAAGAACAAAGATATTGTCGTTCTCAAAGCTGACAAAGGAAATGCTAGTGTGGTCATGAACACTGAAGATTATAATGCGAAGATGGAGGTTTTACTTTCTGATACAACTTACAAAAGTCTAAACCGCAATCCCACTACCTCTCTCGAAACAAAGATAACGTCTGCCATAAAATCCTCGGATAGTATCGATCCGACTTTAAAGTGCCGATTGATTCCTAGAAATGCCGTAACTCCTCGCATGTATGGTCTACCTAAGATACATAAGGAGGGCGTGCCGTTGAGACCAATTATCAGCGCGATCAATTCTCCTAGACATGATTTGGCAAGACATTTAACCAGTATACTACAGCCTCTAACTGGTAAAACAGACTCCTTTGTCAAGGATTCAACAGATTTTGTCCAGAAACTAAAGAACGTAAAGTTAAACAAAGATGATCTCTTAGTCAGCTTCGACGTAGTATCACTCTTCACGAAAGTGCCGGTTGATGAGGTGCTAGTAATGCTCAAAGATCTCTTGCATACAGACCAAGTTGAACTTGTGGAAATTAGCCTGAAAAACACTTACTTCAGTTGGAACAATAAAATATACGAACAAGTCGAAGAAGCGGCTATGGGTTCACCGCTATCACCTGTTATCGCTAATATCTACATGGAGGCTTTTGAAACCAAGGCTCTCGAACAAGCGCAGCTAAAACCGACTTGCTGGTTGAGATATGTAGATGATACCTTTGTCATCTGGTCAGATGGACGCCAGACATTGAATCTGTTTCTAAAACACCTGAATTCTGTACATCCCAACATACAGTTCACAATGGAAGTAGAGGAAAATTGCAGTATTCCGTTTCTAGACGTCCTGATGAAACGTAAATCAGATGGCGGTTTAGGACATGCAGTCTATAGAAAGAAAACACACACGGACAGATATCTAAATGCTGACTCACACCATCATCCAATGCAAAAAGCAACAGTTCTCCAGACTTTGGCGACAAGAGCCGTTCGTATCTCAGATGAAGAAAATCTAGAGAGAGAAAAGCTACATCTGTTTGACTCTTTACAAAAGAACGGATACACAACTACCGCCACAGGAATAGCACTAGACAAGACTAGGACACAAAAGGCTAAAGAAGAATCCCCACCTCTGGAATTGTTAGCATTGCTACCTTACGTTAAAGGCTAGACTGATAAGATAGGACGTTTCCTGCAATGATGCACCATCAAAACTGTGTTCACAAGCAAGGAAACTTTGGGTAACGGATTCAGATCGGTAAAAGACAAGATTCCAAGTTTAAAAACCGCTGGCGTATATCGCATTCCTTGGTCTTGCGACTCGAGTTACATTGGACAGACTGGTCGTTCAGTTGATCTAAGACTTCAAGAACATAAAGGCGATTGCAAACACAAACGCATCACAAAATCAGCCATAGCTGAGCATACGTTTACAAATGGGCACACTATAGAATTTGAGCACGCAAGAGTACTTGCCAGAATACCTCACTACCTCCCGCGAGTGATACGTGAAGCCATAGAAATAGAAAAACATCCAAATAATATCAACAGGGAAGATGGCTTTAAGCTTAGTACAACGTGGACCCCTGTGATATACGATCTACACCATTACAACCACTGTGCGTCATACGGCCACGCCCCACGGATTACGTTGCACTCGGACGATCAACCAGCGTTACGCCACTCCGCGCGCCAGGCACGGAGGACTATAAATAGCTCCACACCGACCTTCGGTTCTTAGTGCGACTTTCACTCTGATGATGCAAGTTGCAAAGTCTTACGAAACGTTAGTGAATATGGATGCACAAACAGCAAAACGGCCAAATCTGCCTAAGTATCTTCGTTCTCAAGATACTCAAACAACACGAGCCACCAAAGACCATGACCATCGCGCGTGTTTTTGCTCGACTTCACAAGGTGCAAGGCACATTAAGCCAGAAACTACTGGGTGTTCATATACAAATACTACGCGGTCTACGCCGAAATTCCATGCTAAGAAGATTAATCAATGTATATTAGTATAATCAAACTGGCGCGGATTCGATCCTGTACCTACCATTGTGTGTAAAAATATCTGAGACTAGACTTATGGCTGGTTTTCAGGATTTTTGAGCTGTACGAAATTGGATTATGTAAAATATAAAATTGACAACACAACGAACCCACTAATAAGAGAGCTTCTTTAATGCACCCGTCAAATAATTGTTAGAGATTGGCCCACCCATCGGAAGGCGCTAGTATCTGCACCCAGCTATAGTTACTTTATAAGAACATCCTGGTCAGTTTAGAGTGGCGGCTATTTTGAGTCGTTTATCCTACAAGCTACATATGAAAATCTTAACAATATTTCAGTCGAATTCAATAATGTAAGCAATGGTTGTGGATAAATATACATATTTAATGTAAATTATAGTATTTTAAGCAATTATTTCACATGGCAACAGAGCCCCTTTGGATGATTAAAAGCAATTAGCAATTTCGGTGTTTACCTACAAATAACCCGGATTTTATCAAAAAACTGTTTGAAGCGATGATAGTGAAACTAAAAAGAGGGGTTTTTAGCTGAAAATGTCTAAAATATTACTATAAATACCTGTATCAACGGCAGGAGTCGTATGTATCTCGTTCACTCCATTTTTTGTTATACTGTAGTAGACTTTGCATGTGCATTTTTGTAACGGCGTAAGTGATATTATAGATATTAACGATACAAGTTTGATTATGAGCATCTTAACGAAACGAGTTTGATTGCCAAAACGAGGCGGTGAGCCGAGTTTTGCGGCAATCAAACGAGTTTTGTTGTGTGCCATAAGCAAACGTGTATTGTTCAATATTTTATCTTCATCAATAAACTCTGGTTCACTGTATAAAAAGAGTGCGGTAATATTCATTACCGCACTGAGTGCGGTAATACCTGTCCATGAAGCTCTTAACGATACTAAAATTAATTTGGTTAAGACGCTATAACAACACGGATGAAGATAAATTTAGTAACAAAATCATTACTTGGTTAAAATTTTGTTTGCGTTTTTACTTGCTTTATTTTTGTGTATAAAATAACACACATGTACAATCATGCTCACATAAATCTAGTACAAACGTATTTGTTTTGTGTATTGTATTAAGGGCTGTAATTGACGAAAATGGTGGAGCAATAAAATATTAGTTGCCTTTCTTTCTTTTATTTTGTACTTAATGAAGTCAGTTGTACAACAAACAATTTTAGATAATTGCGTAACTAGATCTAAATTGTTTGAGGTCCCGAGTGGTGTAGCTTGAACAAGCCTCCACGTTCAATCAGCAGAGTTAAGCAACGCTGTCTCTGGTCAGAACTTGGATGGGAGTTCCACGGCTGCACTTCTCGGCGCTTCGTGGTACGGCTATCACGGAAAAAAGTTGGTCCCGGCGGTCATACAACATCATGACAGTCGTTAGTGGGGTTGGAAGTCCTCATAACTGCACAGCGACGCCTATAATTGGCCTAACGGCTGTTGGCTGAGTGCGAATTAAATAAATAAATAAATAAATAAATAAATAAATAAATAAATAATATAATAAATAAATAAATAAATAATATAATAATGATACTACATTCGTTTTGATATTTAAGCCGTGTTCAATAACTAAATTCCATTATTTTGTTATAAAATGTTAATGTCTTATTTTGACATTAGTAACTTTTTGTAACTAAATATAGTATAAGAGCCAGCAAAAAGTTGCTTACAGTATTTTTAACAAACGTGTAACTGTTATGGAAGGAAACCCGAAGTCTGGCAAGCCTGCGGTGGTGGTTTTGGCCCCCTTGCGTCCTTGAAAGATGGAAAAATAATAAGAAAAAAATATAACAGCAGGTCTGGCTCTTTGGTATGTTAAAGGTAATCATATCTCACGTAAGTAAACAAATTGAGAGACTTTTTCTGGGGTGGTAAGTTTACCCCAGATTCACATAAAGTTGCATAATAAACTTAACCATTTACTGTAAAATATCGAGAGATCCAAAAAAACTGATCCTCAGCGGGCTGTAGAAACTCAAACGTGTGAATAATAAGTTGGTGGCACTGTAAGTCTGTCAAATTCGAGGTTACCAGGTTAGGTTTTCCGTCAGTTTTTACACAGACTAACACAAAATCTAACCTGCTAACCTCGAATTTGACATAGACTTACAGTGGTACCAACATATTATTCATAGGTTTTTTTGTCAGTTTTGACACATTATTTTTTTCCTCCCTTCAAGATCGCAAGGGGGCTAAAACCACCACCGCAGGCTTGCCAGACTTCGGGTTCCCTTTTCAGTATATTCAAAGGGACCTTCCATAACAGTTACAGACTTGTTAAAAATATTGTAAGAAATCCGTTGCTGGCTCTTGGACTAATATGTAATGTACCTGAATTGTTCCCGAATTTTAAAATTTAATTTCAGATCCCTGCGATGGGTGCTTATTTAAACTTGTCAAAATTCGCAAAATTCAGTTTCGAACTGGTTGCCTCGGGTAAAGCTCAGATGCCCAGGATCTGTTCTACTCAAATTTATAAAATACAGGAATAGCACAGTGTAGAACTAACTCTCATAATGTATTTAAGTTGATACAAAATAATTTTCAGTTAAGGAAAATCTTATGTAACTAAAATATTATAAAACAAAATTCTTTCCGTGGAGTGGTTTTGCTGTTCAATGTTTCTAAACACTAGGCAACCCAAACGGCACTTGGTTTGTCCCGGTTGCTGCTCCTGGATCCTCCCAATCCTTGAATTACGTAGGCGTGGATGATCCGTAAGTCTGATGTTCTGGAAGCGACGGATCTGCTATAGGCAATATTTGCACTGGCCAAGATGGCGATTGTTATTTATAGTTCACAGGCGGACAAATTGAATTGAAAGAAAGTATTTTACGGTGGCTGTGATGTTTACGGCAAGTTCATAAAGCCTGGCTCGACGTGGTATGTTCTTTGTGAATAAGATCGGACCATTAGGAATAATATAAACTGGACATTTTTGCCTTAGACAAAAGTCTGACTTTGACAGCTGGAATTTGCGTCGTTGAGGCATCTGGATTACATCGGTGACCTGGAGGTATCTCCTAATATTCTGGTAAGCCGTGCTTTACGTTAATTTTATAAAAATCAATGGCAATAATAACCCGAAAGGGGGAGGGGCGAATCAGGTGGTGCGGAGAGGCGTTCCAGGGAGATGGGAACCAAATCCACCGTCGCCAGACAGGTAGAGAAATCTTCCATCGAGATGAGAACCAAATCCACCGGCCCCAGGTTGGTCAGGAGGATCAGGAAAGGGGGGTCAGGTCCGGAGAAAACCTGATGATTAGGATCGGGGCCAGGTCTCAAGAATCAAGTGTGTTTAAGTTAACTAGCTTTGGGGTCTTCTTTTATACTATTCGACCACCTACTTATCTGGCCATTTTTAGAGGGGTTCGGAGAAGGAATTGTGTGGCGTACCGATTTATGCTACGTCCGCGAATAGCGGCTACAATCACCTTATCGAAAATCCAAACGCTATGGAGATGTCAGTGAAGATTGTTACGGAAATTAACGCCATTTAAATTTCTAGCATACTCTTTGTGCCTTAGGTAAATCTGATGCGGGAGCTATCGTTACAAATATACGTACACTGCTAAAAAATATTCAATGGGATATTTAAACGACTCAAAATTGCAAGACCTAATCAGAAACATGATAAAAATCGACCACACTGACATTAATATAGCTACTCCACACTCATCGGCAAGGTTGGTAGAACTAAGTAATTCGCATACTCAGTTCTACCAACCTTGCCTCTCCGCTTATTGGAAAGTACACATCTTGCACACTGACATGATTCTTGTGAGCCAGAAGTTTTGCAAAACTATAATGATGGGTCGGTATGTGAAGAAGTTTTGCGTTCCGGGTTGTGCTGATTAGTGAGTAGGAGACACAAATTTCCCAAAGGCACAAAAACCTATTAATAGAAACATTTGCTGTATGCATCTGCTAATAATTGTTTGAGATTGGCCCACTCTTCAGGAGGCGCTGGTGTCACCCGTCCGCTTTTTGAAAAGTGCACATAACCTATATTCTAAATAGGAAACTCATGTTTCAAATTGACAGCGACAAGTCCTTAATATGCGTAAAAGGCATTTTGAACCAAAGTACATCTTCACGATTGAGCACGACTATTGTTAGGTTGAGAATACTCATTAAACAACATTGCTATTTGAATTACTTAATCAATTTTGAAAATATAGATTTATGTTATTCGCATGTATTTGTGTTTTAATTTTCCATAATTATTGCAGATGTCAAAACCTCGAAACATTTTGCATATTACGATTTTAACGGTTCAAAACTTTAAAATCGAGATTCTGATGGAGGTAAATTATGTATATTTCAAATTTTTTTGGTCTTGACTGCATATCCTTGATTAATCCAAATTTCGTTGTAAGGACGTATTCAAATTTTGCCGCCTTGCTGGAATAGTTCCTGTCCCACACGTTGTAGGGCGCTGAAACTTTTATACAAGCTTACTGTGGGAGAAATTACATTATTAGTGACTCCTTTGTGAATGCCAATTTCAGCTGACTGACACTAACAGTATTACTCCAAGTGTTTTGATATTAAATAAATATATTGTGATGTCTACAAATTAAACCACAAACTGTCCCAGATATTTTTGCACACAATAGTATGTTTCAATTGGTGTGTCTGTTAGCGTGAAACATTTGACTTGAGCAGATTTTACGGTTTGGCCGTATCTGCGACTACAGGGTGCAATGTGCGAGATTGCCTTAAGGGAAATATATGAAAGAGGCGTACAGTCTGCAGTAAATAATTGCTGCTTACAAGTTGAAAGTGCAACAACACAGTATTTTCAAGTACAGCATAAGCCATATTCAGGTGAGTACACACATTTTGCGCCATACCCGAGGCATCCATTGTGAACCCTCATCACAGTCATTGAGTTGCCTGCCAGCAGTCATAAGATGTGGTAATTTTCCATGCATCATGCCTTTCAAGATTGGATTATGCAATTCCAGGGCAGTATGCGACGTAGTAGTCCGCATAATTTCAGGGATTCACAGATAACCTGATCTACAGGAAATGTTATTAGTTACGCGATAGGGTGCGTATTCAACTGTGAGGAGGTTTTATGAGAGCGAAAGTATGCATTGATGCATGAAAATCGCATTCGGCTTATATGCGTGCTGGCATGAACAGGGAAGAAATTAAATTAGTGCCGGTTACAGGCGCATTTGATGTTATTTTAGTCTGATTTGTGTATTTAAACTTATAATTAGAAAAGTAGCCCAAACTATCTCGTGAATAGCCTATTCTAGGATTTAATCCTATTTACTCCTTTCTGTTTTACATGTGCTGTAAAGTTAAAGTGTACAAATAATAATTAGACTTTCCTATACGTCGTTTGAAGTCAGTTTCAACACTACATGTGGGAACCAGAATTCTGTTTTTTTGCCAGTAGTTTGCAACTACAATTGAAGTATTTTAGAGTTTCATGTCCACTGAGTCATGTATGGCATGAATAGTATCTAGCAGAAAAAAGGAAAAGGGGGAGAGGTGTCTAAAGCAATGAATGCATAGATTTGCATGAACGACAGTAGAACGATAGGAGAGGATGGCGTATGGTATTACCTCTGCCTTTTTACCTTGTTATTTTCGGGTGCACGCCGCTGATTTTATACCGGCACAGGAGCGAACGTGTCGAGTTTCTTGGACACGAGAACAGTGATTATGGCCATCGTTGCAGCCCTACAGTTATTCAGATTAGCTACTTTTTTGGCATTAAGTTATATGAAGTTGTAATTACGTGCGGTCAGAGATATGGAAGAATTGCAATGTAAAACTACCCCGAATTAAGAAGTACTTTATAGTAGCTAGCTGACGTATAATAAGATCTTTAAGTAACTTTCTCAATACACATCAGCCTTTTAAAAGTCTACCGCTTTGACTGACACATACAGCTAAAGACCTCGCTGTTCCCATTTGTGGTTAACCGCTACAGGTAGTAGGTACCAGTAACAACAGGCGGCCGACAACGGCGAAAGACATTTTAACCCAACCATCTACTATCATTCTACAATTCTTTAGAATTTTTTCAGACATTATAATTCTGAATAATAAAAACAATCCTTTTGTGTCTTTTATGTAGGTGAGGCTTGTATCTGAAGGCCAACGGAGATAGAGGACCCCAGGCATCATGCAACTTGCTGGGACTCTAGTTTCCATTCCAGAAGCAACAGAGAGGTGAGGAAGGTTTATCATAAAAGATTGAATTTAGTGAATTCCAAGCGTGGCGTCCGTTTTATTGCATTGCCGACAGAAGCAGTATCTGAGTGCTTTTTGCTTGTGACGTGTGTATACTTACTGCAATTGCGGATCGCCATATCTGGATTTAGTTCCCATTAGTTAAATGATATCCAGTATAGTAGCGATCCCAGTAATTGAATCGGCATTATACAATGTGTTTCCTATAAATTATGTGAATCAAGATAATATTAATTTGCTAGGATGTAGAGACCCGACCCATATGTGATTAATAGTAGATTATATTATAAGTGAGAGAAATGCATCATTATTTGCGAGTGAGAATTTTGAATCGCGAGTGCCCCAGCACGAGCGATACAATTTCTCACGAGCTTATAATGGCATTTCGCTCACGTGTGAAATACGACGTTTTATCTTACAGTAGCAATTCTTGTGCCTAAATAGTGTGCGCAGTCAGAATATGTCGCAAAATAAATTTATAATTAGTCGCCTATGATTTGTGATATACGTTTGACAGTACTGAAGTGTATTGGCAGTACTGAAGTGTATTGTCAGTCTATGTCAAATTTGAGGTTCGTAGGTTAGGTGTTGTTTGTTATTTGACACAGACTGACTGAAAGATGAAAGACTTTATCTTACAGTAGCGCCTATTACCATACATTATACAACTGTTTTCAGTGACTAAAATGAAGTTTTATTCACAAGTGAGTTTTCATTATTTATACTACTGCATTGTTGGTAGCACTGTCAAGCTATGTTAAATTCGTAATTTTCAGGTTAAGTTTTGCGTCAGTCTGTATCGAATAACGAAAAACCTAATCTACGAACCTCAAATTTGACATAGACTGACAATACACTTCAGTACTGCCAATACACTTCAGTACTGTCAACGTATATCACAAATCATAGGCGACTTATTATAAATTTATTTCGCGACATATTCAGATTGCGCAAACTATTTAGGCACAAGAATTGCTACTGTAAGATAAAACGTCGTATATCACACGTGAGCGAAATGCCATTATAAGCTCGTGAGAAATTGTATCGCTCGTGCTGGGGCACTCGCGATTCAAAATTCTCACTTGAAAATAATGATGCATTTCTCTCACTTATAATATAATCTACTATTATTTTAAATAAACACAACAAGTTATAACCAAATTTAATAGTATATTATGTATCAAGTTTTATAAACGTCATTTTAGTCACGAGTTTTATTAATCACGAGCGAAGCGCAGCGGAGCGAGTGTTTAATAAAAGAGTGACTAATAAGTTTATAAAACGAGCTGCATACTATACTTTTTCTACGACCACAAATTTAGAGAATATAACATCATATTATTTCTTTAAAATTTTGACATTTATTATATTAGGTTAACTTATGCTTGAGAAATATCAAAGTGACGGTTGAAAACTAACTTGATTTTAGTTTTGGCTGTGACTAATAAAGCAAATACTATTTTAACCTAACTTCACCCCATGACTAAAACATCCTTGCCAACTTCAGCTCATGACTAAGAGGCTCTTTAGTCATAGGTTATGAAGGCATGATTAAAAGGTCACTTAGCGACGTGTATGTTAGTATGTTAAATGGCATTTTAGTTACAGAAGTAGAAAAAGTAATAAAAACCATAGTAATATATAGATTAAATTTTTAACTTTGAAAGATGCCTTAAAAGCTTTCTGATCCAAAGCTCCGACCAAAGCGTGTCTTCCTTTACCAATAATATAATTCAATTTGAAAATCTCCCGCGGATTAAACGAGTAATTAAGCATTGCTTTTTTGTTCCGCAACTTTGAAAGCCAGCTTTTGTATCCTTATTAATTAGGCGCTTGTTTAGAAAAGTGCCAGATGCAAATAATAAATATCCCCAGTATCCGCAGTGTTCCCTTGTGCCTTCACCAAGAATATACGACTCAAAGCTGCGCCGTTTTGGGCTTGGGGTTAGGTATAACAATCGACATTCATACAAATAAATTAAATTCGATTATTCAGGCACGAGTTCAATCCGCCTGGTCTGCGTCTACCTTTCCACAATACCTTCATAACCAACCTTACGTTCTATTACAGTTCAATTTAATTCAGCCTGTTTGATCTATAGAACGCGGCGCGGATAATATGGACAAGCAGAGCGCTTTGAGGGACGAGTAGTCAAATACCATTTATTGGAACAGTCGAATCGCACGAATTGCCTTCGTTTCTGTTCTTCAAGATACTGCTCTATGTCAAACACTCTATTACCTTTCTATATTTGAGGAATTTATAACGCGGGGAGACTGTTGCGCTTCAAAGGTCGCCTGCTTGGTATCAACACTGATTGGACCACTCAGGTTCCAGCTTCCTTCTTTCTGAGCATAACGATTTTCCATAATGCTCAAATCGCGATACTAAATTTCCTCGATTTATATTTCATACGATTTGAAGCCAAGCTAATCCACCGATGTCCAAAGTTAGTTAAAACGGCAATTTATTATATTTTATAGGGCACAGACTTTTCTGTACATGATTAGTGGCAGTTTACAGAAGGTAGTATAATAGGAGGAAATAACTGAAATTTACAGTCGTCAATTATAATCATGCTACTGTAATAACTCTGAGCATCCAATAATAATAACTTGTTGCAACTGGCATTTGGAAGATACATTTTACCTTCAAACGAGAAATGAACAATAAAAATATTTCGCTGTAAAATCCAACGATGCTGGAGGAAGTTTTGAAAACATTAGATGTATGATATCTATAACAGCACAGGGGGAGCAGTCACAACACAACAATATCAGAAATTCAAAAGTAATGATACAAAGCACTTGTGTAAAGATTAGCTATCTACAATGTTGATTAAATATGAATCGGGACCGATCAAATACAGAGCTGTGACGTATTCATAGGGGAAAATGCCCGTGGAGTCCTTCAAAGTAAGCTTCCTTTACGTCTTCTATTTAAACCTGCTTAAACTTGACGCAATCAAATGTGGCTTTCTGTTAAACGTTTTTCACGTCGGCAAAGCGCCTTCCCTTTAGGATTAATTTGAGTTAAGAAAATAGCATGAACGTTTGAAACAGATTCGGCAAATATGGGGGATGTTAGAAGACTGATACTTCTTTCCACAGAAAAAGTCTTCATAATTAACGCAGAATGCGCAGAGGCATTGTCGTGTAAAAGAAACTACTTGTCGGGGGCTACTCAATGCCGCTGCACACAACGAAAACGCTTCATGACACCCCTGTAGTGCAGTCTAGTGATGTTGATAATCGTATTGTACTCCTACAAAAATATAAAGCCCTAGCAGTGACACATTTTACGTCAGTGGAATTCCATAGCAAAATTTATATACAATTTCTGCTGCATTCTGGGCGCTGTTCCTTCTCTGATTAATTATTTAAAGGTAGAGTGGGTAAGCAAACCGCAAATATTTAATAGAACAAGCTGCTAGCCAGCTGCACCTAAGACGTGCCACTCAATTTATTCAGCTGAATGCATGAATTCTAATTGCGCCGGGCAGCAGTTGCAATAACCAGTCTATTATCGTGGCAAATTACTATTCGTACTAGCAATTGTGCCGGGTAATTGTAGCGGAAGTAGTTGTTACACCAAGAAAAACTGTTGCTGGCTTGAACTGCAAACCGCCCTAACAAGCAATTACTTTTATAGGTTGTGTAGCAGGAGGCAGTGCTCAAGAGTTCTGACCCACCCTACTGAAGAGACGGTTATTATAGGGCTCCTCAATGCTTAACTTTTTTAAAGCCTTTCCGCGCAGAATTCTTTTGTATTATTTACAACGCTTCGGAAAATTCCAATGTGTATATGAACCATTTCCTAGCGATCACCAGTGTTTATAATATTTGTACTTACTTTGTTATTTTTCTTGTATACGAATTTTGTTTGATGTTTATAAGGAGTTGTGTCTTATCGATTCTTTATTGAACTTCCTGAAAGCTGATTTGAAGCCTTAGGCCCATTCTTGAAACTAAGTCTTGTCATTCCTGTTGCAGGAATTTTGTGTTATAGAGCGATAAATCTTGAGAAGGGGTTTAGCCAATAATTTGGGTTAATTCAGATAACAATGAAATCGCTTTTTAAGAATTGATAAACGGAAATAGGCTACATTCAGAAAGAAATGTTCCACAGATTGTCTATGACACGGTAATACTCGCATGTTAAATTCTGATAGAATTTCTGAATACACATCAAGGAAGAATGATATTTGTGCGGATTAAAAACTAAGCTTAGCAAATTATTATAAATGGCACATTAAGGTAAATGGAAGTGATTCCGCATTTTGAATCAATAGGCTGTTAGCCCAAGTACAACGACTTGCAACTTTTGTCTAATTCTATGATTATAGTTGAAGAGCGTGTATTAAATTCAGAAAAACAGCTTCAAACTTAGGGCTATAATAAATGATTCGAAGATTTTAAAGGCAGTAGAGAAATATTCTCGGGAAAACGTACAGAAGGTGTAAGTAACTAATCCCAAGAAATTTGCCACATGAAATCGCAACCATAACGCCTAACAAACTAACCGGTAAAAGTATGGACAATGTCTAAAAATTACTAATATAGAATCAACTAGAAGGTCATGTACAAGAGAAGAACTCAATTTTATTAGAATGTTTGATTTCATAGAAAGAAACGTGTTAAAACAAACTCTGCTTATTTGTACGAATGTGAACAGGAACGAACCTTAACAACTTTGGGTATAAGATGTTAACTTACCAGGTAACCGAAGCAGAAGACCAGCTAAGGTTGGGAAAGGGATACTTTCTTACTATTCCAAAAAGAGATCAGTGGGAGCAGAAACAAACTGAGTTCCAGCCTGATGCTTTGATAGGCTACACGGATAGCAGAAGCCGAAATTTATGCTCTTATATCGGTGGCAGCCACAGCTGAGATCAGGACGTCAGCAAAGCAAAATATCTATATTTAGTCTCACAGCCAGGTTGCATTAAAAGCAATCTACTCAGCCCGGACAAGTGTTAGCATTAAAAGGATTGGTCGGCTAATCCTTTCAAAACAATACAAACTTTATGACCACTTTTAACTTACAAATTCACCATACAGAGAAACAATATTATCGCACACATTAAAATAAGGCAATTATTTGTAATGCGATGATACAGCGGTGTATGTGGTTTGGGAGAAAAAGTTATGTGTGCTTCTAGGTACAAATCTCGCGGAGCGAACTGTATATTCCCGTCAAAACTTCAAGCGTCAAAATGCCTGAACGGAGCTCAAAGCGACATAGCAATGGGGGGAAACTTTAACCTGTAGGTACGTTTCAGAATCGGGTCCCCTCCTGCTCTCTATGAAATTCTCGCAACAGGTGTGGAGCGGGCCTCGACTTGTAGGTATGAACGGTTCAAGCTCATGTCCTGGTAGACGACCGCGTCCAAATGCAATGGGAGCTAACACCTTTGCAAGCTCTGCCCTACGGCTTTCACTGACGGCTATAAGGAGAAAATAGTGCACGATAGAACACGGGTGAATTTAAGTACAGCCTGAAGAAGGCTACCTTCACTTACCCCAAGATGTTTTGGGCCACGTGGGAGGAAGTAAGTCAGCAAAGGTAGATTCCGCCGACAATGGCGTGGGATTGAAACGTCCCCAATTCAAGGTTCAGGGATGCAGCTTCGCCGAAGAGGCGCGGGCAAACATTAAACAAAAATCAAACTGCACCGCATACGTTCACTGAACACTTTGTAGACGTTGAAGCTAGCTTCATGCCGGTAACAAATACAAGTCAGAAAAAACGCCGAGGAAAGAATTGCAAATTTTACTTTCCGGGCTGCAAGCCAAAATTAGGCGTGGCACAAGAGCGCGAAATATGAATTAAGTACCATAGACATCGATATCGGGTCGATGCGCAAATGAGGCGTAATAATATGAAATAAATTCTACATACATCGAAATTAAATAGATGCGCAATTGAATCATACCCCAAGATCAACTCTTGTCCACGAATGTGGAGATGCTTTAGCAGAGCTAGCAAGAATAAAGGATGTTCAGATCGTCTGTGTTTCAGGACATACGAGAGTACAGGGCAATGAAAAGGCTGAACAACTAGCCACGCTCTGAAACGGAAACTCTGTCTGGGTATTACAAGAGAGCCTACGAGATTATTGAGGAAAGGTGGGGAAGGTGCAACGGCTATCGACATGCGAAGCACCATATAGCGGGATTTAATTTGAGTAAATCAGTCTAACTAATGGAAAGGAGCCAAAGAACCACAAGTCTTTTGATGTGGATCTTGATAGGCCACTGTAAATTAAGAAGACGCCTAGCATGATGGGAATAGAGGAAGATCCCGTTTGGACGAAATGCGGGAGAGATAAGGAAACATCCTTCCACTACTTGGGAGAATATGAAACTTACCAGGTTTAGAACTTTTGGCACAGCTGAGCTTCGAAGGGAAGAGTTAGACTCCCTAGCGTGGGCCGATATCCTGATCTTCATTAAAGAATTGAGAAGATTTACGCACGGAGAAAGTGACATTAGAGGTAATTGAGGGGATGGCAAGGGTATGGAAAAAGAGCGTCTATACAGGCCTACCTGCTAGACTCCAGTCTCCTACTACTGCTTGGGTATAAGAGGTATCAACAAAGAAGTTAGCGGTCTAAAAAATCCCGTATCATATATCCTGACTATGCAATATTGTTAAGAAGACCTAGAACAAAATCACGTAAGTACATGAATGTTTTAATAATTGCACAGAAGCTACTCCGAAAAAATAAATTCCATTGTAAATGGGTGTTCTCATTTGAAGAGCATTTTTACTATTAATAGGTAAGGTGTTAGAATCGAAAATCGCATTTAGTATAGCGCCCTAAGAAAGAAGTTAGTTGAGGCCAGACACTAAAATAAACTCGAACCAAGGACAGTTGACCAGCACATGTCAGTTGGCACGAGGCGTCGCCGTTTATCTTTAAAGTTGACCAGATACAGTTAAGCTAGTGATTTTTGTTTTTATGCTGTGCACGTGCCGTAATAGTTATTTGAAAAACTTTACCGTGCCGCTTTGGAAAATTTACGACGATTGGCGGATCTACTCAGCTGGTAATCTTAAAATTTCAAATTCTCGTCTTAAAGTACCGCAAAAATTGAATATCGATGTCTGATCGGATTTAGAGGACGCCTCGTATAGCAGCCATCTCCCACATATTAACACACCCCTGAAGAAATTTTCCACCCATTGGGCGTAGGTCCGCTTTGAATAATCGTGGAAAATCTTTCTATTGCCGTTGTATACTCTTCAGCCGCATCTCTGCAGAAGCTTACTGCATATCGCGCGTAGATTTATGCCGAATGATCGTCTAGGGGCTTATTGCATCTGCAAGACCGTTTCCAGCGATTAGTACGCCCGACCAAGATTTTTTGCGATTACTGAGGCTCTGCGCCTTCGCTTGATTTTTGCACTTCACCGTTAAGCAGACTACACCTAGCTAGGCAATTTCTGTTTAATTATTTATACTTTGAATATCTTATTTATCATTAATTATAAGTATGTTAAAGTGTGCTTGAATAATATTTTAACGCGTACATTAGCGCCAATTTTGGTATGGCTGATTTATCGCCGATTTGAAATGTGTTTTATATACTTACGTGGATAGGAAGTTTTGTATGTGTAAATTGCCGCTCGCCTTCTGTATGTGTTTATATGTAGTTGTCGTTTGGAAATACAAAGATTAAAATATCCGCGTTCGTAGTGCAGTAACGTTTTCAGGGCGCTGCACCGGTGTATCAATAATGTTTCCCCTGTGCAATTTTCTCGTCGAGGTCGTCCACTAGACTATATTTTCCAAAAGGGCAATCATGGCATTATTGGTAACCTTTCATGATTGTGTCACTATAAAAAGCATTTCTTTTCATAATTTGGTTTAAAGAAAACTAAGTACATTAATAAAATATTATAATTTTAAAATTTTGAATTTTACCAAAATGTTGATAGCACATTGCATACAAAGTATGCCAAATCGTTGCCAAACATTTTTAAACGTTCCAAAGAGACTCAAGGAACTATTATTTAACCTTTTCTTGTGATCTTTGTTAAATATAGTTTTTATATAATTTTATTAATTTTTAATTTTATGAATATGATTTTGTTAATTCTTCAGTTGATATTTGAGGATAATGCAATTAAATATGCTTAATATGAGTATACTATAAAACAAAAGCTTTGATATATATATATATATATATATATATATATATATATATATTATGACGTAATGTAATAAATACAATTTTTATGGGTGCTCCAGTTCATTTGTGGAGCAATGTATTATGAATGTTCTCGTAATAACATTTTTTGAAATTTTCTGTATTATTTTCACTTTTAAAATGTGGTGCAGTTCTCCGTGTTTAACAGCTAGGTAAGCATTTTCAAAGGTTTAGAAATGAGATAGGATTCAAATCACGGTTTTTCTTATGATTGTTCCACTAACTATAACACATAACAAACAAGACTGCACAAGGTGGAAAATGTTTTCATAATAGTACACAATTTGCTAAAAGGTTAGCTCTGGAAGATGAAATCTTATAGTAAATGGTGCTCATTCAATGTAATAAAATGTTTGACTAGCTGAGACCACTGATGCTTCACCCCGAGTTGGAACAAATGCTGTTTACTAAAACGAGCATAGGTAGGAACAATGTATAGGTAGTATATTGTAAGGAGATGTACTAAGATGGATATTAAGAAATTCCTAATTGTAGAAGGTGGTTGGAAGAAACGTTAGAGTCATTAGTCTACTGAACGACCGACGTCCTAGTTCTAACATATCGAACAGAAAATTTGTAGTATAAAAATAATTTAGTAATAGTACAGAATTAATGGAAAGATAGTCTCCTTTGTAAATAGTTGTTGGCTAAATGTTAAAACCGAAATCATGCAATAACGAAACCATATTCAGAAAGAATACACTGAATAATTGGTTACATAATAGTACACCTATTCAAATGAAAAACCATCATATACCTTAGAAGAAGCTTAGAAATCAACGAAGTGGAACGGCGGCGTATTCAGATATATCCTAGGATATGCAACTTTGGCTAACGTTATACATAACCATTTTCTATTCGCAATTGGCATACTTTTTTGAAAAGTTTGCGTGTATGACTTCATACCAGAATTATTTCAGGTTCCCTGTTCCTTTTGGAAACTTTTGATTTGAAAACTTTACTTCGGAAGTTGTAAGACATACGGTTTATGCTTCATTGAGTACGTTTAGTAAACGAATTTATCCCAAAAAATCGTTGATTTTGGTTACTTTTATCGTTTTGGTTAGTTGCCGCACCCGTCTGATTAAATCAAGATTTGATAGTATTTGGAAATAAAATACCTATTGGCAGCATAAAATTTTTATGGGACTATTGTCTCTACCTTCACATGGTCAGAAGTCAAATTTATTTTCAAGCCTTACCTTATTTCTTTTTGTGAGTAATCTTAAGATTCGCTAAGTTATCTGTTACAAATCTTCGAATGTTAAAGAAGCATTACGGTGCTGTTGCATTCATCTGTTGGGCACTGCAAATAACCATAACATCTGGTACCCCGAGTCGTCTCTGGCTGACTGTTGCGGTCTTTCAGCGCAAGTAGGCAGCAGTAAGGTCAGGTTTTTTTGTTGCAGCGTATTATGTAACTGGCGCCGCAGGTTCAGCTTCCAGCTGCAATTTATACCTATAGCTTGTCGAATCACGTTCATTGTAGAGGTTACTTATCGTAGATCCTGTAATTTTCGAACTTAGGAACCATCATTTCATTTTTACCACTTTAACTTGATTGTTATTTGCATAAATAGTAAACATTTGTCAGTTGTTTATAAATATAATATTCTGCTTCTAATAAGATGTTAATTTAAGACAGAGGTATTTGTGTATCAGTAGATTTTTTTAAAATTTGTATGTACTACAGCTAGTTTGGGAACTCTAGCATTCACATTCTACGAAATTATGAGTAGTATACTTTTTACAATTATGAAAACGGTTTCTACTGCGTGGGCCATAAGTCACATTACCATTAGAAAATTGAACAACTTATTTAGTTTTTATTGTTTTGTTTTTTTATTGTCCGAAATAAGTAAGTGACAGTTCGGAAAGTTATACTGGAGAAATTCACAACGGGAAAATCAGCTAGCCTTATAGAATTTGATTTTAAAGTCAGACATCTTTGGCGAACCCGTTTCTTTGGTATTATTTAAAAAAGCGGGTGTGTAACAAGCTCCAGACAAATAAGCAGATGAAGGACAATATTTGAGCTGAAATACGAGCACTACATCGAGAAATACTGAGATCTGTACTGGAAAATACTCTAAAAAGAGCTCTTCTCCGCAAGGCCGAAAATGGACATTATCTTCCATGTATAGAATAAAAAATCTCCAATCTTGTATTTCTATTTAGATCTTTTTCAATTGCTTTATTGGTATAGCGGTATAGCGCTGCCTATCCAACGATTGGGGGGAGTTTGCCCAAATAGTAAAACTTAACACATTTTCTAAATATGGCGTGTTCTGTATATCCCCTTCGTCCACTCTCGAAAAAATAATCTTCGAAAATGCTGGTTTCGATATTTTAAAATAAAGATTCAGTGCGTATGTATCATTCTGGAAAGTACCGAAAGCATTTTGGCATCGACGCGACGTTACAAGTTTCAACGGGTCCAGAACATCAGCGGAGAAGCTCCGAATGCTGCAAAACAAACACCCGCTCGCAGCAAACTCAAATTTGAGTTAATCTCGTTGGCTTAGGGCCGGCCTTTTCGCCATGCAAGTCTTTATCGCGAAGTCACATACTGACGAGCGATTTGCAATTATAATTCCGGAGCCGTTAACTTTTAGATGGGAGCCGGTAATTTATAGGCGCTCGTTGTGTAACAAATAACTTCATAATAACGTTTGCGATGCACATAATACGCTACATTTACCAACGTAACAGCAGCTGACGCCTGAAATAATATTAGCCCTACTAGAGTTTGTATACCTACAAGATTCTGAAGGTGCTTTATGGCTAAACTTAAATATACGGCTATTATGTATTCCGAAATTTATTGGCACGGGCCCTGCGCCGTTGCCTTATTGCTGATCGCGAGTTACAGCGCTGGTTACAACAGGGAGGGGCTGTAGCATTGAAACTAGCAGATTTAGACTGTTAGATGTAGATTTAAAATATTGCAGAGAGAGATTTTTTGTTAATGTTAAATTATTCATTATTTCACTGTGCATCAATAATACTTTTTGCATGACTCGTTTATTCTGAGTTACAATACTAATCAAGAAAAACTCTGATTATTGCACCACTTTCATTATTTATATTTCTACTTCAGTGTAGTAAATGCAACGTTTTTCCACTCGAGTGTATACATAATTGGAAAAATGTCCCATACTCACACTCACCACTCACCATTATAGGACTACATTGTCAAATAACGATAATTTTATAGGTTATCAAAGATTTCCCAAGAAAAATGTGTGAATTTGCTGTAAATATAATGCAAGGTATCGATGTACACTTGCTTTCAAAACTTTCGCGTACACCTATTTTTCGCTGTATTAAATCAGGGTTGTAATTAATCAACTCTGACATTTAAATTTTTGAAAAGTCAAAATGCCTCGACTGACAGAGCACATGCTGTCAACGTCATTTTTAACCTAATCTCAAAATTACCCGTTCACACAGCTAAAATTTTGCAAAATCGTTGTTACTTGATTTTGAATGTGTACGCGAAAGTTTTGAAAGCAAGTGTACATCTACATGTTGCAGTGAATGATGTTAAAACAGGATAATAACGTTGAAGTTTGGCTGAAACGTAAGCTTGACCTGGTTCCCCTGAGTGTGAATAACATTTTAGTACACAATCGCATAGATCTGAAGTTAGACACAGTGCCACCTATATATTCTAAAAGAAATCCGACGACAGGGAGGTGTTGTAACAGTGGCATGTGAGCTATACAAAGGTATTGAAATCCTCCAGAGGGTGCAGGCTGGCGATTTGTAGGAAGTCAGAGAAGCGGCAGCATCGTTGAGTGACGCGGTAGCGAAGGCATCGCTGGGTAGAACTGTGAGACCCCACAGTCTAGATCTCCTTCAATAATGATAACAATCGCAATAATAATAATAACATTACACAATTGGTATTCCGCGAATCATCACTCTAGGTGAGTAAAGCAGAGCAAAGTAAAACGTTTGCTAGCCACCATTACAGTCCGAGGAGAAGCTCAATAATTCTTGGCTGGCTAAAGTGCGTACGTACAAGCTTTTTGTTGTTCGGTGTTGTGTTTAAATATATGCGCAGTGGGGTGTTAGCTCAAAGGCATCATTGAAGCTGCTGTTGGAGTGCTTTAACTTTACTATTCGGAGTACCGCTCGTGTGATGTTTTCTTAGTAGACTAGTAACAAAAACGCGAACTTAAAATAGCATTCGCACGTAGATTTAGTTATTGTTGACATAAATGCAACGTAGAAACAAATATTTGCTTAGTGACTTAGTATTTAGGGTTACTATTAGTAATGGAGCGTAATACCGTCGTCCTATGTTGGAAAATGTAGCTGTTCATTATTGGTTTGCGTGTGAACACCTGTTTTTTTAAATTTAAATAAATTGTTGAAGAACGAGTACAGGTCAACTTCTGGTTCATTTTAATAGCGACTGTCGTTAATCACGATTGAGATACATAAGGTAAGAGAAATAGCTCAAAATAAAAGAGGGCAAAACTGATTTCTTAAAATGTAGAAGCAAGAACAGCCTCATTACTCTAGTAATGACATTAATGGCATATTGTTGTAGATATTAACGTTATTGGCTGGACAATATCGTCAATAACGTTGTGTAATAACTAATGATGACATAAATAACATTTTTCCGAGGTAAGTGACTTCTGTGGCTGTAAGTTTTTAGTTTGTTGTGATGGCCAATAACGACAATCCCGGGCCTTGTCGTCTATTGCATATGAGTATATTTAACAACGCTGTCCATTATAACTGAAAATTGTCGGTGAAGGCTGGACATTAGCCTAAATTACCATTGGTATAGGTCAATAACGAAATTGCCCTGTTATTGACATGAATGAGATATTTACGGTAATTACCGTAACACATCTGCTAAAGTTACTTTCCCAAGTAGCTTGTAAGGACAATTTGTGCATTTAACGCTTTTCCGCCTTTTCTCCCACTTTTAGTTTACAGTTTAGTCCCTTTTCTCGGTTCATTTACCCACAAATTAAAAGCTTAGGTATGTTTCAAAACCCAATCTTGTTCGTTAGCGTTTGTAGGCCCATTGCATTTTGTATCGCGTCAACGTTTTAAATAGAAATTTTGCTTTGTTCCCCGCTTGAGAGACGCAATGTGCCTTTATCGTATTTTAATTGGGTTTCGACGAAATAATGTCGCCGTTGTTTTATTGTTTATGCAGGCCGCTACTTCCCCCGCGCTCCAGGCAAACTGCTGATTTAGGATTGCACCATAATGGCACTTTCCGTACGTTTTACATAGATTACGAATTTAAGTGGCGTTTGCGCAGAGTCATTTGGCTGTAGGAATGAGCCCTGATAATTCGATCAGCGTCACGCACCAAGACCGTCCACAAGTGTTGGTTGTTGTTCCCGCGGACAGACTTCACCGCGTAAGTCAAAATTAAAGTAGTGAAGCTATATATTTGCTATCGGTCGAGCCCTGTGTCGTTTGACTGGCGCGTTGATAAATGTTTAGCTGAGGTATCCTTGTATCGTAGAGTAGGCATCTCCAATTCAACGCTGAAGCGGATTATAATTGGAAACCTCGTCTGTGTGCTAAACTGTCCCTGCAGTGAAGTTACGTGTAAGTAGCACCGCAACCCTGCCTTCCGTACGTGCTTCATTTTTACCCTTAGTGGGGATATAATGACATTCAGACCCGTTTGGCCTATCGCCCTTATGCAGTTTCTCGTCTTTATTTTGGTGTTTTGGATGCAATAGCTTAGACGTGACCGGCAGCTTGGTTGGACAACGTCACAACAACAGCTGAATCCCTTAAAAAAGTATTGTGACCCCTTGTAGTAACTTTAATGCGCATAAATATACAGTGAAGTGATTTTCAATGTGCTGCCATACTACGCAGCTTTGTCGTCAATTTAAATGTTAAGATTTGGAACAGAAGTTACCGCCTTTAAGTTAATTTTGAGTATTTTCCGTCAAGCTTTAATGTCTACATGTAGTTTAAAGTTGTGAAAGTCAAGTCTGAGGATTGTTCAATAGAAACACGTTTGGATCGTGTAGGCATGAATTGACCATCATGGCCCTTCAATGCAGTTAATGAAATCGTTTATTGACGTATTAGTGAGGTGTCCGTCAAATTTTTTTGCGATTGCTTCTTTGTGTACATATTTATAGAGCTCGGAAACTTACTATAGAAAATCAGTCCATATAATGTAAGTACCGCCGAAGGACGTCAATCACTAGAAATCCTTGAGAAAAGGAAAGCTGTCGATAGTGACTATAGTTGTTCTCACATGGCGGTAGTTTAATGTTGCAAAAAATTTCGACAAGAAAGAGAATTGACTAAAGACTTGGCTCTTCCAGGGTATATTCGAGTTGCAGATGAAAGTGTGAGGCGTTTGAAAACCGATTTACGTGCAAATAGACGCATTAAAGTCAGATAACTGTCAGAAAAGATGAGCATGAATGTAGAAAGTATTTGTTTCATTATTCAGACTCTTATTACAAATTTCATGCCTTTGTTCCATTGAAACCATCACTAAAGGATACTGAAATGCAGACAGCCATTAGAAAATAACTTCCTCAATAGCAGCAAGAATTTTATCAACAGGGAATCTGGAGATCAGTACAACAGTAGGACTCACCCCTAATATTAATAGATTTTTAAAAAATTGAGTTAATAGAAATTATGCTACAGCTTCTAACCGTGTTTCTATTGAATAATCCTAGTAATTATCGTCAGTGTGTCATATTTGTTTGTTTATCGTTACGATATATTGTTGGAAAGTAGTTTCTTTTATGCCAATGTAAAGTTGTTACCGTTTTCATGTAGTTATTTCGATTGCCGTTAAGTTTACCGCCTGTCTTTAGTTTAAATGTTGCGCTATTAACCTCACCAAAATTTTTCGAGTATTTTAAACTGTAACCAGCAATCCATTTGAGGTTCATTGCCACACAAATATTTTCCTACGTTAATATAGTTTATTTTTACTTAGTTGTGCTTTTCTTTAATAGATTTATGATGTTTGCATGTGTATTTTCTGCATTTTTCCAATGTACAGGGATTCAGACAGCTGTAAGAGAATGTAAGTCAAGGTAAGTTCTACCCAGCTGTTCACCGCTTAAGCATTGCCAAGGTTGAAGTAGAAAGGTGAACCATTTTTTCCACTTTCTGGATGAGCTCACCTGTGCTGTTTTTCCCGATTTATCTACAGAAAAGTGGTGGCGCTTGGAAATTAACCTCCTGATTTCGTTTGCCTAATCGTAGCTGTAATTTCAGATTGTAAAGAACCCCCTTCTCGACTGAGTGACCCGGCAACCTTTGTTACAGCCCATCGTAATAGGATCGGGGCAATCGATCCGAGAATTTACCATTTCGTGCTGTAACAAGCACACTAAATGTCGCTTCAAAAGTGTTACATGCTAGACCTCTTCCTAAGAGAAAAATATGCAAAACCATGGCATCTGAAATTGAAAAATTTCAATTTACTCATTTTGACTATTCCATGAATAACGATAAACGTGATAAAGAGGATGATGCTTAGTATGTAAATTGCAGTATTCATATACTACTTACGTTGATGGCGTTTCATGTAATTCGCAGAGAGAATTATTAACGAATGAAGGCTCGTTTTCGATCCTGTAAAAATCAAACATTAAGAGGGAGTTTCAAGAGAACTTTATCGTTGCTTCTGCGGAAACTACAAGATAATTAGCATTACATTTTTCTAAATTTATATAATTTGAGGATATGGTTTCTTCAAGTTGTTTAAGACACTTTCGGCAATTGCATCGCTTTTCTTCGGTTATAACTTTTAGTGTCTCATTATTTCTGCAAAAGTAGAATTTTCCAAGTTTGTCGCCTAATATTTGCAGCAAGTTCCTTTCACTTGAAGTAACTTAAAAATCTCGGTTTTCTGCGGAAACAAAGGTAAGCAAGTGTCGGTTTCCTTGCGGAATCAGTTAATTGCACTTGCACTTCTGCTGAAATGCTGTAGTATAATTAAATGAGTTGCCGTTATTCGAATGTATGAAGTAGAGTAGTAAAAAAATTGCACTTTCTTGGATATCTGTGGAAGCCCTTTATATTTTGGGAAAACCGAAAGGTTACTTTAATCGGATTTGAATAATAATCGACAGTAGCTCTCTTTGAACTGGAATTTAAAATTGTCGCAAATGTGAATAAATGGTATTTTCCATTCAACCATTTTGCTTATATAATAAATTAAATAAAAGGGCTATAAAATGGTCATATGTATTTCATTTTTACTTATGCTCACGTTCCAAAATGTCCAGTTTTTAATTTCTCAGATAGGAGTATCTGCTTCTTTTTTCATCCAGTATTTTTGCTTTGAATAGAACACTCACTAATACTTCGCCATTTATGATTTATTCTGAGCCAATTTAAATGTGCTGTATTTTTCAGGTCATAGTTCCAAGGTATTTGAGACTTTCCACATTTCTCTTATTCGTATATTGTTTTGCAGGTCTGTTAGTGATATTTTTAACTTTGGTCCTTTCAAGCTTTTGAATTTATTCGCCCGGTTACACGTGGGGCTGCCACTGTTTCAATTTGGAAACTATGATTTTGTCTTGTTCTACTCGATGTGAATGACAGAACAACCTTGTAAATCTCTTGTAATTTTACAATGAATACTGTGCTTTATGGAGCAACTAACCCCCTGCAGGGTGCTAAATGCACCTCTCATAATATTAATGTTTGTAGTTTTAAATATTTTTTAAACCATTGCGCACTTAACCCATAAGTATAAGTAAGTATAACCCCACTTTGTCTTAGAATCGTATGTTGACAGTTATGTTTAACTTTTAGGTCTCAAATCATTTCTTGTATTTGTCTGATGCTGACGTTAATTCAATTGTACGTCGAAACATATCTTGCTACGTAAACCTCACGAATTACAACACTAGGTATACAATTTTAATTTAAAAATATGTGGGTCAAGGCGAAAACTGTTTAATCAGTTTTTGAATTTTAACTATATCAACGAAGATGGACCAGTTAATCTGGATTTACTCTGTAGTTTTCAAAAGAGGCTCAAGGGCGACATTTTGGATCGGCTTTTACTTTCTATCTGCAGGCTGATAAACTAAACCATTTTAGCGCGTGACCGTGGAAACCTTTTTTAGGGATTTATTCAACAGTAATATCCCAAGTGCATTAAAATAGCCGATTAAATTTTGACGTTTTCTGTCAGAATGTTTTGCTAAGAAATTTGTCAAGTAAATTTGCCGCTCAACAAGAATCCCGAGTGCGCAGCACGAGGGATTTTGAAGCGGAAAATTTACGAGATATATTTCTTCAGAGCAAAACATTCTGACAGAAAATCGTCAAAATTTATTCAGGCTAGTTTACATGCACGCGGGATATTCGGCGTGATTATTTCCTGAATAAATAGATAAAATTCAGTTGGTGAAGCACCTTTAATAATCATGTTAAAATTATGCACAAGCGATTAAATTTTGACATAAATTTAACCGCGATTAAATATTGACGTTTGAATTTTAGTCATTATTAAACTGACAGAAACCATGGTGATTACGCATTATTATGGATATGAAGGAAATAATCACATATATTTATTCAAGGTCATCGAATGCTTGGCAGTGTTTTCAGCTTTGTGATAGTGTAGTTATTTTCTTCCAAAATGCAATTCCAATTTTTACAGCACGTAATCGTGGAATTTTTTCCTTTCGGTTTAGTGTGCTAATTTTGTGTCATTCGCGTCTAGGCCCGTTGGGAAACACTAGAAGCCGCTGAAACTTCTTTGTGCCGTGATGTAATTCATTTCTTATTTGCGAATTTCGCTGCTCTGAAATTTATAAATATTAAATAACGAACGTTCCGAGGGACAATCTGCCCTCGTTATCAACGATTAACAATTTAAAAAGAACGAGAAACGTAGCATTTTCACTGGGAGGAGTTCTTACAAAATCTAAACCGTTCAACGAAGAACAACATTCAAAGAATTGTATAAACAGTATACCCTGTGAATGCGGGAAATTTTATATAGGTGAAATATTCAGACCTTTAGCAGTTAGAGTTAAAGAACATAAAAATATGATAAAAATCTATTAATTCAATAAGTCTAAACAAGCAGAACATGCTTGGGATAAAAACCTCAAAATATAATGGCACAACACAAATATCTTGTCTAAAGAATCGATGTCAACTAGGCGTGAAATTAAGGAAACGGAATATATTTTACTGCGTGTCGCCTTTTTCAATATTTTTAGACAATAGTTGGCTATCGATTCTTAAAGATCAGATCAAGTAGGTATAGATAATCAACAAACGTCAGTGTCAAGCAATTCATTGAAGGTTGGTCGTTTTTCCTTCCAGTGAAAAAGCTAAGTTCTTGTTCTTTTTAATTTTTAATCGTTGATAGCGAGGGCAGATTGCCCCACGAAATGTTCGTTATTTAATATTTTTAATTTTCAGAGTGGCAAAATACCCAAATAAGGATATGAACTATAAATTAACGCCACAAAGAAGTTTCAGAGATTAGTTGTAAGGTTACCGCACCAGAATTTCGTCTAACTTGTTGCAAAGCAGATATGTAGAATGTATTTTTATGGCAAAATGTATAGCTCAAGGCAATGTAAGTAAACAGATATCTATTTCATCATTTTTCCTGTGACTCCGCTGATGTTCCCTCAAGGTTTGATTTATCCTTTTGAGTTTAAAAAGTCCTTTACCCTAATTAATTCTTGACGTACCCCCATTTTAAAGTAACAAATATACCCATTTCCATACCTCAAAATCATTGTTGGGAGTTGTTTTTTAAGTACTCTTTTAGCGTCTAACAAAATGTGTAGCTAACAATTTATCTGTATAAATTGACAGAAGGCATTTATCAGGTCATATTGACGTAAACTGTATACATCCTTGTGCATTGTGTGAGCATTTGCAACCGAATTATTAAATTTTTCACTCGTCGGCAAAACAGCATGGGGAAGAAATTGCGTCGGCACGATCCCTTATGTACAGGCGAAACAATATGACAACGAATGTTGAGCCCTGTGCTACTCCACTAACCACTGAAAGATATTTTCAGAGAAGACCTTTGACACATAATTTATTGGCTTGTCCTACACCAAATTAAATGAATGAACTTCTTTAAATGCAAATTCTAATTTCTTGGTTCACTCTAGGTTTGTTCTGCAGGATGTCGACATTGGGGTTCATACAACGCAACTGATTGCTGATTAATCAAGAGTCAGGCGCCATAGCAATTTACTGCCACAGCGCGGTTTAATTTGCCAATCAACAGGGAACGGGATAACGGAGGAGATACACTTATGCAATAACAATACATTAATACCTTACAAATCAATGCAAAAAGGGACCCTTCTCGCAGCAGTTCAAATTAACGACCGCAACCCCCGCAATTATGGAAACCGCCAGCCGTACTTTAGGTGCAGAAAACACGGGTGGGAAATCATTAAAGGGGTTCCTGCATACTAACATGAGTTTATAGCTAGAGCTGCTAATGCCATTTAATGTGTGTTACATTTTACGAACATTTAGGGTGGTGCATTCGATAGCACGTTCCTATTAGATTTGCTTTTGTAAAACATTTTTCAGTGCACTTAGCCCGGTACAGAGACATTTCGAAGAGTCTACTGCTATTGTTGTTAGAGATGAGCAAGTGGTTGAAAATAGGAAAATTATACAAAATGTATTTAACATTAGAGTGACCACTAGTATAAATATCTTAAGAATTTATCTCTCATTGGTGAATTGAGATAATCGGCAAGAAGTAGCAAGGTTACAAATAAAACAAAAATTAAAAGTAAAAAATTGTTACACTATTTATTATGTCTCACTGATTATACATTATATGATATATTGTAATTAATACTGGTACACTCGTCAGATTAAATAGCAAACCATGGATCCTCTGCTAGCAATTGTTGAGGAAACACCTGAAACATATATTTTGAAGTACGTTCATGAACTAAATAATGTGTATAAAATAAATAATACAATACAAACTTTAAAATTCTACAACAGAGCATTAGAAGTGTCGACAAAAACATGGATCAACTCAAAATAATAATTAGTGAAGCAAAAATAGATTTTGATTGTGTTACTCTAACCGAAACATGGGAAACCGATAATTAAAATGCTTATAAGTTATAACATCCAAGGCTACAGAGCTATTTACAATGAAAGTAGATTCAATAAAGCAGATGGAGTATTAGTTTATGTCAAAGAAAATCTAAGTTTTGTAAAAAATATAATCAAAATACGAAACCATAATATACTCGAAATTAATCTTGGCCACGAAAATAAAATAATAAAAATGTTTGCAGTTTATCGCAGTCCTAATTCCTGTGCTCGCGCATTTAATGAAGATCTAAATGGACCCTCTCTTAATGGAGTAAACATCAAATATGATTATTCTCTAATACTTGGCGACATGAACATAGATTTGCTAACAAATGAACATTCTACAAATAACTCTCTTACTATAATGGCAGAACATGGGTACTTACCTGTGGTGAATAAAGCGACAAGAATTTCTGAACAACAGAAGAGTTGTATAGATCACATATTTTTGATATCACAGATCATTTAATGGTTTCTCTTCAAATTGTCTATCTTCACCGTCAAACAAATAGTAATACAGCGCAGGTTAATAATAGCTTTAAAACTTATATAAATTACAACAGGTTTCGAAATGAATTTAAATAAGGTCTACTGGAACGAAGTAAAAGATGTAAAAACAAGCTTTGAGGCGTTTATAACAACTATAAACAATGTGATGCAACAATGTAAAACAACAGTTAAAATCAGTAGAAAAACCAAAAAGAGGGCTTATAAATTCCATCAATAGAAGAAATGAGCTATACCATCGGCTGCTAAAACAACCTGATAATGAAAATCTAAGGCAAGACTATAGTAACTTGCGGAACCGAATAAATAATTTAATAAAAGTTGAAGAAAACGACTTTTATAAAAACCAAATTGATCAGCATAGCAAAAATCAAGCTACATTGTGGACGATTGTAAAGGAAGCAACAGGAGAGAGTGTACAGCAAGAACTAACCATTGAAACCATTAAATCAAGAAATAGTAAAGCTCTTTCCAATGAAGAAGACATAGCAAACGAATTCAACGGCTTTTTTGGTAGTATAGGAAATACTTTAGCATCTAAAATTGAAAATAGTGACGGATACAAAAAAACAACAACACTGAGAAACTCGATCTTTCTAAAACCCACAAATCCAGAAGTGCTAAAAACTATTAAATCGGTACAAACAATAGCAAGTGTAGCGGAGGAGACGGGATAAGGGTTGAAACAATCAAGGAAATTGCCAATGAAATATGTCTACCATTGGGTAACATAATAAACAAGATCATACAAATCGGAAATTACCCCTCGCACTTTAAAACTTAGATTGTAAAACCCATCTTTAAGAAAGGAGATTCGGAGGATATGGGTAACTACAGACCAATATCACTACTATTTAATTTTTCAAAAAAATTTTAAAATATATATATTGTTAACTCAAAATTAGTAAATTTTCTAGACAAATATGACATCTTATCAAATGCACAATTCGGTTTACGAGTAGGAAGAAGCACTCAAGATGCTATTAACCTACTTTGTCAAAAAGCATACCAAAGTGTAGATGCAAACATGAAGTCACTGTGTATATTAGTGGATTTTCAAAACGCATTTGATATCGTCTTACATAGTATTTTACTTTGAAGATATTGGATTTAGAGGAACAACACTTAACCTATTGAAAAATTATTTCACAAATAGGCAGCAGTGTGTGCAAATTAGTAATACTAAAAGTGAGTACAACACATACGGTGTTCCCCAAAGCTCTGTAGTTGGTCCTCTTCTCTTTAATTTTTATCTTAATGACCTCGTTTGAATAGAACTAAATGGCTCAGCTATTGCCTTTGCCGACGACACAGTTTTTACGAAGATTCCTCGTGGGAGAGACTGAGAAATAAAGTAGAACTAGACCTAGCAAAAGCTTTCAAGTGGACAAGAGAACATCTTCTTACAATCAACTTAAGTGAGACTGTATGGTTACTATTCTCTAACTATACAAATAAACTACCAGACTTTAATACATTAAAAGTGCAGATTGGAAATGAGCTCATTATACAAGAAGTCAATAGTGCAACTTACCAGACACTTAGTTATACCGGGTGGTTGGCCATACCTCTGAGCATAGGCAATTTACATGGTTTATCACGGTTATGCATACTCCTGCTCACCATTTTTATGGGAAAAAAATGGTAGTGGTACTAAACTAAAAAGAATAATTTTCCGCGTCATTTAGTATTAAAGACTTATTGGATAATGTTAATTGTACATAAAAATATTAATGTTAAAATGCAGGTATTCCCCTCACTTTATTTTTATGCATATTTAACATTATCCAATAAGTTTTTAATACTAAACGACGCGAAAAATTATTATCTTTAATTGAGCAGGAATATGCATAACCGTGATAAGCCAAGTAAATTGCCTATGTTCAGAGGTTTGACCAACCACCGGGTATATTATATAAAGTGTCTTGCGCTAAAAGTTTTTTGGAACAAAAACAACGAAAAATTCTGTATTATGCATTGGTTGAAAGTATACTAGCTTATAGTGTAACAACGTGGGATTCGGTGAGAAAAAATCATCTGAGAGATTTAGAAGTGGTTTAAAAAAGCATCCTCAAGACAATCCTTGACAAGCCGAAACTGTATTCCACTGATGCATTGTATCGTGAAGCGGCAGCGTTGGACATTACACAGCTATACTGTTTTACAGTTTCAATATGGACATTCAAAAACAAAGGTTCACATACTACTCCTACCACACACTAGTACAAGAAACAAGACGAGATATAAAACCATTAAAAGTGCCAATGATGAGTACCACGAAAGGACAACGCAGTCTTGATTTTCTTGTTCCAAAAACTTTACAACTCCGTTAGTGAAAAGATAAAACAAGTGACAAACTTAAAATTATTCAAGAAATGATTAAAAACTGAATTGCTTAAAACAAACCGTGCTGATATTAATAAAATAGTGGAGAGTGTTTAAAAGAGTGTTTTCGGAACACACTACTAGTTAAGAAAAATATGTGGTTTATATGCCTGTAAATTCAAAGACATTTATCCTCTGTGCCAACTATTGTAACCTACCTTAGAAGGCTCACACATCTCCGACTAGCTCAATCCTCGGCTGCGATATGGGTATGATAAGTGTGGGGTTTTACTTCACTTTCGCATAATGGTCTCAGTTCATTAAACAAGAAGTATTGGGCGCCAACAATTTTATTTTAAATTGTGAATTTTTTTCTTTGATATATATATTTACATTCGATCTTATAATTCAAGGTTCATATTTCTGTCAAATGGGAGTTTAACCCGTAAGTAGCCGCGTGTCATTTCATTGCATAAGTAGGCGCGTGGAGGCCAGGCTGACCCCCACTCATCAAATAGGGTCAGTAAATCAGTTTGAACTTTTTTTTCCTCTAAACTTTCGATTTATGTAATATGGAAGTATATACTTACTAATTATGTATATTCTAGCGGAAAAAGATTGATAAGAAAGATATATATTGGCTTAAAAGTTTTTATTGTAATTTTTACCTTTGAGGATGTAATGAGTTTTTGAAATCAAAATAAAATATGGTGTTGCAAAGTCTAAAATTTTTTTTTATTAATCGATTATTAATACTTCACTTTGGCTCAAATCAGCTAAAGTAAGAAAAATAAGTAAGATTTAAGAATCTGCGGAAACATTTTGAGGGTCAAGCCAGCCCAGCTGCAAAACAGAAGTAATAATATCCAACAGTTTACGACCTTATTCGTTTTATTTTATAATAAATGTATTGCTGAAGATGTTTTAGGAAGGTACTGAAACGTTCCTTGATTTAATGTAAAAAAAATCAAAGTTATCAGCAAATTTACATCACTGGGGGTCAGCATAACCCCCACGCGCCCACTTAAGGGTTAACATGATTAATGGTTAATTAATATGGCAATTTCGACATTTAGATTTATATAGAAATATTGAATAAAAGTTACTATTATTTTGATTTCATCGATTAATCAACTTATAGTTTTGTAGAACGTTTTCTATATTTTACTAATATTCAACCACTCTCAGGTAAGATAAATCTAAAGAGCTCTCTATACCCTCTTAACCTATTTATAGTTTTAATTAATGTTGTTAATGGGTTTCACGGTTAACTCAATTCACATTTCCAATGTATAAGAAATGTCCATTATTTCATAGGTGTCTGCTTTATAACATTAAACCCCTATAAATTGGCGTTTATAAAATTATAACCTGGTTTGCTTCACCTGGCTGATCAGAAGGTAATTAATTGTCTTATTACGTTATTATGAAGTCTTTGACTGTTGATAATATGGCCTATGGCCTGATTTGGTAGTAACTTGACATATTTTATGATATGAATTAATTGAACAGCATTTATATATTCGTAAAGTTTTCAGGACTAACCTATATACAAAACAAACAATCCATGGTGCCAGCAACCGTTGCCTTTCCCATCGAATTGAACTTTATGTAACTGGAACGACCCCCATCGCCAAACCAATGAACTGGTTCTCTCTAGTGAGGTTTCTTTATTAATAACTAATACGATTCTAATATGGTATTTTTTTCCCCGGTTATGCCCTTCGATAAGGTTTTGCTACGACCCCGGAGGATTCTGTTCCACCCTATTATGATGGCTAGTTGCTTTTAAAGAGCAAGGATTAGAGGGGAGGCCAAAAAGCTAAACCAAAGATACTCTCAATTAAGATTTGTACCCTATTTCTTACCTACCAGTTAACTAATAACTATTTTTCTAGTGAGAAACTGCCCAATGAATCAATCCTATTTGCCAGAAAAATCATTATTTCATTATATATTGTAGAATTATACTAATTAAAACCTTACAATTGCAAAGTTTATCCTTTTAAGCTAGGACTCTGTTCTTAGCTTGGCCTCAATCTGTTTTTTATTCAAAACAGGAAGTGATTTCTATTTTATTACCAATCTCGAAAATATTTCCAATAGCCACCCAACCAGATTCAAAAAGGTCTATTTGAAGAGTAGGCAACTTGTATTTCTCTTAACTGCTTTAAGCTGCATAACTATCAGGTGTTTGTGATTATTCAAATGTATTCCTTTTAGTAGCTAAACTCTGGACTGCTACACCTCTACATTTATAAGTTACAGGTCAGGTCATTAATCATAAGAATTTTATTAGCCTATCCCCAAATGTTTAAATGATGGTGATATTATCCTACTTTTAAATTGGTGAATTGTTAATATATTATGATTGAGCGAATTACCATTATAAATGCGCGGCTTTAGAGTTACAGGGATCGATCAATATGATTATAGGTTGTAATAGATGTATATTACAACGGTACTATATGTCAAGTATTGTTTAAACTTATATTTAGAAGTGTGGTTATTAATCCTAAAATTATTACTAATTGGAATAAGATATTAACGTTTCCCTTTTTTATAAGTATGAGATCTTGCCCTACACACTTATTAAAGAATGTACAGTTACTTTAAAATTGATGTTTGGTACAACATTATTTTTTATACTATTACATTGTATCATGATAATAGGGAAACAAAGTGATGTAGATAGTCCAAATAACTGTTCCTCATGTTCTGTTTGAGTATTGCAGGAATGATGGTTACCAGACATAGTTATAAGCTTTTTCCTTGCATGACATGGGTATGTGCAATTGCATTGTTATGAGTAGTACGTTGAGTAAGTATCTGTATTTACAATGTCGCTCACAGACAAGTTTCGACTCTTGTGAGCTATTAAGTTTATTTGCACATCACTGTAAATTACTATAACTTGTAACCAAGTAAATAAACTTTATTCTATTCTATTTATTGATATAATTGTAAATCTAAGAAACTAACCCGCACATTTAGATTTTAAACCTGCTGAATTCTTGTTTCTGTGCTGCACTTTCATATTATAGTTCAAAGCAGAGCTAAACTACTTTAGCATTAAAATAGCAGTGCTTGTCCTGTCCCATTAGCTAGACCCGCGCTAAGAGGTCGATGCAAAATTACAGGAGGAAATGAGACTTCAGAAAGATTTCGACTAGTGTGCCGCTGGCGTGTCCAGAGCGTCTCTAAACATTTCATTTTATCAGCGGCGCCGGTGTCAGATGTCGGAAATATTACTTTATCTCTGTACCTAAATAACGGTTTGTTACAGCAGACACTTGAGCTGAGCAGTATTGACGCAAACTAGAAGAATAAAAGTATAGCAGAGGCGATATGACGTTTCCTGGCTTTAGAATTCCGAAATAAGTCACTGGAAAATGTAAAATAAAATATTTCGCCGAGGTTATTAGAGCGGGTTGACAAGCGCTTGGCGGACGAATGGCGAAATATCTCGTCTTTGTGCACATCGGGAAATAAAGCACCCCCGCGGTACTCGTTTATAGCAGGTCAATTAGGCAAAACTGCGCGCATGATTGTTAATATCAAGACTGAAAATATGCGATATAATTCATCTAGTGTGTGCCCACAAACCAGGTAGATAATATCTTTTTCCGTCAATCGTTTATATATCAACTCATTAATGCATGATTTTGTCTAAAAAATCATGCATTAATAGACCCGTTTTCGCAATGATTTTATATAGGCAACCATACGTACTAAACGTCAAATGTATCTGAAATGTCAAAACTAAAGGTTAAATTATTCCGTGGATTTATTAATATAAATATTTACATTAGAAAACGCTTCGCTCAATATTTTTGTGGCAGTTTGTATTATATACCTATCGAGTTCTCAATGTATCCTTCGGCAACAGAGGTGGATTTCCAACCGCCAAGTATTTTAATTGCCGCAAAATTGCTCCGGCATCGGCAACCATACGTACTAAACGTCAAATGTATCTGAAATGTCAAAACTAGTAAATATTTTTGATGGATTTTAATAAACGTACGATTGACGGAAAAGTCTTGTAACCAACTCTTATGTTAATCGGTGATTAATAATCTCGCTCATTAACGCGCTCGCTCGCTCCACTCGCTCACGCGTTAAAATCTCTCGATTATTAATCACCTTTATTAACACACTTGTTGGTTAAATAACCATTATGCGCAATCACATTGTAATGTGTCAATTTTATGACATGACAGCAGCTGGGAACTAGATGATTACTTGAAACTAGCCAGGAAATTATTACATACCCCGAAAAATATTACATACCTAAAGAGTGGGGTGTTTCCATGGTAACAAAACATTGAGTGTGTTGTGTTCATGGTAACAAAAATATTAGCTACATCAAGATATCTATTATTCAGAATTCAATTGTAGTTATTTTTAAAATTAGATGATTGCAAATAAAATAGTATACATACCACGGTGAAAAGTTTCATCCCTGTCTTGAGATAAAGTTAACCTCGACGCTACGCGTCTCGGTAAACTACCTAATCTCTCGACAGTAATGAAACACTTCCCACCTCGGTATGTAATATACTATTATCTACTCCAGTGGGATAAGTAACGCATTACGTCACTATTTCAGTTAGGCAATGAAGCTCATTACACCACTAAGTTATGTAATGGTTTCATTACGTAACTGAGTTGTGTAATGACTTCATTACGTAACTGAAATAGTGTTAAATGAATGACATAATGACATTTGCCTACTAAAATATTTTTGTAAATGACAGATCTGACATTTCTCTTAATGCACTTTCTCAATTTTAGGCAGTCGTAGATAAAATTTTGTACAATACATGTGTGATAATGCATCATTAATATACTTGTGTGCTTACACACACGTATATTAATGATGCTGTTATCCCACGTGTATAGTAAATAACTATTTTCTACTCCTGTAACTAAAAAAAAATGCCATTTAACATACTAACATACACGTCGCCAAGTGACCTTTTAATCATGCCTTCATACCCTATGACTAAAGAGCCTCTTAGTCATGAGCTCAAGTTGGCAACGATGTTTTAGTCATGGGGTGAAGTTAGGTTCAAATAGTATTTGCTTTATTAGCCACAGCCAAAACTAAAATCAAGTTAGTTGTCAACCGTCACTTTGCCGTTTGTCAAGCATAATTTAACATAATATAATAAATGTCATTTTATTAAACACTCGCTCCGTTGCGCTTCGCTCGTGATTATTTATACTACTGCATTGTTGGTAGTACTGTCAAGCTATGTCAAATTCTAATTTTCAGGTTTAGTTTTGCTTCAGTCTGTATCAAATAACAAATAAAACCTAACCTACAAACCTCGAATTTGGCATAGACTGACAATACACTTCAGTACTTCCAATATACTTCAGTACTGTAAAACGTATATCACAAATCATAGGCGACTAATTATAAATTTATTTCGCGACATATTCTGACTGCGCAAACTATTTAGGCACACGAATTGCTACTGTAAGATAAAACGTCGTATATCACACGTGAGCGAAATGCCATTATAAGCTCGTGAGAAATTGTATCGCTCGTGCTGGGGCACTCGCGATTCAAAATTCTCACTCGCAAATAATGATGCATTTCTCTCACTTATAATATAATCTACTATCATCTACAACTGCTTCGATAAGGTGGTGTAATGAACTTCCATTACACCACTAGTCGTGTAAAGGCTTCATCACCTAACAGAGTCAAATGAATGATATAATAACATTTGCCTACTAAAATATTTTTGAAAATGACAGTTCTGGCATATTTCTTAATGTACTTTTCTCAATTTTGGGCAGTTGTAGATAACATTTTATACAAGGATGGATGCAATTTATGCAACCTTTTACAGATCCTTGAAATATAGACGAGGTAAATAAAACAATCATTTAGTGTAATTGCTAGCTTAGCTTATGAGAGTGTTGTTGAAGTTTACAAAAAGGATTCAAACTATGAAAATCTACTATCTATTAAAAGCTGATGGAGGAGTATTCCAATACTCTATAAAACGTAAGTGACCTAAGTATATCCAATACGGTTTGCTCTTCATAAGGAATTTCTATAAATTAAATAAATACTCAATAATTCTCAATGATACTTTTTAAAAACAAACACTAGGATTCAGGAATTTTCTTCTCATCTACGAGGTTTGTTCAATTGCAATTTCAATTTATTATACAGAAAAACATGTCATTACAAAAGAAAATAACATTAAAATTAGAAATGAATAAAAACAACTAAAGAAAACGTACAAGAAAAATAAGAGAAAGAAAATTATGTTTTGCACAAATCCTGCCAACGCCTCTAATTCCTATCCTCTTCATTTATTCTAGTAATATGGTATGGCTAACGGTGTCAAACACTTATGCCAGGCCTAAAAATATTGCTGCTGAAAATTTTGCCGAGTTTAAGCTTTCATAAATTTTTGAGATTAGGAGTTCAATAGCATTTAATGAACTCTTAATAAAAGATTATTTTTCTTCAAAAATGTAATTACCCTCACTTTTATAAATTTTGTAAGAAGTGCTAATGGACGTAGTAAGGCCATTTGTAATCCAAGATTTAGGTTTTCGGCTTTCTGCGATTATTGATTTTGTATACCTTGAGTTTGTTTTAATGTAGTTGCTGCACTTGGGTCCACTTCATTTACAACTTCATCTCAAGATGCCGCGGTCCCCAAACGATAAAATCTGTTTTTGTCAAAAGTGTGAATTTCTTTACATTGATTTATTTTATGTTAGTTATTTGACAATTCGTTATTTCTTAATATGTTTATATAATGGTCTGTGATATCTGTTTGCAAAATTATGCCTACATGACTATCTAGGCTCAGTTTGGATATAATAAAAAAATTATCGGAACATCAACTGGTACTATCACTTCCCTTTTGTATTTATTTATTACCGATATAAAACCAAATTCGAATAACCTGTTTATAAAGCATGACCAGAAATTATTTTCACCTAGTATGGCCTTGGAATACTTCCTAATTTATGAATGCAACTACATTTATACTTAAATGTCAAACGTGACATTTGGTTTTTAAGTGAGTTATAGTTGCATTCATAAATTAAGAACTATTCCATGGCCATACTAGATGAAAATAATTTCTGATCATACTATACATATATTTAGCAGTTATGTTATCCTTATTTAATACGTCAACATTTATATCATCAAGAAATACCTTAATTTCTTCCGTACAATTTACCTACAAGATAATTTGGCAGGTTTTAGACCAAGTTATCTAACGCAATAGCGTGACACCTGTATAATACATTTTCCCCAAAATGCTTTTCATATTTTGAAAATGTTATTCTTATAGTTTCTAAGTTTTGGTAAACCGTTTCGTTTGCATTTACTGAGTCCCGTAGAAATACCATTACGCCCTCACTCCTCCCTTGGGTTTATTTCTTCACCTAAATATATAAATGTATCCAGTCTTTCGAAAACAAATTTTTCTTCTTCCAACTTTACTTCTAGGTTCTCTCGCTGTTGTTCCTTACTTGCTCCCACTGCCATAAACTTGGTTTTCCGCACATTTACTTTTCCTTCTACTTTCTGTGTTTCTATTATACATTTTTTATACATTCTTTTATCTGTTCTTGTCATAATCGCTACGTCATCCGCAAATGCCAGGCACCGGTGAGAGTTCTTGAAGATTGTTCCAGTTCTTTTAAGTTGACATTTTCTTATTATGTTTTCCGACACTATCTTGAAAAGAATAGCCGAAATAGGGTCACACTGTTTTAGTCCCAGGCTTGATTGGAATTTTTCTGACAGTCCGCCATTAAATATTACTTATACATATGTCTCTTGTAATGTCATCTTTATTAAGCTTACTAGCTCTTCTGGGAATTACAGAGTGTTTAGTGCCTTGGTTACTTCGCTTCTTCTCACTCTATCATAATCCTGTTATAAGTCTACGAATAGCACATATAATTGGATCTTCTTTTTTCTATTTCTTCCTGTATCATTCTTAGAGTGTGAATTAGATCTATTGTCGACCTGTTCCTCCTAAATCCACATTAATCCACATTCTATAATTTTTTCCGTTATTTTGGACGCCACACACAGCAAGGAGATTGGCCTGTAATTCTCTCACTGTTTTGTGTAATTCTGTACTTCCCTCGTCTGAAACCGGTACAATTTCATACCAATATATACAGGTTGAGCACTTTAAAAAAATAACATTTTGTTTATTTTTGGGTTAATTTTCAAATAGAAGGAAGTAATAACTTTCGCATAGGTCAGGCTTTACATTTGCCGAAAGTAAGACTCAACCGATACAGGATAATGTCACAAAAGAGAAAAAACGTTTCAACAATAACACCACTCTGTTCAAGAGAGGCGCGCGCTGGACTTATTTGAAAGAGGCTCGGTAGCATAGTTGGCTTTATCGGTGCAGATATTGTCTTTATGTAAGGGTGCGGTTACGATCGCTCTGCTCCCCAGCAGGATTTTTTTTTTATTTGAAAATGTATTTAATTTGTTAGAAACGTGAAGATATTTTACTCCTAACTTAATTTGATTTTTAAAATTATTTAGTGTCAGAATGTCGACTAGGGAAGTTCTGGGTAAAGCCTTTTACAGATTTTTATATATTGGTATCGCATTTGTGCTTCATTCTTTTGGCATTTCACATTTTTTCCAGACTTCCATTATTAGTTTATATATTCTTTCCGTCAGTTTCTTTCCACCGTGCTTCAATAGTTCACCAGGTATTTCATCACTTTCTGGACTTTCGCCATTTTTTAAGGTTTTAAGAATTTCCTCTAATTCTTCTGCTTTTGGGAGGTTGACTTCTTGACTTTCTGTTGCGTTCGAAGGTATGCTATCCACACTTAGTTCGTCTTCTTGTGCCGTTAGTACCTCTTAATAATGTTCAACCCATTATTTTAGTATATCCGCTTCTGCTCCTGGTAGCTCCCCTTCTTTGTTGTCCACAAATAATGTTTTTGGTTGGTATCTTTTTTCTGATTTGGGGTGTTTTCTTGTAGAACATTATTATATTTTGCTTATATATAGCTTTCCTATATTTCGTCTATTGCTTGTGGTAGGTACTCTCTCTTCTTTTTCCTAAGGACCGTCTTGGCTTTCCTCTTTGCCTGTTTATGAGTTCTGTTAGTTTTTTCGGAATTACCATTTAAACACTTTAATTTGGTTTCCCTTCTCTTTTTGACTAATTTTACACACTGAACAGAATTGCCTGGAGGCTAGATCAGGATTCCGTTGCTTTGCGCTGGTTCTATCCCTTAAGCACATAAACGAGACTGCGTTTATGTTTTAAACCAATGCAGTCAATGGTACTTAAAAGGGACGACAGTAAACTACCCTGAGAGACGCAGCCTCACGTCTCGATAATATTATGGCTTGGTATCAGGGTAGCGACGTAGTGAATGAATCAGACATTAGACGCAGATTGTTTTATTACGAAAATAAACGTTCTATTTATACAAAACAAGAATGCTTAACTATGTAACGTATCAAAGTTCAGAATAGTGTAGTGTACTGGAACGCGTTTAAAGGTGCAAAAACAGCAATTCAGCACAGTAAGCTTTTATAACTCCGTATGTGTTTGCAGGACAGAGCGGTGAACTTGGGTTTACTAGGTCACGTACTGCGTGAAATGCCAAGTTGCAGTTTGCTGCGGTTTTTAAACTCAATCACCAATTAATATTTTCACATCAAAGTTTGGTATGCTATCATGCTATCGTATACAAATTCTGCTGCATATGTTTAGATGTAGAATGTTGACGTCGTTGCTTTTTAGATGTCTCTGCAAATTATTTATCATCTATTACTGTAGTTTCACAGTTATTGAAATTAAAAAATGTATAATTTTTGTAGACATTTCAAGGTTAACTAAAACATTTACCTTCTATTTATAAATATATGTTGAAAGGTGGACAACTTATCAGTCGAGCTTCTTACTCTAGTGACAGGGTTACTGCCTGTTTTGTAAGCAAATAGTTTATTGATCCTAAATCACACACACATATCATATTTTTCGCAACCAGTTACAGTTTTTTTGTAGCTTCATAAATAAGAGTCTTATAATAAGGTGTCAAGTGCTCATTAACATGAATTGGAACACGTTGAAGGTCAGGAAAGACATCCTTCTTAGTTGGTCTTTTTCCAGAAAAAGGTCTTTTAGCATCTTGTTCGCAAACTGTATAATAATCGGTTTCTTGCTATTATTATTAATAGATGGTTTAAATCGTTGAGTCACTGTATGTCGTTAACAGTCAGCTGTACGACTACAAAGTTTTCGATCTCTTTTATAATATCGAATTTTCATTTACAGCATCTGGGATTGCCTCGATGACAAGATTCTTATTTCGGTTATATTGCCTCTCGTCGTTCTGATTAGTTTTCATTGTTGCAATAACATTATCTAATTTTGCGCATTTTTCTTCAAGCTGCTGATCTATTTTACTTAACATACTGCTTTCTTCTGTGAATGCTTTTATGGCCTTAGTAAAATCGTCAACCCGATTGCTATAAAATTCAATTGCCTTTTGGAATTCATCCATTCTAGCAATTGTGCTAGTATTCTCTTCTCTGATTATTGCTCTCATTATGTCACCAAACTTATACATGGCACATGTTGATAGGTCCAGATTTTTTGTTTTGGTAACACATTCCGCTTCTTTCACGTTGTCAGATTTGCAGGTAAGACATCGTTATGCAGCTTTTATTTCAGCATTATTAGTACGCCATTTGGTTTCACGAACGCCTATACATAGATAAGCAACGCTCTTTCTGGTTAGAACTTGGATGGGAGTTCCACGGTTGCATCTCTTAGCGCCTCGTGATACGGCTGTCACGGAAATAGTTGGTTCCGGCTCTCATAACTCATGATAGTCGTTAGTGGGGTTGGAAGTCCCCATAAATGCACAGTGACGCCTATAATTGGCCTAACGGCTATTGGCTGATTGCGAAATAAATAAATAAATAATGTGTTTTTGCAATGCAAAGGCATTCCTACACCTGCTGCACTTCACTTTTTGGTCACTCCTTTTAGCTATTCTTAATTATAAAGAATTATTGCACGAGTACAACTGAAAAACACGTCCTCACTATTCCACGTCGTAATTTAGGAGTAAGTAATAATCGTATAAAACATACACAATTCTTATAGAAATCGTTTTATAATTCAGATAGAAAAATATTACACACGAGTATTTTTCTACAGAATCAACAACAATAATAATAAACTATGAAATCGTTCCCAACTCTACACATCCTCAAAATCTATAATAGTTGTAAATCAGGGGTTCTCAACACTATAAACCGAAATTCTCGCGCTTTAGGCTTTTGCATCCGAGTTCCTATACCTTTGAATTTCCGCAACAGCCGTCAACGAGCACCAATACAAAGGCTTCAGTACTTCATCGCAAGAATATCTCGAAAACTGGTTGTCGAACGCGTCTTTGCTCAGCAACTGCTGATTACAATCAAATCGTGGAATGTGACAACCGCTATAAAATTACTTCAAGGTCCTAGCGTGTCACTACTAACTCGATATGCACGAGGCATATAATAAGCAAATCTGCGGTCGATTTATTCCCAAATGATCTGCTTAAAATCGTGACTGTAATCCGTAAGTAAAACACTATGATAAGGTATAGTATGTATAGAATAGCCAAGCCACGATGGAAATGGAAAATGCAGTATCTGGAGAGTTGCTAGCCTAGATGGCGACCATGGAGAAGTTACAAGAGTCGAAACTACCCAATCGGTATTGTTGAGTTCTGCGGCTTTTCCTTTAGTTGGTGAGGGGCAATCGTGGAAGAAAGAGGTCTCAAATACTTAGGAGAGAAGTATTTCGCCAGCGTAGCTGAACTGCTTACAAATCTGTCCTCTATGTACTTACGTAGGGAAGTCGAGGTCAAAAGAGGAAAATACTGAACGGGGCAATAAGAGGCCTTAAAATCACCAAAATCGTCAATCGCCTAGCAAAAGCGACACTAGACTGACTTACCGAAGGTAGAGGTGTTTATGAAGGTAAGTTTTGCTTTTTAAATAGTTACCAATCCTCACAAAACCAGATGATTTCAATTATTGCACACACAATACATTGCTGGAATGAACTCTCCACGCTAACGAAAGATTTTTCATCCTCAAAAAAGTGACCTTTCGGTAAGAACCAGCACTCACCGGAAGCAATCAATAAATCAATGTCCCCAAGATGGTTACACCAACAAATAGTTGAAAACTCAAGACAATTCCTGAATAAAGAACTTAATTTTTAATTAGAGTAAAATTTATAGGTAACTTATAGGTAACAGGTATCTTGCAATGCAGAGAGGTCCTCTTCGAACTACATAGTTTTACACAAATATGTCATAATACCTATTTACATATGCAAATACTTAATTAACTAAACGAAAAGTAATTTTTTTACCTATATTGCCGCACCCTTTTCTCAAAACAAAGAGTAAATTAAACCAGAATTTATTGATGAAGATAAACTATAGAACAATACACGTTTGCTTATGGCACTTAACCAAACTCGATTGATTGTAGCAGAACTCGGCTCACCGCCTGGTGCTGGCAATCAAACTCGTTTTGTTAAGATGCTCATAATCAAACTTGTATCGGTAATATCTATTAAAACCTGAAAGAATATTCATAAAAAGCTGGAATTGTCAAATAATCGTCAGGTAAATAATTAATCAGTCAAAATATGAATGGTTGAGCGCTTAATGATCTAATAACGGCCTTCACTAAACCAGAACACCATTTAATAACTAAATAACATTTAAATTCACTCAAATCCTTGCGCATCATTTACAAACTCTAGAATGATAAACATTTAGATTCTATGCACTCAAGTGTTGCCTTATAAAACATGAAAAATCACCAAAAATATAAAAAAGTGCTAAAGTTTGTTTATATTTTAGATGAAAAAGGAATTGGCAAGCAACCATTTTAAAAATTGTTGCAGAATCAGCAGATCATAGCAAATCAATTTTACAGTAGGAATCAACACTGAAATCGATTCTAACCTCCAAGCATTTAAGAAACGGTTACTAACCATCTCATAATTTGTGCTGAGCTATTGATATGCGCAGGGCCGGCATCTTTGTGTTTTGCGGTGTGTTGCTCTTACCTCTAAAGAGAATAAATAGCAGGAATTGCAAAATGCTTGGCAAAAAAATGTTTTAATGCCAAATAGTCCTAAATATTTGATATAATAAAGCTCCATGGCAAGATTATCAATAATCAATAATCAAAGAAGCGTAAGAAACAGTTACACCAAGAAACAACAAACCACACCTGAAAGCTGGAATAACGTAACAATAATGATTGTGCACAAAAAGACGACTCGGCACTTTTAAAAAACTATTGGTGAATAAGCTTTATGTCACAGATAAAAACGGTTTCTGGGAATAATCACAAACAAACAGAATGGAGAAAAAGTTGTAGCATTCCGTAAACGTAGATAATATAGGGCATTCAACCATCCCCTAACAGTAAAAATACTTATAGAAAAATCAGTAAAATATAACTTTTCACTGCACATAGCATTTGTGGACTATGCAAAGATTGTTGGCGCAATAGAACATTGGGAAATAATGGAGTAACTAGACAAGGCACGAATAGACCATCGATACAAAACCTTATTGGAAAATTTATCTAAGAAAGCAAAACCAACTATAAGACTACATGAAAACAGAAAACAGATATCGATTAAAAGAGGAAATTGTAAAAGGGGACACAAAATCACCCATGTTTATTACCCTGGCCCTGGAAGGAGTTTTAAAGAATCTGTAATGGAGAAAAATAGGAATAACATCGACGGTGAAAGAGTCAACCGCCTTAGGTTTGCCGACGATATAGCTCTGGTTTCTAACAAAAATGCCAATACAACTAAAAGAAAACTAAGAAAACATATTACGACTAAGAGTTAATATAAACAAAACGAAAATAATTAGCCCCAAAACAAATAACAACCAACGGAATGGAAATAAAAAATATTAAGTAATACAAGCAAATTGCGCGCTACGCGCACGTGAAATAAGATACGCGAAAGGTAAAGATCCGATAAGATAAGAAAAACAAAACCTAAACAAATATAAACATCTCTGAAGCCGGAACGTGAGATTTTATTTTGTGTTACAGACACACAGACACACATTAAGGAAAATTATATTATAGATGTATATCTTAGACAAAAAATAGAAATAGAACAGGAAAACAAAGACATAAAAATAGAACGAAGTAGAAGGCTAGGATGGCTTGTGTTTGACCAACTGGCATATATTCTCAAAAATAGAAATACCATCAGATCAGAGCAAACGTTTTTGACCAATGCGTGCTGCCTTTGCTGACATGGAGCACAGACATGGACCCTCCCCAAACAATAGTAAATAAGTTGCAAACACCCCAATGGACGATGAAGAGATTTATGATAGGAATATAATTAAGAGACAGCAAGCAAAATGATTAGATCAGGCAAAAAACAAAGATAACTGACATCGTACATAGTATAGCAACCTAAAATGGATGAAGACCATGGAAGAAGGAGAGGAAAGTCAAACACAAGGTGGTAAGACGAAATATAAAGAGTGGCAGGACTGAGGATATGAGAAATGCACAAGATAGAAGAAAATGGAAACGGAGGAAGAAGTTTTATGATTAATACTGAGCGCAACAAGGCTTATAAGAAGACGAAAATGTGATACGCAGATATAAACACAGGTAAGTATATAAGGTCAGGTACACAAATCACAAACCACCAGACGAATGCACGCATTAGTAAACCAATAGTGCTTGGAACGGTGCACTGCTAGTATTGGGACTGATTATACATAGAAGAGTACAGCAACTGCATGTAGCGTTGCCAATTATTTTGTTTTTGTCGCCCGAAGTCCGGTGTGTTGCTCACATGGTTTCGTGTGTAGCTCGAGCTCGCAAGCAACACAACTGATGCCGGGCCTGGATATGCGCAGTATTGCTTTATTAAGTGGAAAGTAATAAGTAAACGCAACAATTCAACAGCAGAACGTAACGTAAATAACTCCAGGTGGTAAGAGATTGATTTATAGCCAGCCTATCAGATCATATACATCAGCTCCAGCCACCATACCATTTTAAAGCCAGCTCTAACAAACGTGTTTTAGTGTTCTCACTTCTCAGTAAGAGCAGTTCAATTCCATGGACAGATCCAACAAACCAGTCTTAATGCTCCCGGAAAACATATCGGATTGCAAATGTTTACCACGATAGATGACACCAATACGAAAGTTTCTACAACAGCGCTTAGTTGCCTCGTACTGATGATAATAGGTTGCTGAATGTACTTACGCTATCAGATTGGATCGATTAAACTTTACGTTGTAGACAGGTATGCCTTGTAGTCATACATATGCAATTTCAGTACAATCTTTACAATAAAGAGCTGATATTATGTTTATTTTACCGGTTGCACAAGTTGAAGACTATTTTTAAATCATTCTTATGTTGGAGAGCTATGTTGGGACATATAACTCAGTATTACTGCATTTCGCTGTGGAAAGAATGATATCCAAATTTTCAATAAACAGCTACAATATAAAAATGTAACCCAAAGAGCTTAATTACCCATATTTGAAACGTGATGCCGATAGCACAAAACTTGCGAATTGTTTTTTCTTGATGCCTGTCTCAAAAGCGACATTTCAAAAAATGTATTTCTGAGATCTATTATTACAAATTTTAAAATGGTATATGCAACCCTACAGTTCCAAACGCAGGTATAGTAATCTATGCGCTACGTCCACATCTCAATACGGTGTGCTGAAGGATGAAGTATAAATCCTCTCCTACTAAAAAGAGGTAAGCTTCTCAAATTACCAGCGTATAAACTTAGAAATTGATACACAACCTAAAATAACCCAAAAAGGAATGGCGAATGGAAAAAACTGAAAAGGTTAGACGCTAAGAATAGATGTAGTAGAAAAACAAACCCACGATGTATGCCATTTTGAGTTCAAATGTGGCTGTCGGGTTATTTTTACTGTTTATTGGACTAATGTGGGGATGATGAATTTAGTACAAAACATTAATGGTTTTTAGTAGGCGGACTGTTGTTGACAGAGAGTCGAATTTCAAGAACTAAGAAATATAGACATCAGGATGGGAGACGGAAAGTTTTCTTAAGTACGATAATTGTTTTTTTAAATATGATAATAATGTATAAGTAGGTGAGAATATTCGTTATAGCAAAATGAAAAAGGTTGCGTCGATAGATCTAGCCCATTTTGAAGGTGCCTCGTTAACACCGTTGTATACTGGAATGTAAGTACGAAATCCCTTTTATATATTGTTATAATAATTTCAAATTCTAGCACGTTTTGAAAAATGTTGTTCATTTACGAAATAGCTAGCGACATACTCTGCTTCTTAAAAATAATATTGCAGGGTTCTGCAAACGCGAGCCCTATCTTACAGTTTTTGGTGCGCGCAAGTTTTGTTTAGTTGATTTGCCTGCTAGGCTATAGAGAACGTCCTGAATAACGTTTTGGAATTTTGCGCTCACTCAAGTACGTCATTGTCTTAACGACGTTTCTTCGAGTACAGTTGGCGAGCCGGAAGTTGTTTCGTTGCGTTTGCGCCGTCTGGTGATTTAGTTTAAGTCGCCGGTGGGCTCGTTAAGTTAAGATCCCATAGTGCTTGGACTTTTAAAGCTGCATTCATGTTGGTTTATAAAGTTATCTTTCCGTCCTTTTTCGCGTCGCTATAAATTGTCATTGCACCGAGGTGTCAGCTGCAGGAGACGCCAAGGTTATCTCGAGATGTAATCACAAAGTCGCTTATGCGGATTCAAGAAAGGGCTCCCATTGCCACAGCTTTTCGTTGAGAAAGTGCAGTTGCCGAGAATTTGTTAGTACGCCTACCATTTCCCTTGAAGATTTAGCAGAGTTACCCTTAGCAATGATACCATTAGTTGATGAAGTCTTTCACCGTATCTAATAAATTTTCCGATGCTAGCTTGCCGAGATACAAGTTCCGTCGGTTGTGCAGTGTGCACCAGCGCCAGCAATACCGTCGGACACAACAGAGCGGCTACTGGGGTGTCACAGGTATTGAATCCCCTAATTTTAAGCTCTAACAGTGTACAGGGAGATGGTCAGCTAACTGGTAAAGTGGCGCTCTTTAAGAGCCCCATTTAACACCGTAATTTAATCGTCAACTTTAATTGCGTCAATTAACCAATAACCTAAGTATTTGATACACTCAATAATTACGTTTAGTACCCTGTAACAATTCTACGATATCAAATAGGCATAGGGACAACATTTTCGTACCATTTAGTTTGTGTTAATTATACATACTTATATTCACATCAATTAGGTAATAATGTGTAAAGGAGTTCAGCGGTTGCAAGGGATTTAATCAAGGTAAGTCCGATGTAGCTGGACGCTGATCGTCGCACATAAGTACTGTCAATGAACCAAGGAGATTGTCATCATTTCTGACTTTAAGGGTGAACATCTATCAACTTTCTCACATCGTCAACCTAATAAAGAATATTGAAATGAACCACGCTTGTTCCGGCGACTGTAGCTGATAAAAATTTTGTTACAGGAACATGGTAACGCAGTTAGAGCGAACTGCGCTTGCATTTTCCGATTTGTCGTTTTACAAACTATCACAGTAGAGTGGTTACCTGCTTTACGTCGTAATTAGAATTGGGCCTGTAACAATATGTGCAATTATTGTGTACAACCGCAGAAACAAACACTACTGCTACAAGAAGGAACTTTTCAGGAGGAAACCACTGTGGAAAATTCAAATGAAGGCACTCCAACTATTTTCCGTTGTATTCCGTTTTATATCTCTTTGTTTAATCTGTACTATTTATTTGTAATGGCAAGGTGGCGCTAAAATTAATTAAATCGAAGGCAAAGGAGGAAGAATTAATCCTCTGATTTGGAAAAAGTATCTGTCGTGCTTGACGAATTAATATTTTACGCAATGGAGGTTTTGAACCGAACAGAAGGTTTAAGAAACCAATAAAATCCGTAAAATTTAAAGACACTGACTATGCAATTAAAGAGAAGGGTATATGTATATTCCTATTCGAACTAGCAAGAAAGAAAGATACTGAAGTATCTAGAGAGTACGAAGGAATTTGAATAATATGGACATAAAAAGCTAGAAAGCAGTAACATGTGATATAAATTGTTAAAAGCAGTTACTTGAAGACTGTCGTAGAGACTCTTATGGTGATATTGAAGAATTATAAACGTTATCATCGTCATATGAAGCTGTTAAAGACACACAAAAGACTGCATTTCGTTACTACTGCTACTACTACACCTGTTTCTGCAACATTTTGTTAAAGTTTTTTTCTATTTGTTCTATTTGTTTCTTGAGGCATTTAAAGATTTCAATCCATAAAGTTGGACGTCGGAGCGCTGGGCTTGAGATTACGTTTGCCAAATTCTCGGTTTTCCACGTGCGACAAGGCTTGAAATGCCAGGTGCTCGTCTAGACGGGGTTTCTACGCTATGAGAGCGATGAAGTATTGTGAGAATGAAAAGATATGGCTACCGCAGGGTCCCGGACAAATGTAGTGTGGGGAGTTCACTAACGATGAATGTAAAAGGACATGGTGCCCAGCGATTAAAGAGTTAGGACGTATTTTGTAAAAGTGTTGCCCCAGGCGACTCAAATTTTATGTCGTGCCGTTAATTGTTAACACTTCTTTGAGAATCTACTAATTTGTCACATTTTCAGCTGTAGGCCGGATTTTGAATTTCATTAAGCAGCAATTAACTTCTTTGTGCATTTTTCATGTCGACGTTTTTGGTAGCGGCAGCTTTACGTAGAAGCCCGGGGCGGGTTAGGTTTGGGTGATTCTGAAGTTCATTTGTGCCAGTTTTTACTTTCCATTGAAAGCAGTTTATTTTTGATTCCGAGACAGAGGCCCCGATGGCAGTTCTCTGTGTAACGTATTTAGCCGCCTTCTCAGATGATGAGCTCATCGCATGCCGATTGCAATGCCGACTTACTTGTGCACTATGATTGAAGGAGAATAGATCGGAAGTGCGAACCTGAGTTCGTCAAGTTTATTTGAGCCGCCGAAGCGAAAGTGCGAGAAAGTCTTTATCATTATCGATGTCGGATTTGCAATTCTTTCGCAATGATGTCCGGTTATAAATCACGCCTCCCTTTAATTTGTTTAATTTTGGGTTATTCCATTGACGGCTTATTTAAATTAGTCTAAACCCGAGAGCTTGACGTCACCTCGTGTTGCTAGAGCTACTCTGAAAATTCTTCTGAGAGAGGAGAGTTTTACTGGTCTAGGCTGTATCTATTTGTTTCCAAGAAATCAAACGGCTGTAATTTGGGTCTGCTGCTTCAGTCAAGGCTGATTTGGAAAAAATAACTCCCTCTTTGGCACCCCCTTGAGGTCAAGTTTCTCGACCTAAGGTATTTGTACTAGATTTTACCGTGCTTCATCGAGTTATGAATTTCCCCAGTGAAGTGCATAAAAAACGGGCTGCTCGCTCAAGCAATTATTCACTTGATTTAACGTTATTGTTTTCTGTTTGCTGTTTTGAACTTTCTGACGCTTTTAGTGCTGTTAGATGATAAAGTTCGAATTCGTAATAACAGCATTAATTTGCATGATTGACCTACGCATTCTATTATTAGTGTAAATAGTAAGTCTTATTCTGTATTCGGAGATACCTTTAACTTTGCAGAGTCGAGGTTACCTATTTTGAGGTTGTTCTACGTACTTATTGAATTATTTTCAATTGACATTTCTTACTACTGAAATATGACATTTGAAATTATGTTATGTGATTTTTATTTAAAAATTACCTCGGCTAAACATTTATTAAGCAATGAGACTCTCTTTCGTCCTCAGCTGAATAGGTTAATGTGAAACTTATTAATCTTTTTATTGTTGAAGACTGAATTATTATAAATTATTACCAAATTGTCTTCTTTGGTCAATTACACCCTCTTGTACATTCAATTAAATCTTCTTATTCAGTTAGTTAGTATTTGAAGGATTGGTCTGACATTACAATAAATCAATATAAAAATGTCAAATTATTTAATCAAATGTTCTAACTTTCCAACTTTGATGTTAAAATTAATTAAGATACCCTATACCAAAATATGTCAATTTCTAATTATAATTTCCGAAAACGTCGAGTACCCGAATCAATGTAAATTTAGAAAAATATATACTCTAAATTACTCTCTAAATATAAATTACATATATTTCTACTAATTTTGCCGTACCAAACTTCTTATTTTTTTCTTAATGAAGTATCAGAAATACGCACTAACCTTCTTGAAGTATCAGTTGTACCTGATTGTATTTTCTATCAGCACCTAACTGAATGACAGCTTGTAAACACCTCCTTTGGGTTGTTCACGACCAAAATAGCACGTTGCAGCTCTATGACCCCTTAAGATCTGGATATATCGTAGCACAGCATGCCACAAACACAAGCACTTGCACATTTTACTGGTTGAAGCAAAACTTTGCCACTTCAAATGGCTTCAAACAATCTTGAAGTTCTAATCTGAATAATAGTTGACCTTTAGTCAAATTTGATCGTAAAGAAGGTTGTCTTGCTATTACGTATCAAATATACAATTATTAATTTGACAGTTAAAGGAAATCTAGCCCTTTAACGCGATTATTTTAACGTAGATTATTATTTGCAAGATACTTTTTCACTTCCTGTAAACAACTACACTGGTTGCCCATTACTACTCCCACCAGTTATCTACACACAACTGTTATCACATAATACCCATTAGATATCTGGATATTATTACTGAATTAATTAAGCATCCACACAGCACGCTGCAATATAAGGTCGAGGTGTCTCTGTGTATTTGCAGAGGAGTCTTTTACATTACGTGTTGCTTTGTTGTTTATTTTAACGTATTCAGCGGAAACAACTGTAAAAATTAGAAAACCGAGCAGAGTAGGACAACTGAAATGAACAGTTTACAAGATTTTCCAGATCACCCAACAGCGAGATAAAGACGTAGTGCAAAGTACAACATCCAAGACATCAATAAGTGGGTGAAGACAAGAAGAAAAGCATGAAACACACGCGTAGACCACCTAAAAGGTGAAAAGAAAGCTGGCTAACATCATCAGCTAACTGACCTCCATAATGTAAACACTATGTAATAAAACAGACCAACTAGTCTACTAGAAGAAGAAGTGTTGGGACTACATTGACTATAAACTAATGGAGCTTTAATTGTATATATTGGTTTATGTGTTGCATGGTGTGATTATTTTTATTTACAATTTAAATTTTTTGTTATACAACGCCGATCATTTACAAGTGTAACAAACCTCATTTGTAAGTGAGCACACTCGTCAAGCGCGCTAAATTCAGGAGTGTGTTTAGCTATTTACTGGAGAGTTGCTAAGAAATTGTGCGAGAAAGTTGAACTCGAACAGCTAAAACAATTCGGTCTTTAGCTGAAAAGAAATTAAGCTTTTACATAAGTAGGTATCCTTTGTAGCAGGGCCCGCTGCTTCGACCGTCGACAGAGCAGATATAGATTGAATTTTCAGGGTACGTCCCAACGCAAATCAACCTGTGGTATGTATGGTCCGGTGTTGTTATAAAATTTGTTATGTATTTCCTATGATTCGTCAAGAACGAAAGGTAACCCATTTAAAATTCATGTCAATATGAGATGGATCAAACTGGGCAGAAGATACTAGGACGACAACGTAGGTAGGATTCAAGAAACTAGGTTAGCTGCCATGGCAAAATATGTAAATTCAAAACTGGTACGATTTCCGTAAAGTTCCAGCTAAACCACCGCAACGCAAAACAAGCGTAACTGACAAAAATATATCACATACTAAGGAAAAGAAGAACAAAGTAAGGAAGAAGGAAGGAATGATGCTGTTACTTGCTTTGATAAGAAAAGGTAACATGGCACATAATAAGTTTTGTTGCTCATGTCGAAGTTCTCTTGAACTTGCATTGAAAGCTTATCTGCTCTAGTCGATGGTACTCTAATAAATCTAAAAGTAGATTTAATATAAGCTTTGATACTTGAAGCTTTTCATAAACCAGTAGGTAGTTAGCTATATTTAAAAGAACTAAAAGTCGTTCTGATTCTTCCCATCGCAGTTCCTGATGGATGGTAACTTGAATGTGAATTTTACGCATACTTTCTGGTTGTTCATATATCTACGTGTTTGAGTAATTTCTAATGCGCATTTAATATTCTTGGCGCGTAGTAGCTTTAATTTGTTTTAAAACAAGATTGTAAAAAGTGGGGCATTTTTTTTAGATTATAAAAGCATTTCTTCAAAACCTCAATACGTCAGCTTTATCAAGTAAAACATTCTACAAAAAGTTGTGAAAGACAGTAAGCAAGGTTGACTCGACACTTACAACGCGGGACAAAATGAATACCAGCACAACTGCAGCACTGCAGGCCAAGGTAATTTAAACAGATAAACAGCATCCGATTCTCAGAATTAAATCCGCCTTGCGTAAGCCATAGTCATCCCAAGCGAAGTCGTTCGAAGCGGGGAACTTTTATTAAAATGAATAACAAACACAATGACTTGTAATCTATAAAAGGATTTAAGAATGAAGTCTTCCAGTCTAAAACGCTGAATAGGTTATAAATGGGGTGAACTTATCTGTCAGAAAATTGGATTCGATACGGGGATTATTTGAAAAGAAGGCGGAAGGGGTTTGAACAACGACCTTAAATCCGTTAAAACCTGAAACCGGGACACCATATAATGAAGTTCGTATCGATTTTAGGCATGTCGCGGCTGTACGATGTACGTATTACATATTTTCGGTTAAATTGTTGCGCTGTGGAATCTCATATTTATGAGAAGCTGCAATAAAATGCTCCCGCAGGACTGCCACAAAAACTAAAAGTTGAGATTAGTTTCCATAAAAATTTAGTTTAGAGTAAACAAAGAAGCGAACGTGCTAATTAGTCGAGTAGAAATTATTAATAACAATAGCTTATAGAAAGTGTCTACACAAACTATGTATTTGTTATCAAATACGAGGAACAACAGTTTATAATAGACAAAGGGAGTTATACAAATACAATGCTTTTGTATACTGCTCGCCTTTGTTACAATGCTGGAGAGTACTTTTATATTAGGAGAAATTAATTATTTTTCATACTATTATGCAGAGCCACTAGAGTTTCTCGCAGTAGCGAAAAAATAAAGAAAAACAAATGTTGAAGCACCCGAATATAATTCTCGACTGGAAGGTAGAAATGAATATAATATGGCCTACCTACGTATACAATTAAATAATCATCATTTGCATTGGGACTTAATAAAATGTTCTAGAAATCACATACAAAATTAAAAAACTATAAGATGATGTAATATTTTGGTTATAGCACTTTGGAGAACTCTTGTTTGTTGTAATTCAGAAAGACTGTGTTTTGCAGTGTGGAAAAGGCTGCGAATAGAAGGACTTCATGCTACAATGTCGTATTTAATTTGCTGCTCAATATATTCAAGTTCTGTACACCATTTGGGAAGGCAATATAGCAAATAAAAATTTTGGTAAAAACTATAACGAGCAGCTTAAAAAAGTCGGCTGTTCGAATATAGTTTTGGCTTCTACGTTTCGTTGCTCACAGTTTTAAACTAGTCTGGAATTCGACCTCTACGTGGATGAAGGGAAACCTGACGATAAGGAAATGGCAACTCCTATGTTAACCTGAAAGACTTAATTGTAAATGTCTGCATCTAAATCGCTACGTATTTTATCTATATTTTAATGCATACTATGTTTGCTAGCTCTATGATTTATGAACGTTGCAGATCAATTGATAAAGATATAACAGAAAACTTATCTCGTTATAACCATAACGTCAATATTAACTACCGTCAGCAATATATTCCGGTTTCTGAATGTATTTCCCGCACATTTTTTAACATTTAAGCGCAAAGCTATTTATGTTAATCAAGTAGAAATTTTTTATTTGAACGAACGGGCAGATACAGTTTAGCGCAACACATATACATAAGTCTAGTCGAGTGCTAGGTCTCAATCAGTGCGGACGTCTGCCACGAAAGCGTTATCTCGGCAATCCAAACGTGCACCTATCCGCTCCGCGTTTACGCGGCATCGGTTTTTATCATTGTTATTAGTATAATAACCAAAATTAATCGCAAAAAGAACGATCAAAATATTAGACCAGTTTTCCCCCTAGGGGGAAAGTATTAAATCAACCCCAAAAATATCAACAGTATAGCAACAAAAGAGGAAGCGACTAACTTTCTCTACCCGTTAATGAAGTTATCAAGCGCTACACATGGAGTAGCGACCATCTAATAGAAAGAATCCCTATTATCCCTTAGCATCCCAAATCGAGCACGCCGGTGTTACATATCAACGACCGAAAACAGCAGTCAACCCAACACATCAACTCAGGTAAAATACAAAATACCTCCAATATTTCTTCATAATTTAATTAATCAGAAAGAAATTGTAGCTGATATCAAAAAAGTAACCGAAAATAGACAATTTACAACCGTATATAGCAATAAATATTTAAAAATAAACTTATCTACTCATGATGACTACCGTAAACTAACAAAATTTTATGTAGAAAATAATGTTGAATTTCACACGTTCCAAGACCCAAAGAAGAAACCGCTATCAGTAGTAATTAAAAATGTCCCTATCTCAATTACTGACGATGAGATAAAGAACGAACTCTTAGAAAAACAACTACCAATAAAATCTGTTACCCGACTCCTAAACAAAGATAAACATCCAATCCCCGTCTGTGCAGTTATTGTTACGGCAAGCGAAACAGCTAACGAGATTTATAAATTAAATCTCTGTCACTCTATTGTAATAGTAGAAGCAAGGAAAAAGTCAGCCACTATTCCGCAATGACACAAATGCCAACGATTTGGACATACGAAGAACTAATGTTCATTAAAACTACGATGCGTTAAATGCAAAGGAGATCACGCACCAAATGCATGTAGTAAGCAACCCGAAAAAACTCTTTACTGCGTCAACTGTGGCGGAGCTCACCCTGCCAGCTACAGAGGGTGCCCACACCACAAACAACTTCTACAAGCGCGAATCTCAATCAAAAACGTATGGAGAACACCACATACACTATTTCGTCAACACAATTTCCATCAAAACACAACCTCTACAAATTCACTCAATAACACAAATACTGAAGCTGTACCTCAACACACTAACACTACTACAAATAGTTCTTCCTCCGCTTTAGTTGACATCATCCTTCAGATAGTCCAACAACTAGTTATCCCTCATTTACCTAAAATCAAGTCTTTCCTTATACAACACATCCTTCCTAGTATTATCAATGGCTAATCCACAAAACTCCCTTCACAATATAACAATCTTAAACTGGAACTCCAATGGGATAAAATTCCAAAGATCCCTTTTTCTTTCTTTCCTCGTCAGATACAACGTGGACATCGCCTGTATAACTGAAACACGTCTTTCCGAAGATGAAACACTTCGAATCAATGGCTACAACATTTTCCGAAAAGAACGGCCATCCACAACAGTATGGGGTGGAGTAGCTGTCTTTACCAAAAAGCAACTGTCAAGTAGTACACCTATTGAAATACAAACAAGAAGTCTAGAAACAGTCTCAATAACGATAACTCCTCATAACTCTGGTCTAATTAGAATAGTAACTGGCTATAGGCAACCAAAACTAGCTCTCAGAGAAGAAGACATTAATATATTTAATACAAACTTATCTACTTTGCTCATTGGCGACCTAAATAGCAAAGACAGTCTATGGGGATGTAGCGAAAGCAACCACAATGGCAATAAATTAAATGAATATGCAATGAGACACCAGTTACAAATTGAGGCTCCTACCGAATATACCTACTATCCTTACAGAACAGACCACACACCAAATATCCTAGATATACTAGTAGGTAATAATAAATTTTAGAAATCCAATCCAACAAAAGGTCATACCGGAACTCGACTCAGACCACCTACCTGTGCTTATATCCTTCACCTCCACTTCCCTAAACATGCCTTCATTGCCCAGACTAATCAATGGACGTGTTAACTGGCAGAAGTTTCAAGGATAACTTGATAATCTGATAATAAGTCCATCCAACATTAAAATCCATCAAGATATTGATGACAATATCGATAAATTTACAAACTACACTGCAGACGCAGTCCATGTATCAACCAGACCTTACATTAACCCAAGAAAGCCCAACCCCGATGTTCCTCCTCCACATATTTTAGAGCTAATTAAACAGAAAAGCAGATTACGACCTGAGTGGCAAAGAACCAGAGACCCTTGAATCAAAAACCAAATTGATATGAACCGTTAAACAGATCGAATAAAAACAAAGGAAACGTACGCCGCCCGAAAGGCGCCCGAAGAACAAAGAATATTACATCTGTTTAACAAACCGCCGCGATCCTACGCAGAAGTATCTTTCAAAACCCTAAAATCATAAAAATAAGTGTCCTTACAACGAATTTCTAAAGTGCAGCAAGATTGCAACCATAAACTTTATTGGAGCCGGCCGGCCAAGAAAGGTGACAGCCAGCGAAATACGCCTCACGAATGTTTGCAGATTAAATTAAGAATTTTTCACTAAAACGCCCTTAAAACAGAGTGCGCTCTGTTTTAATCACACATAAAGGATACCAGAAGATAGGAAAAATTAACCGCTACCTATTAAAACAAACCACAGAGCGCTAGCACATATACAGGTGGAGAAAAAGCAATTTTTCCATCAGGCAGCCAAACACGCGCCCGGGAGAGCGGCCGAGAGTTCAGCGGCCCGAGGAAAGGCATATTGTAACGAAGAAATCAGGGGCCACGACCGAGTACAGCGGGCAAAGATTGAGATTACAAATTAAATTTTAATTAACGGAAGGAAGCGTCCCAGAAAAGCGAAATTGGTCTCAAAAATCTTATAAAAATAGCGCGCAACCGATCAAAGCATAATAAACTTTTTAACACACGCCATAAGAATAATACTTAATTAAGCTTTACGCGGAACATTGCATTAAAAATTCCAAGTTGAGCTAATTTTTACTCAAAACATAGCAAATTGGGTGTCGTTAGAATCGGCATTTCATCAACTATTGATTGCGACGCAAACCAAGTCGATAATTGATCACGCCGCTCAATTAAATGCTATAATTTCAAAATATATCGAAATCGGGCAAAACATCCCTTCTACTTCGACCAATGAGCGTCGAGATCGCGTTGGACAAAGGACTGGCTCCTTTAAATAGTCAGACGCTGGCAGTAAGAAATCACTCAGCCAGGAGAGTCGGACCAGCATCAACTCTGCCTCGGCGGGTCAATCCAGCAGCAACTCAACCCAGGAGAGTCCACCAGCAGCCACTTCAGCTTCCAGGACCACCAGCAGCCACTTCAGCTCCAGGACCACCAGCCGTTTCATCTACTGGACTTAGCTGTCTGCCGCATCTTCGTGGACTTAGAGCCAATCCACTTCATTGGACTCTGCTGTCTGCCGTCTTCATGGGACTTGGGATTCGAGCCACTTCAGCTTCCAGGACCAGCTAGCAGCTCCAGCCTCTCCAGAGCCTATCACCCTCGTGGACTTAGAGCCAATCCTACGCATTGGACTCTGCTGCCTGCCGTCTTTGGAAAGCCACTTTCGCCAACCGCCGCCTCCGCCAAAGGAGATCAGCACTGCCGCCGACGTTGCCGCCGCCGCTGCTCACAGCCCGCCGCCCCGTCGCCAGTCGCCACCGCCGCCGCTGCAACCGCAGAAGGAAGCCGCCAGCCGCCGCCTCCGCCAAAGGAGATCAGCACTGCCACTGACGTTGCCGCCGCCGCTGCTCACAGTCCGCCGCCCCGTCGCCAGTCGCCACCGCCGCCGCTGCAACCGCCGAAGGAAGCCGCCAGCCGCCGCCTCCGCCAAAGGAGATCAGCACTGCCGCCGACGTTGCCGCCGCCGCTGCTCACAGCCCGCCGCCCCGTCGCCAGTCGCCACCGCCGCCGCTGCAACCGCCGAAGGAAGCCGCCAGCCGCCGCCTCCGCCAAAGGAGATCAGCACTGCCGCCGACGTTGCCGCCGCCGCTGCTCTCAGCCCGCCGCCCCGTCGCCAGTCGCCACCGCCGCCGCTGCAACCGCAGAAGGAAGCCGCCAGCCGCCGCCTCCGCCAAAGGAGATCAGCACTGCCGCCGACGTTGCCGCCGCCGCTGCTCTCAGCCCGCCGCCCCGTCGCCAGTCGCCACCGCCGCCGCTGCAACCGCAGAAGGAAGCCGCCAGCCGCCGCCTCCGCCGAGGAGATCCGCACTGCCGCCGACGTTGCCGCCGCCGCTGCTCCCAGCCCGCCGCCCCGTCGCCAGTCGCCACCGCCGCCGCTGCAACCGCAGGAGGAAGCCGCCGGCACCGCCTCCGAAGGACCACACCAGCTTCCAACTGCGGATGCCCATCCGCCATTTTCTTTTCTTTTTCTGTACATATATGTTACCTAGTTCTAAGCTTATTTGTATGTTAGTTAGTGTAAATATAATAAACTTTGTTCCAATCAAATCCAGTGTCTAGCTGAGGGTAACGCCCAACCACCCCTTCTTACGCCGACGCCATTGCAGTAACCCTACCGCTGAGCATAGACGTAGGCTTGTTAATTGGCGCCCAACGTGGGGCAAACCTGTGGTGGACACCAGAGGGAAGTCACGCCCACTACAATGGTGAAGTCAAGAAGGAAGGGAAACATGGAGACAACTCCGCCAAGGATCAACGAAGAACCTCAGCGGACACCGCGACAAGGAGGAAGTCTGAACAGTTCGGAAATAATAGAAGACAGCGCACCCTCATTTCCGTGTGGACAAAGGACACCGCCTCCAAGTCCCAGCCCAGTGCGACAGGAAGTCAACGAAGACAACCAACAGCAAATGGCACACCACCTTGCGAACCTAGCAGCTACAGCAGCAGGAACCAATCAACCAGCACCACTTCTGGGAGTGGTAGAAAACACCCAGTGGCGCCCAGAACAAGCTCCAGCAGCACCAACGATCACATTAACGGACGAACAATTCCAGGCACTTTTGGGACGAATGGCTGTGCCCAAAAAAGTCGATCTCCCACCAACATTTAAGGGCGAGGAGTTAGACCACCCCCAAGAGTTCATCGCAGAGTGCGCCCGCTACCATGCGCAAAGCGGATGTACTACAACAGAACTAATGAAAGTAGCCACAAACTGTCTCCAGGGGAAGGCTAGCCAATGGTGGAAACCATACGCTTCACTCCCGCTCTCCTGGAATGAATTTGAAGAAAGGCTGTTAAAGAAATTCGATAGCGCAGATGTACGAGCCTCCTTGAAAACACAGCTCTACGGGCAAAAACAGGGACTGAAAGAAAATGGCGAACTCTTTCTTCTTCGGAAGATACAACTGATACGCCGATTGGACAACGAACAGTCAGTGGGAGCCAGCATTCCCGTAATGATAGAACTGTTAAAACCGGCCCTTCGGCCTTACCTACGTGTCGCAGTGCCGGAAACAATTGAGGAACTATTGGACAAGGTGGCTGCAATTGAGAAAGACATGGACGACCGCGCACCAACGCCAAACCGCGAGACACGCCCACGAGAGCCAGCCGAGCCAAATCTACCCCGCTGCTATTTTTGCCCAGGACGCCACTTCAATAAGGATTGCCCACGACGCCACCGGCCAGCACCACAGGCAACAGGAGAAGCTCCCGTGAACGCCCCCGAAGCAAGACAACTACCACCGCCGGAAAACTGGCGGAGGCCCGGGCACATCGAGGCCGAAGCACCGCCCAGGGCCCAACCCAATGCTCCACGATAAGTACGGCCAACTGCCACAACCTCCCGTATATCATGGTGAACCTCGGATCACCACAGCGGGAGATGCGTGCCCTGATCGATTCAGCAGCCACGCATAATTTCATTAGCGCCAAGCTAGTGCAGCATTCTGAGACGGGTAGCTACGTACAAAGACCGGCCAAAATGGCCAAAGAACAGGCAACCCTGACCCTACGAGGAGAAACAAGCTTGGAAATGCAGATCGGTAGAAATAACTACGTCATACAGTGCATCATAGCAGAGGAATTAAGGGAGGACATCATTCTCGGTCTACCATGGCTTACGGAACACGAGGCTACCTTTGATTTCGCACGGCGTTGCATACACCACGGCATGAGGACCCGAGAAACCACTCCGAGCAACACGACCCGCGTCCAGCGAATGACCCGATGGAACTTCCCCAGTTGAAGCATGACTTCCCTCGCGAGCAGGAACACAACCTCTATCAGCTACTAGAAGACTTCCCCGAAATTTGGAGGCCCTCGGCGCCACCTACGCGCACCCTGCAGCACGAGATTCATGTGAAAACCGATGCCCCTATACGCAGCCCAAATTACCGATATTCCGAAACAAAAAAGAAGATCATCGCCGAGCAAGTAGAAGAGATGCTGGCACGCGGTTTCATCGAGCCTAGCCAGTCACCACATAACTCGCCAATCGTCATCGTGGAGAAAAAGGATTCTACACCCCGGTTCTGCTTGGACTTTCGTAGGCTAAACGAAGCCACCATCAATGAGCCGGCGGTACTACCCTTGATCCACGAAACCATCAAAGATCTAGGTTCAGCGAGCATCTTCTCCTCACTTGACTTAAAGTCGGGGTACTGGCAGATAAGTTTACACCCCCAAGCCAAACCCTACACCGCGTTCACGACTCCGGATGGCGCAGCCTATCAGTTTCGAGTCATGCCATTCGGGCTCAAGACGGCACCAATGACCTTTCAGAGGCTGATGGCCCGGGAAGTACTGGTAGGGTACCTCCACAAATTCTGCCTCGTGTATTTAGATGACATCATCATTTACTCGGAATCATGGGAGCAGCACCTTCAACACCTCCGAAAGGTATTCGAACGACTACAGGAACATGGGCTCATATGCTCGCCAGAAAAATGCCACTTCGGGAAATCCACACTGCACTACCTAGGGCATATCGTTGGCCCAGAGGGAAACGAACCTCAACCAGGTCACGTGCAGCAGGTCATCAACGCCCCGCCCCCTACTAACCGAAAGGGGTTACGACAGTTCCTAGGCATATGCAATTGGCTACGCGAGTACATTCCCCGATTCGCCGACGTTGCGGCCCCTCTCACCGACCTACTAAGCACTAAAAAGCGCTGGACTTGGACCCCAGACGTTCAGCAAGCATTTCACCAAGTGAAACAATTGTTTCAGACACCGCTGAAGTTAGCCCGACCCGATGCTTCTCGCCCCTTCATTTTACAAACAGACTCCAGCAAATTTGGCATCGCCGCCGTGCTCTACCAGGAACGTCCCGATGGAGGTCGAGACGTCATCTCCTACGCCAGCACCCGGTTCCTGCCAGCCGAACAACGTTATCACTCCAACGAACAAGAGTGCCTAGCCGCCGTATGGGCGATAAAAAAATATCGGCCCTACTTAGAAGGCAGGCAGTTCACCCTCCGGACCGATAACCGCGCCCTCACCTGGCTCAACACCTTGAAGGACCAGCGAGCTAAACTCACGCGTTGGGCTCTCCTGCTACAGGAGTTCCACTTCACAATCGAGCATTGCCCCGGAAAGCACAACGAGTTGCCGGACGCGCTATCTCGACAGCCGACTGGACAGCCGGCCGAAGCAGTGTGGGATGACCCGACAGTACTGCTACCTCCCATTCACAACAAGCGCTTCGCCCAAAAACGTGTAACGGCCAGCCAACCCGCTAAGAAAGGATTTCCCAGGTTCCAGGAACCCGCTACAGGAAATCAGGCGGCCAGCAGCCAAACACCACACGGTGAGGACTCACCGAGGTATCAACGGGCAAGCAGCCGTGCTACCGTCACGGAGCCACCAGGCAAGCCATCCCTAAGCCTGCTGGACGCAGTCGAAGAAACGTTATGGGAGACCATTGCACAGGACCAAAGGCAGGATAATTACTGTCAAGATTTAGTCAACTCATGGCACCAAAGCTACTTCGTCGAGGACCCAACCCCGGATCTCGTAGCCGTCCAGGAGAATTATCGAATAGAGGATGGGTTGCTTTACCACCAGACGGATCAAGGCCCAAGACTGTTTGTCCCGGAGAGAAGCCGACCCAGGGTCATTTACCAATACCATGATCAAGACTTAGCTGGACATCCCGGCATCGCCGAAACAACACGAGCCATCCGCTCACATTTTCATTGGACGCGTTTACGAGAAGATGTCCGGAACTACGTCCGCCAATGCCTGCTCTGCTTGAGATGCAAGAAGGGCCGCCACCAAGCCAAAGCCACCCTGAGGCCTCACCAACCCAACCGAGCGTGGGACACGATTGCGCTCGACCTCATGGGGCCCTACCCCTCGTCAGCCACCGGGAAGAAGTTCATCCTGGTAATAACCGACCTCTTCACCCGGTGGACTGAAGCCTTCGCTTTAGCCAAAGCCACCGCCCCCATCATCATCCGCACCTTGCGAAATGAAGTCTTTCCCCGCTTTGGGTAACCGAGCGCCATGCTGACCGATAACGGGCGTCAGTTCATCAGTGAACATTGCATTAAAAATTCCAAGTTGAGCTAATTTTTACTCAAAACATAGCAAATTGGGTGTCGTTAGAATCGGCATTTCATCAACTATTGATTGCGACGCAAACCAAGTCGATAATTGATCACGCCGCTCAATTAAATGCTATAATTTCAAAATATATCGAAATCGGGCAAAACATCCCTTCTACTTCGACCAATGAGCGTCGAGATCGCGTTGGACAAAGGACTGGCTCCTTTAAATAGTCAGACGCTGGCAGTAAGAAATCACTCAGCCAGGAGAGTCGGACCAGCATCAACTCTGCCTCGGCGGGTCAATCCAGCAGCAACTCAACCCAGGAGAGTCCACCAGCAGCCACTTCAGCTTCCAGGACCACCAGCAGCCACTTCAGCTCCAGGACCACCAGCCGTTTCATCTACTGGACTTAGCTGTCTGCCGCATCTTCGTGGACTTAGAGCCAATCCACTTCATTGGACTCTGCTGTCTGCCGTCTTCATGGGACTTGGGATTCGAGCCACTTCAGCTTCCAGGACCAGCTAGCAGCTCCAGCCTCTCCAGAGCCTATCACCCTCGTGGACTTAGAGCCAATCCTACGCATTGGACTCTGCTGCCTGCCGTCTTTGGAAAGCCACTTTCGCCAACCGCCGCCTCCGCCAAAGGAGATCAGCACTGCCGCCGACGTTGCCGCCGCCGCTGCTCACAGCCCGCCGCCCCGTCGCCAGTCGCCACCGCCGCCGCTGCAACCGCAGAAGGAAGCCGCCAGCCGCCGCCTCCGCCAAAGGAGATCAGCACTGCCACTGACGTTGCCGCCGCCGCTGCTCACAGTCCGCCGCCCCGTCGCCAGTCGCCACCGCCGCCGCTGCAACCGCCGAAGGAAGCCGCCAGCCGCCGCCTCCGCCAAAGGAGATCAGCACTGCCGCCGACGTTGCCGCCGCCGCTGCTCACAGCCCGCCGCCCCGTCGCCAGTCGCCACCGCCGCCGCTGCAACCGCCGAAGGAAGCCGCCAGCCGCCGCCTCCGCCAAAGGAGATCAGCACTGCCGCCGACGTTGCCGCCGCCGCTGCTCTCAGCCCGCCGCCCCGTCGCCAGTCGCCACCGCCGCCGCTGCAACCGCAGAAGGAAGCCGCCAGCCGCCGCCTCCGCCAAAGGAGATCAGCACTGCCACTGACGTTGCCGCCGCCGCTGCTCACAGTCCGCCGCCCCGTCGCCAGTCGCCACCGCGGCCGCTGCCACCGCAGAAGGAAGCCGCCAGCCGCCGCCTCCGCCAAGGAGATCCGCACTGCCGCCGACGTTGCCGCCGCCGCTGCTCTCAGCCCGCCGCCCCGTCGCCAGTCGCCACCGCCGCCGCTGCAACCGCAGAAGGAAGCCGCCAGCCGCCGCCTCCGCCGAGGAGATCCGCACTGCCGCCGACGTTGCCGCCGCCGCTGCTCCCAGCCCGCCGCCCCGTCGCCAGTCGCCACCGCCGCCGCTGCAACCGCAGGAGGAAGCCGCCGGCACCGCCTCCGAAGGACCACACCAGCTTCCAACTGCGGATGCCCATCCGCCATTTTCTTTTCTTTTTCTGTACATATATGTTACCTAGTTCTAAGCTTATTTGTATGTTAGTTAGTGTAAATATAATAAACTTTGTTCCAATCAAATCCAGTGTCTAGCTGAGGGTAACGCCCAACCACCCCTTCTTACGCCGACGCCATTGCAGTAACCCTACCGCTGAGCATAGACGTAGGCTTGTTAAAGTCAACAACATCGCTCACCAAATTAGGCGAGAAATCGACAATCCTAGAATCGCAAGATATGAGAAATATATCGGAAGCCTAAAATCGAATGATCAAGAACTATGGAAAGCCACCAAGCGCTTAACACGGCAGCAGGAAATAATATCAACACTCACTTCAAATGGTATTTCTCATAGTAGCGATGAAGATAAAGCAAAATTGTTCGCTACCCACCTAAAGTCTCTGCTTAAGTCATATCCAGGGGACGTTTTGGAAGCTAGTGTTTGAATATAAGTTTTTATTTCATTTGGTGTAGCGGGCTCGTTGAAGTCGTCGATGATTGGCAAATGGGACTTAATTAATAATGTGATCCTTAAAAATCTTACCGTAAATGCAACAGTCTTCTTTACTACAATCTTTAACGCCTGCTTGCGACTAGGTTATTTTCCCAAATCATGGAAACATGCCCACATCATCTTGTTTCATAAACCAGGAAAAACTAAACATGGCTGCAGTAGTTATCGCCCCATTAGTCTCTTATCTGTACTATCCAAACTTTTAGAAAAAGTAATAACTCAAAAATTTCTCACTGGAAAACAATAAAATAATACCGGAATTCCAATCTGGATTCAGAAAAGAACTTTCCACAGTACAGCAACTACTGCGAGTGAAAGAGATTATCGAACAGGGTTATGAAAATAAACAGTATACAGTCGCAGTTTTTCTAGACATTACCCAGGCCTTCGATAAGGTATGGATTGAAGGTCTCGTGTATAAGCTATTACACTTACATCTTCCCCATTGCGTCAAAGCAATAATCATCTCGTTTCTAGAAGACAGAACTTTTGCCGTACGCATCATTGCAACAATATCATCTTCAGAACACACTCGCGCTGGCGTTCCCCAAGGAAACGTGCTCGGTCCTACTTTATTTAATATTTATATCCACTATATTCCAACACCCGAGTCCTGTAAATTAGACCTTTTTGCCGACGACACTATAATTATAATTCAACATGCTAATCTAGAAGTAGCCATAAATCAACTGCAAATAGCTACCAATGTACTCAGTAAATGGTTCACAAAATGGTGCATATCTCTGAATCCCACGAAATGTGCTGCCAAAATCTTCACCCTGAAAAGCATCAAGAATCACTCTAGTATACAACTCGATGGAATGAACATCCCATGGAATAAATATAACAAAGCCATTAAGTACCTAGTCGTTTATCTAGACACACGTCTGACATGGAGTTTTCACATCAACAATACAGTGAATATCGCCTACTCTAGACCAAGACAGTTGTATCCCATTCTAAATCGGAAAACGCCATTACAACAGCAATGTGGTGTACTTGTATACAAAACACTCTTGAGGACAATTCGCACATATGCTTGCCCAGTATGGTGCACGACCTCAAAAACCAACACCAACAAAATCCAGACGTATTAAAATAAAGTACTTCGAATTGTGATTAACGCACCCTGGTATATGAGGAATCAACAAATCCACTACGAATTAGGACTAATTCAAATAGAACAGTGTATTACCAATCTGACTAGAAATTTTCTTTCTAAACTTGACACCACAGACAATGCAATTCTCCAACAATTAGGTCACAAAAATATCCACACAAGACTGAAGAGGAAACTACCTCAAGATTTATATTCGGAAAACGTCAATCAATAGCCATTCACCTTTACAAAGTAAGCTGAATCATCACAGTATGTACTCCAGAGGAGCCATATACCTCCGAAGCCACTCAGAACACCATTAAAAATAATAAAATATACCACAACACAGCTATGTATAACATTCTTGTATGTTGATCTGGTTTATCTGTTAATAAAAAATATATATATACATAAATCTAATATTTTGAAGTCCACGTGCTCGTGACGTCAGCTGAACGAGGCCAGTTATTTATGGCTACCAAGTTTATTGAAATTACTCACTTAGTGCCTTCGCTAATTTTTTGTCAAGTGCGTGTAGGCTAATTACAAGTCGTGTTGTACAGATAGACAGATAAATCACGTTGGTGATCGGTGTAAACAGGCGCGTAGGAGCCGCGGGGGCCAATGGCCCCCTCAAATAATTTTCAGAGGGGCCTGGCCCCCTCAAAAATATCTGTTTCTAGTTTCATCATAATTTATAATTTTACGTATTTCTTGCAACCACTAACATGAACATATATGAACTTAAATTCTAATTAAAACCCGCGTCTGTAAATCGTCTTATTTTTTATTGCCGCCGAGTGAACGATATTAAATTTCACTATTCCAGAAAGTAATCGGTGTGGTCGGATATAATTGAAATGAGACTACTATAACAACACTTTTCTTATCGGGTATTTGCCGTGCAACTGCAAGGTTGTTTTTAAAAGATGCCTACTATTAAGATTTTAACCGCCTTTTTGAACAACCGATTGGCGCGGGTTTGATAATAGTTATTTACTATACAAGTGGGATAACAGCATCATTAATATACGTGTGTGTAAGTTACAAACGAGTGCGTAGCACGAGTTATGTAAGCACACAAGTATATTAATGATGTATTATCACACATGTATTGTACAAAATTTTATCTACGACTGCCTAAAATTGAAAAAAGTGCATTAAGAGAAATGTCAGATGTCATTTTCAAAAATATTTTAGTAGGCAAATGTCATTATGTCATTCATTTGACACTATTTCAGTTACGCAATGAAGTTATTACACAACTCAGTTGCGTAATGAAACCATTACATAACTGAGTGGTGTAATGAGCTTCATTACCTAACTGAAATAGTGTCAAATGAGTGACGCAATGCGTTACTTATCCCGCTAGAGTAGATAAAATACATTTATTGATTTATTATGTGGAACATTAGTAGGTGCTTTACCAACTAGAATTTCTGATTTTGGTACAGGTTTCTAAATGATAGTTTCTTAATTGAATTTATTTTTGTATTTGTGTTTTATTATTTTTAATCTTTATTTATACCCTTTTTATTTTTTGGAAACTCGTTTCTATATTTATTTAAGTTTGCTTATTCATGTGTATTTTTTGCTTATGTGAAAATCTGATAATAAACATTGTTCATTGTTTAATTAATTTTTTATGGTACAGTGTTTTTTTTTAAATAAAATAGCACTTATTAAGTAACCAGTGACTACAATATACCATTATACTATAAAGCTAAAAATTGATAATCAGGAAATCAGAAATATTATAGCTCGTATTAATGGATCAAGTTAGAAGTGTAAGTCTTTATTGAAAATAGAATGGCCCCCGCAGTCTAGAAAACGCTCCTACGCGCCTGGGTGTAAATTCATGAATATTCATGGCACTTGCTAGTATTAGCGGACAATTGTCGCCAAGTGTTTGCTGCACAAAGTAAAAAGCAGCTTATTGCAATGATATAGCATATTTGTACGAGTGTTTGTAGGTAAATAATTACATTGTTATACTTAATAGGTGTTCAGTGTCTGGGTGTTGACACTAACTACAAAAACGTAATAAGGTGCTTGTGTTTGGTTTTCCGAAGGATGAAGCTTTACATAAAATGGAAAATGGATTATTGCTGCATGAAGGGTAAGCTATACTCCATCGAAGCACGCCTAGATATACGAATTACATTTTCTTATACCTATATATTTCTAAAAGTCCTGACTGACTCATCAACGCCCAGCCCAAACCCTTGGACCTAGAAAGCTGAAATTGTGCACAGAGGTTCCCTTTATGATGTATACAAGGAATAAGAAAGGATATTTTAAAATTCAACCCCTAAAGGGGTAAAATGGGGGTTCCAATTCTGTATGGAAAAATAATATTAAATAGACATTTCGACTTGAAACTTCGTAGGAGTACTCCTAAAAACAAATAAGCAAACATGTATTTCGTTATTTTTCGAAAATCAACCCCTTAGGGGGTGAAATGGGGTAAGTAAGCCTAAAAATCGATATGGGTGTCGTTATTGAGGTTTTTTGGGACATTGATTGCGAAAATGGCATTTGAAATTTAGCAGGCAGAATTCTCATAGGGAGTACGTATCCGCTATGAAAGGATTTTTGAAAATTCAACCCCTAAAGGGGCAAAAAAGGGGTTGTAAATTTTGTAAAATCAAATTTTGAACTAAGTCATTCAAAGTTTTTAAAATTTGTCCCCTGAAGGTGAAAATAGAAGATGACGGGCCGGGACGGGACGGGAAGGAAAGGGCAGTGATGGGATGGGAGAGGAGGGAAGGGGGCAGGACGGGACGGGACGGGAAGGGAAGGGATGGGATGGGATGGGAGGGGAGGGAACGCGACGGGACGGGACGGTGACGGGGTCGGAAAAAGGGACGGGGGCGGAGACGGAGACGCGATGGGATGGGATGTCAGAAAATAATTAGTCAATAGGTTATTTAATACACAAATAATGAAAATGGCATTTATTTTTAAGTCTAAGATGGTGGACATGACATAAGGGAAGGGACGGCACGGGACGGGATGAGACTGGACTGGACGGGACGGGACAGGACTGAACGGGACGGGACGGGACGGGACGAAACTGGACGGGAAGGGAAGGAAAGGAACGGGACGGGACGGGACGGGACGCGACTGGCCTGGACGAAAAGGGACGAGACGAGACAAGACGGGACGGGACGGGACGGAAAGGGAAGGGAATGAATGGGATGGAAGAGGAGAGGAAGGGACGGGACGGGAAGGGACGGGATGGACGGAACTGGAAGGGACGGGACTGGACGGCAAGGGAAGGGACGGGACGGGACGGGAAGGACGAGACGGGGCGGGGCCGAACGGAACGGGACGGGACGGAAAGGGCAGAGATGGGATGGAAGGGGAGGTGACGGGACGGGACGGGACGGGACGGGACGGGACGGGAAGGGACGGGACGGGACGGGACGGGACTGGAAGGGACTAAACGGGACGGGAAGAAACGGGACGGGAAGGGACGGGATGGAACGGGGCGGGAGGGAAAGGAAAGGGAAGGGGTGGGATGGAAGGGGTGGGGACGAGACGGGACGGGACGGGACGGTACGGAGACGGGGACGGAGAAAGGGATGGGGACGGGGATAGGATGGGATGGGATGACAAGAAAATAATTAGTCATTATTTAATACACAAATAACGAACCTCGCGCGAACGAAGTCGCGGGTAACAGCTAGTCTTAAATAAAATGCTATATAGACTGCAACGGAGCAGGTTTCAAGAACTAAACAACTTATAACCACGAAATTAAACTATCGTAGATTCTAATACCGAACCAATTTCTCAATTGTCCAAAACATTTCTCAAAACCCGCAACAAATTGTAAAAGTAGGGATGAGAAGGCAATGTCAGTTGAACATAAATATTTTATTAAAGCATTTGAACTAAGCACTAAATAGTTTTTAGCACATCAGAGATCTATATGTTATCAATATTATGATGAGTTCCTCTCTATTCTAAATCCACTAGAGAATCTAGAAGGTTCATTCATAATTAATGACATAGGAGAAAAGTTACAGTATTTTATACCCCAGGACCCGTAGTAACCTACTTTATTATTTATATAGGAAAAAATAGTCAGTCATTCCATAATTCCAACATTTCCTTTTAAATAATTTTAATGAAAATGATTTACTGTAAGTTAATTTTAAATATGTTATAAACAGTATTGGAAGGTAAGGCAACATATATACTAATATATTGGTGTAAGTAGCAGAGAACTGTGAAAAAGTGAAGCCGTTTATGTTTACGAAAAAGGTAAATAACCTTTTGTTGAGCGTGTGTATTTCTCAAAGAATAATTTCCACTTGGCACCAGTGCGAAGCAGGGTGACTTCCTACAGCTACTACGAAAAAAAAGCAACTGCTGTAAGTAAAAAATAATTGAAAAGAACAGTAAAGCTACCTTAGAATGCAGCAAAGAACTCAGTTCTTGCATCTTTCGAACACATTCGAGGTGTAACTTTTTGTAGCTATAGCTAATGACAATTACTTTGAAAGCATTTAAAATTAAATCCTTAAAAAATAAGTATGGCAGTTCCAGCCTGATTCACATCCAATATAACAACAAAATGCCCTTAATTACTAAAAGCTTTTAATAAGCGTAAAAAATTTGCTCTCAGCCCTCATAACATTTTTATATACGTACATAAAGTTGGAATTTACAGCTCAAATTAATAATGCCTGTCCTCATAAAGTTAATTGATTTTGCAGCTGCAACGCATCTGTGATCACTTTACATTGACCTTACTTAATTCTACAAATCTGTGCCCTCAAATCGACACTGCAATATAAACTATCACCCAAAATTTTAATTGTGTGCAAACGTCGCCAACCACGTATTTTCACAAATATATGTTATACAGCAAACAATTTCCAGAAAATTGGTAAAATTGTATACACGTCAGACGTTTTTGATCGGGAATCTGTAACACTCGCGGCTTGTTGCGGCGTAATTAAACATATTCACATGTCTAGCTGGACTGAGAGTGAGTACCAGTCCATGCAAACAAGGGCGGGAGATTCAAATTAGTTTAGTTTAGTTGGAGCACATGGCTGTGCGGCGGAATTTGGATTAATGAAGGGGCTTTTGCGATACAGATTAGGAAGGCTGCTAGTCTCCCACCGGCTTAATCGTCCGTATTACGTATGATTGACGCAGTAAGACTCAACTTATGAAATTGCGAATAACCAAGACGATTGAGTATCGCAAATGGAGTAAGTTTGAGCGACTGGTGAGGGCCAGAGGCAAGCAACGAAGCGTTGGGTTTACTTTATTTATTCATTCATTCGACGAAATGGCATTATGCACTAAAAGTAGTTTAAGCGACGAGAATGTAAAATAAAGGGTTCGTTTTACAAAAACAGATACTATGATTTCCTACCATCGACTTTCATTTCCTTCGAAAAATATGTTTGCAACGCTTAGAATTCAAATAGGATAATTGATACTTGATACAATCAAGTTGCTCATAATACATACATTCTAAAATGGAACAAACTTAGAAAAATATAAGACTAATTGCACACACTCCTTTTTGAATCCCTTTTCTCGAAGTTTGTAGCGTTTCGAGTTAGGCCCTTTGTGTACCGAGAAAACCAATACGACGCACAATCAGCATTTCCATTAAAACATTATTTGTTAATCCACTGATATGATTAGAGACTAAACTCAAGGAAACTGATCACACAAGACCAAACTAGTTGGTCGCCAAGTGATCAGTTGCCAGCGACCATTCGCTGCTCTGTGCTTTCGTTTTTTACATTTTGTATATGTTTTTATCAGCTTCCCTAAAAATTACCGAACCTTCAAGTCCACGAAAACTTTCTCTACCCACACTGTAGGTTTGTTTCAACTTTTCAGGGTCCTTGAAGTTACTTGCGATTTTGAACTATCGTTTTTCTTGCTTGTCCAAAGTTTGGTCAAATCCAAAAACGTTTACACCTTCTCCCGGGCTTCTATGTACATGCATCGAATAATAAAATAATGCAATAGAAAATAATAGAAGGTCCTCTTCCGACGACAATATAATTATTCGCAGCTAATAAAAATTGGCGATTGTTTGTCCGTTATCAAGCGCGTCGTGTTGATTTTTTCGTTGGGCGAACGGCCTTACTCAACTTTTCAATTACTCCACAGAAAGTGATCTGGATTGGATCAACCTGATAAATTGTTCTAATACAATCATGTTTGCCTAGTAAGGTGACTTAAAACTCCATCATCTTAAAACCCAAAAATTTCCATGATAATTGTTTTGAGCTGGCTGTTCTAAATTAATTTGTTAACCATTTAGATAAGAGGTAAGTTGGAGAGTTAATACGAGAAACAATAGATCTCGCCACTTTACCTGCTCTATGTATCTTAGGTAAATAATACATTGTTGCCATTCTTGGATTAGAGAGAGAGTGAACTTATATCTACGGGCTGGAGTAATAAGTGTGGGACAGAATTTCATCACATCCTGTGTTTTAACAATCATGCTCCTTAGGAGAGTTCTTTTCATTGATGGGCAATATACCTACTCTATCAAAGTAGTCCGACTTATCCAAAAAACCAATCTTATTGCCTCTGTCAGCCTTTAGATGAAAACATCCCTAGTTATGCAATTCCTAAATAAGTTCATGGCCTTTTCTAATCGATTCCGTGGTTTTACTGGTCCCATCACTCGGGTTTTCCGAAATTTTAATTTTGCAAGCTCTTCTATTGAATTATTTATACTGTTCGTCTAAAATGGCAAATTCTTTCTATTTTTGAATTGTATCTGTCCAGGCTTTACTTTCCCAAATAATAGTTGTTTAATTAAATTAAGACAAAATTCCGTAATGCTGATTGCTTAGCCCAATTTTTACACTGATACCCAAACCGTATATGACATTAGTAATTTGATATTAGATTCCAGCTGCAAATATTGGATGGGGAAGATATATGTGATACTAGAAATTCTGATGTTTAAGTGACGGTAAGCGTTTAACTGAGAAATATAAAAGGTATTAAAATAATTTTGATTTAAACTTAAATTTTAACGTTGAAGGATATTTTTAGCTCTGTTATGTAGAGTTCACGTTTGTACTAACACTTTTCAAGCATCCTTCATTTGCGTGTAGTATATTGTCCCCTTCAGTGCGTATAAATCCGCCCTTTAGTCACAAATTGCAAGAAAAAGGGGCCGAATATATTTTATAAATTTTAACCTACAAAACGACGTACATCACATGACTCTTATCGTCTCTTAAAGCACTAAAGCTTCTCAAATGGTAATCATGCCAGGAGCAATTAGTTTTTAAATTCTTCTTCCTCGCAGCACCATCATTTGGAATTGCGCGTGGCAGTGGACAATCCACTACTCTAGTTACAATTCATTTGCGCTAAATGAACCGTCGACAAGAGCGCCATTAACATAAACTTTAAACGTCTCTAATAATCCCAAAAGAGGTACTCACCAATAACGGTAAGATTATAACGGAAACTGCGGGTCTGGGCATTACGGAAGTCCACTCGACAGCGGTAAACGCCCTCGTCGTGGCGCCGGATGTCGTCGATGACGAGCTGCGCTGGTTCGGACATTGTACGGAAGTACGCTCTGGATCCAAACACTTCCGGCGCCGACCAGTGGCGAGCTTGCGATAGGGGCTTCCCTCGCACGTCAAAGCTGCAAGAATATCTCTAGGTTAGGAGGTGACAGGAGATGCTTTGTTTCACTACTATACAACCAGATATGTTCAGAGGGGGTGTCAATCGGAAGGCGCAAAAAGCTATACTCCATTGACTCCCTTTCTGCGTTAGTTCCTCAATATACATTATACCATCATACTGAGATTACAAAAGCGAAGAATAATTTAGGTTTTTCAAGGGATTAAAAACTTGCTTGATTTGAGACATACACCACTGCTATTAAACTTAGGCATATGAGATGTTTATAAACAGTTTGCTACTACTAATTTCGCTTATAGACAGACTTGTTCTTAAATCCCGACAGGCACTATCGCAATTTTGTCAAATTTCAAAAGTAAGTCAAATCAAAGACTACAGAGATTATTTTGATCTATTATGGAATAATATTTACAAAAGGAGAAAATGTTGCTTAATTTTAAATTCTTTTATTAAAGCTTCATTAACAATACAGACATCACGGTCTAGTTAACTCCCAAAATTATAAAATGTCTCCTTTTTGTGCGCCTAGTTATTTATAAAGAGCAGCTACTCGAAAGTATTGAATATTTATGACATTATTAATGGAGCTAGATATGGCATTTCTAAGTCTTCCTTGTGCACAATTTGTCTTATATGTCCCCATATAAAAAAATATGAAATTTCTAGATTAGAACTCCATGGTAAGCGACTCAATGAGCACTTGATCTATAATTTATTCAATTAGTAAAAATAGGACAATAACATGTCCACGCTTACTTATCTTAAGTGAAACGAGGTTTATTACCAATTCGCCATCACTTTCTATACCTTACCGTAGGTATTGTATTTCTTCATTTCCTACTTCATTGATCACTTCTTGTTTTTCTTCAGAAGATTTATCAGTTTCGTACGTCTTTTTTTGTTCTATCACTTTCACTTCTTTTAAATGAATTAGGGTTCATTAAAAAATCATCGTGATCTTCGATAACCACCTAGTACTTCCTAATATCTTATTTGCAATATGTCTCACAGTCACTTTTTTAAATAAATCTAGTCTATTACCATGCCATCATAATCTTCAATACCCTCAGGCCTTGTACTATACAGGGTGTTAATAATATTGTGAAATAAACGTAGAAGGCGTTGTTGCTTAGTATGCATTGCCAGGCAGCAACAAGTTTCTAGTTTTGTTTAGCGTTTCTGTCTTGAGTAATGTTTTAAAATATTTATATTTAGCATTGCTATTACAAACATGTAAACCACAAATAAGCATTACCGTAGGGATAATATAGCTTTAATGTAAAAATTATTGATAATCAATAAAGGCAGTTGATATTGAGCAATTATAGCGTTGCCTCATTGCAAACATGTACTGATTGACAACATTTAGCACACATAAAAATTTTTTTTGTACGTTTTAATTATTCCAATAACTGATGCTTAGTAACATTTCTATGTCTGTACTACCCTTGCATAACTAAATACACCGTATGCTATAAATACTACTCCACAAATGAACTGGACCACCCATAAAAATTGTATTTATTACATAACGTCACAATTAAAAAATTAAAATTATAAAAGAACTATATTTCACAGAAATAAGAGGAATCACAAAAAAGGTTAATTAATAGTTCTTTGAGCCTCTTCGTAACGTTTAAAAATGTTCGGCAACGAATTGACATACTTTGTACACAACGTGCTATCAACATTTGGGCAAAATTCAAAATTTTAAAATGATAATATTCTATAAATGGACTTAGTTTTTTTTAAACCAAATTATGAAAAGAAATGCTGTTTGTAGTGACACAATCATGAAAGGTTATAAAAATGCCATGACTGACCTTTTGGAAAATATTTTTAAAAATTGCTCCAATATATGCAAATGGTCCAGTTCATTTGTGGAGCAGTATATATTGTTACCGTCACTCTGACCGTAACTAGGAGAGAAGCAAAAGCGGCCGATTTCTCAGCCGGAGCTGGTAGTAGTGGATTAAACAAAATATTCAAATCTTAAGCTGTAAAAAAATATGGGCTCCAAGTAGAAAGTAACCAAGCACTTTGCTAATCAAATAAGACGTACACATAGACATGCCCTACTAACCGATCCCTGAAAAGCAGAGGTTACGGCAAGGGCCCAAATAAAACTCGCAGGCATAGATAACGAGTTAGTATAATTTATCCCAATAAGGGTGCGTGCTCAGTATAACATACACACGCATATAAAAACAAACACGGCAAACCGGATCAAGATGTTATAATACATATCTTAGTGTAATTATTTCATAAATGTTTATTGTAAATAGCACGGATAAATATTACAACATAAAGAGTGCCTTAGAAACTCACCAAAATATTTATATATATATAATTTAATTAGTTATGGTATGAATGTTCAATGTAGATAAATATTGTAAAGAAAGAAATTACAAATAGACTGTCAAATTAGCAATTTACATTACCAGAAAGTTATCGCTAGAACGTATGACCACTGCAATAGTATTAAAGATTAAATTTTTAGTGTCGATCTGAATTTGACCCTAAACCTGGAATATAACCTCATGACAGTCGTTAGTGGGGTTGGAAGTCCCCATAAAATGTACAGCGAGGCCTATAATTGGCGTAACGGCTTTTGGCTGAGTACCAAAATAAAATAAACTAAAAAAAATAAATATATAAGTTCTGATTGATTTAAAACTCATCGGTTTCAATATGTCGAATAATGCTAAGTAATTAAGCGAATTGTTGCAAGTGCGGGATTAATTATAAGTTCAATTTAACCGAGTTTTTTACTAATCTGACGTGAAAAGCCGAAATCAAATTACTTTTTATGCAGGGTTGCCTTACAAATCCAAAATTACAATTAAAATTTACGTGATAGGTACGTGTGACACTTCCACTAGGAATTTTGGTTTGACACCTATTGCAGGTTACAATTTAAACAAACGACTAAAGCCGGAGTATCTGAATAATCAGTGCTACTTAGATAAGTGCTTTTTTACACTAAATTCATTTAATTATGAAGACAATTTAAGGTTTGCTGAATGTAAAACAAGCTAACACAACCACAAAGAAACATATTAAAACAGGTTTTCAACCTTAAGTGATCTCGGTGGCCGACATCTCGACGCAGGGGTAAAAAAGAGTGGATTGAGACAGACCTTATGTGGCAAATTCCCCCAGGTAGCAAACAGACGCATCAGAAGTCCTGTCAAACAGTGTCGAGGGGGTCGGCGACCATGCTCCAAATTAGAACAGCAGAACTGCAGGTAAGGTTTCGACAATGAGGCTCCAAGGGTAGAACCCCTATGGGTTCCCTACGACCAATTTGCGGTAACCCAAGGAACGAACGACTTTCGCTCCGTGCTGGAAATAAAAGGGCCATGGGGTGTTTCGCCCTTATCTTCGCCAGAGTAAAACGTGCTGCGTGCAGACCATATTCCAGAACAATGTTTGGTCTTGGAAAATCGCTAGCTTTCACAATGTTCCGAGAGGAACGGAAGCCTAAAGGTGAATTTCCAAACAAGGATGCTCGTGAACAAACCCAATTAATTGAACGTTTTATTTCGGAAACCTGTTTCACAAGAGCATGTCTTTCTGCAGCAGAACATGTAGGCGAATGACAAGAAAAGGTGATAAGAAAATCCAAAATTTTGGAAACCTTGGAAGGATGTAGTGCCGTGAAGCATGGAGTTTGGCCTAACCTTTAGGAATTTTCATAAACTAAAATTTAAAAGATTGCTGCTAGTTAAATTAAATTGTAGGAAAAATTTTGATTTATTGAAAATAAGGCAAATAATTACTTAAATATTTATAAATGACTTTTGACCTATAACAATATGATAAGCTCAAAGGTCTTTTACTTGGAGACAAGACACGAAATTATGTTTTGAACAGAATTCTTCCAGTTTGGGTTCTAGAATTTTTACTGAGTTGTTTTACCATTTTATTAACATGCTGTATAATTCAACAACCACGCTCAGAAAGAAGTGAAAACATGTTTCCTACCTTTATCGCATATAACTGAAATCTCAAAGATGAATCGTTATAGGCTTGACAGCTATAACACGAATACTAATTAACCTAGAACTAGTAATCTTAGTAAGAGGCACTGGTGATAATGGGTGTAGTAGTTAAAGCAATCTATATGTTATAATAAAAGTATAATGGCAGAGTCTCGCAAAAATTGATGATCTTATTTGGAATAGTGCTTCTTGAATTATGTCTGCATAAGGTGTACTTACCCCATGAATTCCGCATGTTGGAGGTTGTGTACTGTTATTCCCTTATTCTTAATGATGTATATCAGCATAATAATAATAAAGGAATAAAAATAGCTAACGTCCACGTATTCTATTACTTTTATTAAAGGTTCGCAGTATCGTGTTACATAAGTGTAGGCCATACCAGAAACGGAAGAGCTAAAGATTCCCCACTGGAGCCTCGCAGTTATGTAACTTCCACAATTACCGCGGAAGGGGAACTAGCACTAATTATCTTATCTAGATTTTCAAAAGCATTGCGGCGTGTTCAAAAACGTGCTCAATTACTTGGTTCTGAAAATATCAACGCACTAATTTCGAGTTGTTCTGTACAGTTGTACGCTTTCAAGCTTCGAAGCGAATTAAATTTCTGACATTAGTTAGAAAAACACATTGTTAGAAATGTTTTAAGCATTAATTGCTCTGCAAGATAATAATAGAGTAATAATGATGGCTTTTAGTTTTCCTTGAGGTTCTCGTAATTTTAATTAGTGACGTGTTATACCAAATTGCATATTTTAAGCCACACTGCATATTTACCGATTTGTTAGATTCGCAAACGTTATTGTTCGAAATCATATTGATTAGTGGAGCTTTCAGAACAGAGTCGTTTTCGGAGAGTTTTTTCAGATTGTGCAGTAGTTTTGTATGAGCGTTTTTTCATTTGTACAGGATCTTTGTTGAGTTTCGTGTCAATGAAGGTTATCGGCTAAAGCTACATTATAATTTTTTCTGATGCTACCAGCACCTGGAGCTTGGATTAGTATTGTTTTTGTACAACCTTGAACTGTCTTGAATTGATTATAAATTAATTACCTTTTGGATTATTCAGGCTTCAAATTAAACTTATTCACTTATATATTCTTACTGAAGTTAATTATTGTCGTAGATTATTCAATTTTGGCTGTATTATAACTTATGATTCGTTTTCTCATACAGTGCCATTACAGTTGTATGTATTTATACTTTTGTACTGTGAGATACTTGTTGGAAAAATAAGAAGAAGGATTCGTGTTTCCAGGTTGCATTCCTCGAACTTAGATTGCAACGCTGTTGTTAACTCCAGAGCATTTGCTATGTCAAAACGTTCTAGCGAACTTATCTCCCCAATTTGCTTAATTTCCGAGAAGTAAACAATTCAGCAACCAGTATGTTTGCAATTAATAGGACTGCTAAAGCAGAGCTGAAACTCGCATGCAATTAAACTATCGAACATTTTCACAACTACTGCAATAACAATGCGCTCTGGAAATGCACACATTCTATGATACCCACTAACACACAAGCCTGTTTTAACAGGTAACTTGGGTTATTCGAAACCATTTACTATGTATACAACCGATGGCTGCTGCTGTCAAAACACGACATACGGTATATCTAACAATACATTTTTGCATGCTAGAAACTTCAGAAGTGTGCTGAGGTTGTGTTGCATGTGCTACTAAAACCTGTCTAGGCCGGGTTCCAAAAACAATTTTGGTTCTTAACTATAGTTCTAGTTTCTATTTTCTGAAACATAAAAGTTCAGTCTAAGTAGAAAGCTACATAGACTTAAACTGTAGCATCTGTAGAACTGTGATTGCAAAACGGCCTCTGACACGCGCTCAACGAGTGTGTGCAGGTCAAGGATGCTTTACTATTCGTGTGTGTTTAAAGGTTTGCTGTTTTTATTTTTAGTTAGCTTAACGACACTTATATTGTAATCTATCACTATAATGTCCCAATTTTGTATGACGATAAAAAAGTTCGTAATAATAAATAAATACATATAGGATTATCACAACAAATACTAGCTTTATTAAGAATTATCGTGCTGTCTCAAGGCTTATTAAAATGATGTTTGTTAATTAATTGCAATAAATAGCTGTTATTTTGCCTTTTTATATTTTATTCAAAGGCAACAAATTTTAAATTAATGCTCCGGCTTAGCACTTGAGAACTAAATCACAGGGTTAGGTTGTAACACATAATTCCTTAGCGTGACTCTTACTCTTATAAAGAAAATGCACGCTTTTAAAACGGGTGGCAGATAACCTATAAAATTGAATGGTAAACACAGAGCTGTCAAAGCCACAAAAATTCAGCGTAATATGATTGCAAATAACCAACAATTAACAATTCCACCTCAGGTAATAAATAGCACCTGTTTTTGTTTCCTTTATTGACGTCAGAGAAGACGCGGACCTGCAATTGTTTTGAATACTGGCGAAACTCGTTTCCGCTTTTCTGCACTTCCAAGGGATGCTTCGGCGACAATATTTTTTTGGAAGGATCCTGGCGGCTGTTGCTTGTCTCTGGAGCTCGAACAATCTCTGCCCCAGCTGAACCACACTGCTGCAAACCTTTTGGAGCTCCCTCGAAGGCGGACCTGCTTTTTGGATTACACCTAGTGATGCCATTTTCGTAATTCGTTTCTGGAATGCTCCCGGCTGCTCCTGCCTGCTTGTAAGCCACAATGAAGGCCCAATCTATACGCTGCACACTATTTTCAGCCGGCTGCTACCTTAAAACTTGATGAACCTGGCCCCGAAGTTATACTCAAGTGGGCGCCACTTGCAACTCAATTTCCTCTGGGATGGCACTTTATAACTTGGAGAAAATTCGTACAAATGGACTCTGCACACTGGAGATCAAATAAAACCACCATTTGGCACAAGATAGTAACGTTTAATATTCAAAATTAACCAATCTTTACAAACAGCTTCTCGCTTGGCTTCGCTAATAAACAATGACAATAAAACATCTAGGTATAATAGCGACAAGTTAAAAATTGTTTTCAAGTATTTTGTACAATGTTTCTCCTTAATAATTAAATGTTTCTACATACATGTCATTTTTGGAGCGCACTAACCTCACTTGACTTGACTTTATTTTTTATTAACACTGTTTTCACAAGTTTATTTAGCACTGCACTGTTTTCTTTTTCAGTTCTCAGGTAGCCTATTAATGCTCTTTGCAATCTATGCCTACTTACACTACTTCCTTACCCTTCAGCTGCATTACTGATTGTTGGCATAATAAAATTTTACTACTAACGCACACCTCTGTATTTAAGCAAAATTATATTCTTGTCCTGACGTTACAATATTTAATCTGTCAGCCACCATAAATTTGCTATAACGAGTGCAAATATTAAATAATGAGCTGAACGCAACCCTGCCGATACTGTTCTGATCAAATGCTAACCTTTGCTAATCAAATTAAATTTACTGCTGATCATTTCTTATCTAATTGCCAATGTGTAATTGTTACTTATTGTTGTGATTGCAATAAATAAAATGCCAATTCTGTGCCTATTTGAACCTTACTTCCATGTTTGTACATTAGTTATGCAGCCGGAATTTCTGTAAGAAATATACCATTACAATATAAAGGTCATTTTATATCCAAAAGTATTCTATAAGTACGCAAGTTGTATCAAATAGAAGAATACAATAATGCTTCAGCAATTTGGCACGTAACTTATAATGTGGTTGATAATAGCGGTTCGAATGATCTTCCTTTATTTTATAAAAATTAATAATACATTTTTTTAATCGAGTTGTCTGGATATTAAAGATTTTAATCTATGAACAGGAAACATTGGACTATATAGATTTAAGTAGGCTTCAATGTTCAACTAAAACATTCTAAGTGTAAACGCCATAGTGTTTAAAGAGTGTTAAACTAAATCACCATTAGGCGCCACGTTTATTAAACGCAATCTCTAGAGATTTGCCGATATCATTACGATAGGAACTTTTCAAGTGGTTGCTTTGTAGAGAAACACGAACGGTGGGAAAAAGTTTTCCGGCACGTAGTCCAACAGCGCTTTGCCTAAAAAGGAACAAAAGATCGGAATCTTCGTAAGTACAGGAATTCCCGTTTATCTGATAAAGCGCAGAACAAATATCAGGCGAGATACGGTCTAAATTGTAATAACACCTCCTTAATTTTCTCTTTCACCAGACAAAAGGAGAAATTTAAGTTTTGTAATCAGCCGACACCAACAACCAGCGTCGACCACGAAGTGAGGGAAGTGAGCCCAGAAAGACTGCATTGTGCTTAGGGTGTCCGTAATTAATATATTAAAGTTATTGTGCGGGCCTTATAATGGGAATCGAGTTGCCGGCCGAGAAGTATGGCAAATTTAAATGAAATATGTATTGTATTGTGTCTGGAGCGCAGATAATACTCCAGTTAAAACTGCTGATGTTTTATTTCCATTGTTGTTTTCGTTGATATGCAGCGCCCGATTTGCATTTGTTTAGTGGAAAATCTGCGGCACGGAATTGCATTGCATGACCGAATTCCATTTGGCTGAATTTGGTCTTCTTATTCCTTTTTTGGTCGCGGCCCTGCAACTGAAAATATTGCAAACATGGAGCCTGCAAATAAAATACTTCGAGTCAGCACTTCGAGCCTAGATCGATCCTGCACTTTTGCCTGCGTAATTCATTTTCTTATTTTGCAAGGTACACGACTAAACGAATGCACGAGCGCTGAATATGTACTCACCTCAACGACGCTCGATCCCAGAGCAGGTACTCTTCCATAAATCGATTGGGGTAAATATGTTAGAATGCGGTTCATTAACGAGGAGAGAAGAAAATTGGATTTGTGAAAACTTGCAAATCTAATACACGTCGCATCTTTGGAAAATTCATCTTCCAAGCCTGTTGAAATGCGGCATGGATTATAGTCGGTACAAAATATTTGAAATATTTTGAACAACCTTGGTGGAATCCATTGGAACTTAATATTTTTCAATTTATTTAGTATTAACTTCGATTGCTCTAACAAAAACCCATAGGTACTTACAACAGTGTGTTAGAATGGTCAAGAACAATTAGAAAAATTACAGATGGTATCGTCTAGGTTTAGGCTATGGCTTCTTGAAAACTGTATTAGTTCTGTTAAGGGGAAATGATTTAATTGAAAGTAGACGTGCAATTGATTTGCAAATATAAAACGTAATGTCAGATGACTGCACGACCACCTTGAACGCCTTTAATTCTTATCTACACATTGGAACGAAAAATTGTAGTATATATTTACATCTAGTAAAGAGGGTTGCAGCTACCATTCTATGCTTTCGAAAATCGAAAAAATATTAGAGAGGGATTAACAGAAATAGGTTGTACCACCCAAAAGAGTCGAAATTTAATAAAACTCAACGGACTAACGACTAAGCAAATGTTTTAAAGAGCTAAAAATGTAACAGTTTGTCTATTGTATGATATACTTTCATAGATTGAAGAAAGTTTCACTTCTGGTTCAAATTATTTCGTATGCAAACATACCATTAGATGTTTCCAGGAAGAGTTCACCCTGCAGGGTATAGCACAACAGAATTATTTGATAAATTCTATGAACGGAGAACCAATCAGTTTGAGTTCATATGATTTAATACACGAAACTGGCATTCAATTTTAACGGAAAATACAAACTTTATAGGAAGAAAACCTTCCTTGTTTAGTATGCAACGAGTGACACAACAGAAGCAAGATTCGTTGATAATCTATTATCTGATATAGGTATTTATGAAATGAAGAACATGATACAACAGACAAACTTCTCATTCGATGTTTACAAGAAACTACGAGCATTTGGAGAGACTGTATTCTGTTTCAGCCTGCAACGTATAGCACAATAAAAGCAGAAATTTTTGATTATTTATACGAAAGGAAAGCAAATCAGTTTAAGTGCAGAATTTAATACATAAACCTGTCATTAAATATATAGACAAAGATCGAAGTTTGTACGAAAAAGATTCATTTTCTCCAGGCTGCTATGAAACTTATTTGGGAGAAAATCAAAGTGTGTAAGAAAAATACCTTCCTTCTCCAGCTTGCTGAGTGTAACACAACAGATGCGAGATTCTTTGGCGAGTTGTTGTCTAATAACGAATACTATGGAATAAAGGAATTTCGATTTCTGATTCACATGATTTGAAAGACAAACTTTTCATTCGATGTTTGAGGACCCTAAGAGCTCGTTGAAAGATTCATGTAATTTTTCCAGTCAGAAACGTGTAACATAATAAAAGCAGACTGTCTCAATGATTTATATGGAAGGAAAAGGATTTAATACGGAAATCTGATTTTCAGCATTAAGGAAATAAGAATTTCCCTCTTCAGCTTGTAGGGAGTAGCAAAAGGTTTCAGTTTCGATTTACATAATTTGTAAGACAAAACCCTAATTCGACGTTTGTGGTAGGCTAAGAGAACTTTGAAAAATTCATGTTCCTTTTTCACTCAGCAACGTGTATGTAACACAACAAAAGTAAACTTTTTTGATGATTTACATGGAGGGAAAACAAACCAGTTTGTTGATACATAAATACGACTTTACGACAACTGCGGACCGCACTTACTACAGGTATAATTTGAGTTGGGAGGCAGCGGTATTAAAACCCCCGGTTGTCCAGGGGAATTTTGCGGTACTCATGAAGTCCGGCCCTGTTTCGCGATAGTCAAAATAAAAATAATACTAGGGCGCCGCCATGACAAATTCAACCCCCACTCAGTGCTTAATTGATTTAACTCTTAAAATGCAACTCCTCTTTTACAATAATTTCTCCAAGTTTAAGCAAAGCTTCTAAATGCAACGCGCCTTAAGAGCACAGCTCCTTACTGCTTGGCTAAGTGACACTGTTATTCGAAGAAACCTAAAGTATTACAAATCTTATTAATTAAACAATTTAAAAAAATAATTGGAAAAGCTAAATGTGCACTCTACAATATAATTACAGTTACACAATACATAAAACAAGTTACGAAAATTGAAACACACGTAAACAATTCTGTAAAAAACATAGGAAATAGTAACGAGCGATCCCTCAACACAGGGGTAAGGGAGCTCGACTCAAGAAAGTAAACTACGAGAGCACAACTCAAAACATCAAACCTCGAGTGTTCTACCCGAAACTACCTTCTTCACATGGTAAAAATACATCTTAGTGAACATTGAAAATAATCCGACACTTACATCTTATGTCTATTATAGAATTACATATAAATTAAAAAAACGCATACAATAACGTTAAGCTAAAGTTTGTTATCAGTTATATAAACGTTTCTTACTTAAAACCCACTCTGAGATTTTCGCACTTTGATAACTACCTTACTAGCTAAACTTCATCTGAATACCTTGTGCTTAAACGAAGTTGTCTTTAATAAAAGTTGCTATATGGTAAGGAGGAAGTTATTCCAGCTTTGGCCGTTCTGCACACACGTTGCAAGTTCGACGTTGGTTAAACAAACGCGTGCTTCGTTTCATCAACGGGATTATTCTGGCGATGTTTAAACAGATCGGAAGTTGTCCGAAAATAATTGGCTAGCGGTCCGGTAACCAACATAACACGAATTTTTCCCATACAGAATAGCTTTTATACAACACACCGGAATGTCTGTGTCCCAAAAGAAACACAGAATAACTAACACAAAACTCCAATGGTCTGGTCAGGTTTCTCCTTCTACTGTGTTACACTTTGTAGCACAGTGGAAGAAGAATTTTGTAATGATTTAAGTGGAACGAAAACCAATCAGCTTGAGCTAAGATGATTTAATTCACAATCCTGGCTTTGAGCATTAAGGAGAAGATCAAAGTCTGTACAAGGATGAGCTTCTTTCTGCAGCTTGTAGGGAGTAGCACAACAGAAGCGAGATTCTTTGATGGGTTCTTGTTGGATAACGATTTTCATGAAACGAAGAACGCTTCAGTTCCCATTCACATATGATTTGGCAGATAAGCTTCTTATTCGATGTAGCTAGAATTGTAAAGTTCTTCGAAATGTTCATGTTCATTTTTCCAGCCAGCGAAGTGTAGCACCACAGAAGCGGAATTTCTTGATAATTTATATGGAAATAAAACAAATCAGCTTGAGCTCAGATGACATAATATACATAAATATGGTTTCCAGTATTAAGGGAAAAATCAAAGTCTGTAGTATGAAAAACTTCCTTCTCCATCTTGGATGGTGTAGCAGAACGCAAGCGAGATTCTTTGATGAGTGCTGTTCTAATAACGACTTTTATGGAATGAAGAACTTTTCACTTCCGACTTACATTATGTGAAAGACAAACTTTCCTCATTTGATGTTTGTGGGAGGCTAACAGCTTTTCGAAAGATCCATGTTCCTTTTCCAGTCAGTAATGTGTAGCACAACATAAACAGAGTTTTTTTTATTATTTACATGGCAAGCAAAGGAAGCAGTTTGAGCTGAAATGAGTTACTAGGTTACTACACAATCATGTCTTTCAGTATTTGGAGAAAACTGAAGTTTGTAAGAAAAAGACCTTCGCTTTCCAACCTGAAAAGAGTAGCACGACAGAATTAAGTTCATTAATGATTACTTGTCTGAGAAAAATATTTATGGAATGAAGAATGTTTACGGAAAGAAAAGTTTTTTGATAATCTTTTCTCATTCAAAATGTGAATGGAAGGAAAACAAATCAGTTGAAGTTGAGATTCTTTAATGCACAAACCTGTCATCTATTGTTAAAGAAATCAAATTTCATAGGAGAAAGACCTTCCTTCACCAGCCTTCAAGGCTACCACAGTAACACCAAGCTTTTTTGATGATTTCTTTTGTGACATGTGATTAATCAGTTGGCTTTAAAGGTTTTCAAACCCACTGTAGAGGTACATATTGAATATTTCTGCTGTTAATCTAAGCCGTTATGGCATTTTTAAGTAATTTGTCATTTGATTTGTAGTTTTTTAACAAAGTTTCTGAGATGTGGCCAATTCTAGTTTAATTGTTTCTTGTAGGAATCCTTGTTTCTTTTGTCTTAAATGAGCATGAAACTGAATGCCACTGTTGTCATCACAGGCAAGTTCAGAAAATTCTAAAATATTAAAAACCGTTTGTATATTTATAGCTGTGTGTAATGTTTAGTTAATATTCCAATTTGTACGACAAAATGCCGTATGTTCCGCAACTCTTTCAATTTCCTTGGATGTTGAGAGAACGGATTAATTAAAAACTTTTAATTGGGAAAAGCAATTATCCGCCAATATGTAAATGAAACATTTGTAGAGTTAATACTACTATTAATGTCTCCAGATGTGTAGGGGTTTGCCAAATTGTCAAACAATGCGCTCATTTGAATCAGAATCTCTGCTCTATGAGAAAAACTATCCAAGGAGAAAGAACATGTGAACCGACTTTTCCAGTAGCGCAACTTTTCGCCGAAGTAGTGATCGC